>JAKMXC010000008.1:0-305773 GCA_025328345.1 Colletotrichum sp. SAR11_59
CTTGCCGCCCTTGCCCGCCTGCGCGCTGCTCGCGAGCCGCGGCAGGCTGACGATGCGGATCGCGCCACCCGCGCCGCCGACGGCGACAAGCGCGCCCTTGGGGTCCACCGCCACGCTGTAGAGCCCGCCCTCGACCTCGAACCGCTGGTCCTGCGCCGTCATGCTGACCGTCGTCTGCCCGTTGCTCTCGACCAGCCCCTTGGCCGCCGCCTCGCCCCACACGTCCCACACGTACAGACTCGAGTCCTCGGCGACGGTGCACAGCAGGCTGCCGTCGGGGGTCCACGCGCCCGCGGTGCAGGGCGCCTGGTGCAGCCAGTACGTCTGCACGAGCTGCAGGCAGTTGGCGGGGTCGCCGCCGCCGGCCGCGATGTCGATGGTGTAGACCCAGACGGAGTTGTCGCTGGCGCCGAGGGCGATGGTGTTGGGGTACTGCGGCGACGGGCAGGGCGCGATCCAGTTGATCTCGGGGACCTCCTGCGCCTCGGCGATGAACTTGATCTGCACGCTCGCGGCCTCGGCGGTGGGCGAGTTGACGCGCACGGCGTGCACGCGCAGCTTGCCGTCCATGCCGCCGCTGACGAGGAAGTCGCCCTTGGGGAGGGTGAAGGCGAGCGCGTTGATGCTGTCCGTGTGGCCGTCGATCGGGTAGATTGCGTCGAGGCTGGTGCTCTGCTGCGGGGTCTCGCCGGAGAAGGAGGCGGGGAGGACGGGGCGCGAGGCGGCGGCGGCGGTGGAGAGGAGGTAGCCCTTGCCGGGGGCGTCGTCGGAGTCGCCTTCGGAGCCGCCGGTCGCGATGATGGTCGGGTGGATGGGGTGCTGGGCGATGGTGAAGACGGAGTCCTTGTGGGCGTCGAAGTAGGCGACGGAGTCGTTGTGGAGGGTGATTTCCTCGTTGTCGTCGTCCGAGTCCATGGCGACGTCGTCGTTGTCGATGTTCACCTCCTCACCAACCTCGTCGGCGCCGAGCATCTCGGGCTCCTCGTGGTCGTCGTTGTGGCCGGACATTTTGGGCTTTTCTTTCGGTCGGTTTTCTTTGGGTTGGGTTCTTTCGATGGGATTGCGCTGAAGAATGGAATGCGCTCGTCGACTGTCAGAGATAGACTGCCAGTCGCGCTGGGTATCTGGATATTAAAAGGAAGCGCAGAAACCAGAGAATGTGGTTTATTAATGCGTCGAGGAAGTTCTGCGTGCTTGATAAGCAGGGTCGGCAGCAACGCAGAGGTGAATTTTTTTGCAGCTTGGATGGCGGGGTGGCGGGGTAAAATTTGTCCAAGAAGCGCAGGCGGTGTGGGCCTGATGACGCTGGGGGCATCGTTCGGGGGGATGCTGCCCCGGAGGTCGGCGGCACGGAGCTTGATCGGTGTGATTGTCCGATGCGTACTTTCAGCTTACAACCATTTTTCCAATCGCTTCCTCGACCAACAGAGTTCTGAAATGTCCTGGAGACTTTGGGCTAGCCTGGATCATCGTTTGTTACCACACGGCCAAAGAGATGATGATGCGCTGACTGAAGCTTACAGTTCAGCCCTCATCGAAAGTCGTGTCTCAATGTAGATTTTATGAGTATTTTTTCTTTTATCATAGTTGATCATATCATTTAAATGTTTCTACTGAACGTATCATTTGCGAAGAAGTTGTGAAACAAAACCCCAATCACCCTCTTCAACTCCCGCTAGTCGCCTACATGCCCATCTGAATGCTGTGAAAAGTCCCCCAACGATCTCGCCAAGGACCATGATATATCCACCTCCATATTACTCTCCTTATCAAGAACCCTTCTGCCAACTACCTCCCATTACCTCCGCTAGCATCCAACTCCGCCGGCGCCTCTCCCACCGGCAACTCAGCAGGCGCAGCCGGCGTCTGGTGCGGGTACCCCTTAAACTGCTGCCCCGCGACTCCCTGCCCCGGTTGCAGCACCTTGTCGTTCTGGTAATACCCCGCGACGCTGCCTCCCGCCATCTCGCTCGGCGCGTGGCTGCTGCCCTGGTAATTGCTGTTCTGGTACGCGTACGCGGTCTGCTGAGGCGGCGTCTGCCCATCTGGCCCAGGCTGCGTCTGCTGCACGCCCGCATACTTGTGCTTCCGCCTCCTCCAACATAGGAACAGACCTGCAAGTATAGCGATTACAACGACCGGAACGACGACCGCCACGGCTACGATGCCCCCCGTCGAAAGGCCGTCACTCGCAGAGGAGTCGCTGCCGCTGCCGTCACCGGTGCTCGTTGCCCCAGCTCCACTCTCGGTGCCCGTGGCCGTTGCCGATGCGGTGTTTGAGACTAGGTCGCTGGCCTGGTACACCATCCGGATGCCATACGCGTTGATGCCGTCTCTATCACTCATCGTCGCCGCTGCGCTCGACGTGCTTCCGTCCGAGACGAGGGTATACTCCACCACCGTCGCTGGTCCCGCCATCCACGTGCAGAACTGCGTCTCCCACCTATCCGCCAGAGTCAGGTCGTTCTCCACGCATGACATCGTAATGTCGCCGCGGTGCGGGCAGCACGTCACGGTCGTGATGCTGCGCACGCCGTTGTTCCGGGAGCATTGCGGCTGCGCGGTGTAGCCCGTCGGGCAGGCGGTGCCAGGAGAGTAGAAGGCGGTGCTGGCGCCGTTGAACTTGTTCGGCAAGCAGGCCGGGTCGTTGTCGATCGCGAAGACGGAGTTTGTCCAATACACACCGGAGCAGGAGGCCGGCGGGTCAAAGTTCTTCGTCGGCAGGGGGTTTTCGGGGAACGTCGAGGCGACGTATCGCGTTTTCGAGGTTGATGTTGCCGCCGCCATTGTGTGATGATTTTGTTCCAATGAAGCCCGGGAGTCGGATTGGGGGCGGTTTGCCCGATTCGAAGGGACTTTGGAGCTTCGTATGGGGAATCCCTGTGCCGCTTATGGGTCCCCGTGTGAATGTGATGAGGTTGTTTTGTGGATTCTAACGCGTTGATAGCATGAAAGCGAAGCAACTACAAAGTGACAGCAAGCAAGTCTAGTCGGGTATTACTCGCAGAAGCAGAAAACAAGAGGGAAAAGAAGGAGAAAGGAAGAAGCTTGGATTGAACAGGAGAACATGGCTATTAGGAGTCAAACTAGTTTTGGCGAATCCTTCGCTCGAACTAGTCTTGCTCTCTCTGCTCTCACTCCCTCCGTCCTGGCCAGCCACTCATACTGGCTAGAAAGTCCAATGACGATCTAATGCTTGAGAGGATCCGCTCGTAGGCAGACGCCAAAGGGACATTCGTACACTAAGGAAACGCGACGCTAAGAATGGATGGGACTAAGGGCCATCGCCGCCGCAGCGCACCATTCAGGAATCCTTCGCCAGGGGGTCGAGGCCGTCATATTACTACCACTTGGTAGGCCGTCCTGATTCCTGGAAACTTCTCAGACAACCATCTGCAGTGCAAAGGGGCGTGTGAGACTTTTGGGCTCGTCTTCCCTGTGCGATCCGAGACGACCTCGCTCGCCCTCACGTCTCATTGTCTGATTGGCCATATTGAGATCCGGCGCTACCTGATAATGAAGGGATACATGCAGCTTTATTGCTTTTTCTTCAAACTGAAGCGTTGAGAAGACCAAGTCGAGCAACATTGGGGTTGAAGAGTAAGTAGAGAAGGCAGGTGGCGGTTGTAATGACGGGATGGCTGTGCCAGGCTCGACTGCTTCAGAAATCCGTAGCTCCGTCGGCTGGTCTGTGAGCATGGCAATGACTGGCTCCTTTGACCACCAGCAGTGCAATCTAGCGTTGAAATGGCTCGATGTTCGTTTGTGGTCAATCAAGTCCTCGCTACGACCTGGGTGGCTTGATGAGGTGTCAGCACTAAGTAGCCGATACATTTGCGTCGAATAAGCTAAGCTTTCCAAGACTCAGCCACATCCCTTGCCAGCCCAGCAAGGCGCAAGTATTTTGGTGCTGATGATGAGACGGATAGGCGGCATCGCGGCAGATCATCCAAACGGGTTTTCGCCGCCTGTCAGCCGTCTCGAACGCAGCGACCGGAGGACTGATACAATGTGGGGTTTGAAGAGAGTATGTCTGATTATTAGTCGTTCAATTCGGCGTGTTTGCCTCGGATGCTACTGTAATAAGCATTGCGCGCAACGCTGTGTAAATGTGGAAAACCTGTGCCTGGATCGGTCCTGGCCAGATGGATAGACACGACGCCCCAACGCCGCGCCGTCCCGCAGAAAAAATGCCGAGTACTCCGCCAAATGCTTAAACCAGCCACCGCTATTGTCTCCTTCACTTCGGTATGCCCATCATCTTCTGGTGGTCAATATGTTGTCCCGATGGCGTGTGGCTCGGTCGGTCTTCCGGGAGTTCCCTCGGCACGGGAGCCGGGAGCTCCGATGTGAACGTCTGCCCCGGTGCTGGGTTCTCCTCCGTCGCCCCCGGAGGCTTGTATCCCGTGTAGCTGGTGTACGTCCCATTGTGGCCATACTGCTGAGAGTATGGGACGGTGGGCGATTGATTAGATGGTGCCGCTGTTGATGACGGGTATGTCGAAGGGAAGGACTGTGTGGAGGGCATCGTCTGCATAGGCGGATGCTGGTGCTGTTGATACGCGTTTGGGTCCTGGTACTGCTGGACTGACGGTGCCTCGTGGACTTGCTGCTGCATGGGGTTTGCGGGTGGCATCCCATTTGCGCCCTGAGGCGTTCCGCTGCCGTTTACGTGTTTGTACTTGGACGCCTGGCGTTTCCTCCACCACCAGAATAGGGCGCCAGCAATCAGGCCTAAAACGACCACTGGGACGACAGCCGCAATGGCAATGGATGTTCCAGTGGATAGTCCCGGCGATGAGGTTTCTTGAGGCGCAGTCACGTTGCCAGTGCTCGTAGCGGAGACCGTGGCTGTCGCTGTCGCTGAAGCAATGTCGGTCGACTGGTAGACCATGCGGACGCCGAAGGCGTTGACACCGCCCGGGGAAGTGACATACTCTTGCTCAATCCACGTGCTCGTATCGGCGGTGTGCACGATGTCGATGCGCGTGCCCTCTGGCGCGATCCATGTGCAGAAGAGCCCAATCCACTGGCCAGAGAGCGTGGCAGGGTCGACCGCCGAGAGGATGATATCGCTGCGATAAGGACAGCAAGTCACTGTCGTGATGCTGTGAACGCCCTTGTTGTCGACTCTGGCCGTCATGTACCCTTCAGGACAGACATATCCAGGTGAGTAGTATGCTGTCTCGTCTTTCGAATGGCTCGTGGGCAGACAATTTTCTTGGGGATCAACCATGTAGACGGCTCCATTGTAAATGCCACTACAGTACGTCGGCGCCACGAATTGGGTAGTCAAAGGATTGAAGGGGAAGCTGGTGACGACAACGCTGCTGTAGGTACTCGTTGCCGTCGACGATGAGGACGATGTCGCGGTGGCCGCCATGGCAGGCGGCGACCGTAAGGGATTGCGGGGTCTGGGACCAGAGCCGTGCAACACAACAGACGGGACCCGATACGCGAGACGGGGTAGTCGAGGAGCTAGGACAGGACGGTCTGCACACAGGAGTCTAGTCCTGTATGCGACTTGGGGTCTCGAAGGGCGCCGACAGCTGCGGAGCCGTGCCACTAGGTGCGGTTCGGAACCGACGCCGTGGTATGTCTTGAGACGATGTCGGGAGGATCACGTCCACTTGTTGGCAGGCAGCAGCTTTTTGCTGGTTTTGGTATGAACTCTGGGAGATTGAAAGTGGAAGCGAAGGATGGAAGATCTTTGAGATGGGAAAAGCAAGCGGGGATTGACTGCGAGAAATCCAGGCCAATTCTCGCTTCTCTCCAATGCCGGTAGACTTGATGGGTCTTGGGGGGGAAACATTTCTGTTCTTTGCCCAGCAGATGGCGCGAAAGAAGAACCGGCAGAATCCCAGGGGAGCATCGGAGGGTCGGCGCCATAAAGGGGGTCCAGAACCGCAGAGCAACAGGGGTTGGAAGCTCTATGGGGACTGTTGGGTGGAAGAAGGCGCGCAGAAATTATCCCCGGACTGTGGGTATGGGTCCTGGAGAGACAGCATGGAATTGACGAAGGTGGAAGTTCAAGCCGTCTGAATGGTTCTGGTAGTGTTGCAATGAACCAGTCTCTCGTGTTACCTCAACTTCGCGTGCTGCTGCTGGTAAGCTTAAGCCTTCGCCATATCAGGTTGGGGTGCTAGGATGTAAAAGCCTTGATCCTTGCTGGCTGCAATGAAGAGACAGCAGAGCTTATCTTAGCAGAACGGAACAGACCTACAAAGATGCCCCTGGCTCCGTAGTCCATTGGTTTGGGCAACATGGCCAAATTGACACTGAGAGCGACAGACGCATCTCGACAGGGCTGAATGATGGAGAAAGACGGATGAAGGATTCGCTGGGATGCATGACAGCGGCGAAGGTTCCATGGGCGGTGGTGACTGGCTGGATGGGGGGGGATGTCAGGTCGTTGAAGCGCCCGCGCGAGGGCATACAAGTTCGTCTTGATGTTGGCGAGCTTGATAGGTCCGACTTCTGTATGCAGAGTCAAAGTCTGTAGACTTTTGGCCAGTTGCAATGGTCAAAGGCGACCCTTTTGGGGATCGAGGGTTTCTTCCTTAGCCCTACAACGCTACTCCCACGACGTCGGAACCAGCTCTGGACCTGGGAGGGCATCCGCGGACCGCAGTCCCATCTGACGGCGTCCAGACGCGGGCGCCACCTGCTGGCTCGTGTAACGTGAGCGGCGGCGTGTCCAATGGACTTTGAGATGTCAAGCTGGGAGGATGCCCGCAGTGGAGGACTATAGCCCGAGGACATGCATGGCATGGCATGGCTCATCCTTGATGACGAGATGAACGGGAAAAGACGTTTGGTTGATGGCATGGCTTCCGCCGTAGAGACGCCTCAATCTCAACCATGCCGTCTGTCCGTTGCTGTTGTTGCTGTCGACGTCTCCCTTGATCAACCATCGGGTGAAGTTGAAGCATCCAGAGGATGTCCCCAAGTGTCCTGTGCCTGCCGTTCGTTCACTGCTCGAGGCGCCCGTGCACCCCAGCTCGTGGAAGTGGGTCTCGAACAATTATGAGTGGGTCGGCTGAAGACGCTAAAGCGACAGGGATTGCGCTCCTTCCAAATCCTTCGAGACCAACGCTCTTTCCCTCTTTCCCTCACTCACTCGGATGTCTTGGCAACGGCTGACCGACTGTCGAATCCAATTCCACCTGCTTGAGAAACCGCCGTCGGACTTCTTCCGTCAGCTCAGCCATCAAGTCAAGCCGCCCTATCCTGGGCTGGGCTGCATTTGCACAGCAATTTGAACCAACCTCAAGGAGATGCCCGTGGAATGATTGAAACCTTTCTATCCCCGAGTCTCTTTAAAGGCCGGCATCCTTATCAACTGGACTGGACATCACCGCTCACACACCTTCAGATCCAGATCCGCAGCCTGGCCTTCCTGCAAATTTCTTGGTGGGCTTTGCTTCTGAGTGGTCCTCCTGCCAGTTCACTGCATTTTAAACCACTCACGAGGGGTTGCCCGTAGCCTTCTTCAAAACAGGGGCTTCCCATCAGCCGTGTCCCCTCCGACTGGTCTACCAGGACTCTGAGCCAAGATCCAAACCTCCACTGAGGTGGACCAACAAGCCAGCAATGAGCTGGCAACACCGACGATGCCACTCTTACGTCGGCGGAGTACTTTTGCAACCCGACAATCACCGTATCAAGGCCATTCATCACACCCTTCCCCCCGGACCTCGGGCGGCCCCGTTCAAGTCGTTTTCTGGGTTGACATATGACACGCATCTGATAATCCGAATTCTTACAAGTGGAGGATCATTAACCGTTGCCCCAATGCTGCCATCGCAACTCAAATCATCGGCAGATACCTTCCACATTCGATGATGACATGCAGAGGGCCAACATATGAACCGTCTTGGCCCTTCGAGCCAACGGACGAATAACCCGCCCGCGCGAGGCTGACAGTCATGTTTTAAACCAACTTTTCCAAACGGTGATGCTCAATTTCAGCAATTTTGGATATCTATCGAGATGATATATATATGACTGATGTGAACTTCGCTGGAACATTTCTGAGACCCATCGTGGCCTTAGATGACACCAAAGGTTGTCGGATATTGATCCGAGTAGATGAAGTCGGGTGGGATGCTTTCGTTCCTGTTTTCAATCGCTTTCACATATGCCGTGAATGCAGTCGCCAGGGTATCCCAGATGTTATTTTGATTCATGAGGCATCATAAATCACGTCCACGCGCAATCAACGCACCAATGTTTGACATTCAGTCTGTTTCCAAAGACCGATCCGATGAATTGCACCAGCGTTGTTTGCCCATCAAATTCTGCTTCTCGATTAACGTCAGGTGTCATGGGCCGACTCTCATGATACATTCAGGGCCACTTGAGCCACTAACAAAACCATCCGTCATCTCAACATCGTCAACTTCCAGTCTCAGACTAACAGAACATCAATCCCTTTACAACTCCAAAGACCACTGCTCCTCCCTTCCCTGTCCGACAACCTTGACTTCAACACCCCCCTTCGCCGCCTCCCCAAAGCTCCCAAACATCCACTTCCTCACCATCTCCAAACCGACCTCAGGCTGGTCCAACGGCACCATATGCCCGCTCCCCTCCACCGTCACAAACGCGAACCTCGTGTCCTTGCCCCCAAGCCTTTTCACAACCTCCTTCCACCTCCCCGCCCTCACAACGTCGCCCCCCTTCTCCGCAAACCACACCGCAAACTCCTTCGCCCCAAACTGAACCTGCCCATCCCACGCCAACTTCTCCGCCCACCGGATGTTACCCGCCGTGTTACAGGCCAGATCCAAATCTCCATTGTAAATCAGCACGTCTACCCCCTTCTCCAGTATGTACTTCACCTCCCTCTCCGTGCTCAAGAACACATCCCCGGCGACCTCGAAAGCATGGTTGACCTCCATCGAAATCAGACTGAAATTCCCCCTATCCACCGCCGCAGGCACCTCCAGCGCCCGCCACACCTTATCGCTCTTCACATACTCCTCGATCCCGTCGCCCGCCTTGTAGCAAATACTCTCCGTCTCGCACGGCGCCGTGATGTCAAACGGATTCCGCCCGCCCTTGCGCACGTCGCGGTAATACAGCTCATCCACATGCCCAAAGCAAAACGCCCCCGCGGCCTCGCACACAATCGGGTCCGGGAACGCATAGCACGCCTCCTGCAGGTACATGCACCGCGGCAGTGCCGCCGCAATCTGCCCGCACAAGCTCTCGTTGAACACGGGCGCCGGCACGCCGGGCTTCGTCGTGCACAGCGTCTCGTAGTACCCCCACGTCGTGTCCCGCGGACTAACAAACCCGTTGCCGATCATGGCGCTCTTCAGCGGGATCTTGAACTCCGGCGCCGGGGCTTCGGTGTTGTAGCGCACGATCTCGGCCGCGAGGGTGGGGATGTAGTGCCCGCCGTAGGACTCGCCGACGATGTGGAAGGGCAGGGAGCGCAGGCGCGGGAAGGCGGTGTAGAAGATGCGCAGGAAGACGTTCATGTCGGCGGCGGCGGAGGCGGAGGTGACGGGGCCTGGGACGCCGGGGTCGTGGTAGGAGAGGCCTGTGCCGGCGGGCTGGTCGATGAAGATCATGGACGAGTTGGCGTTCCAGGCGTAGCGGTTGTGGACGGTGGAGTTGCCGGAGGGGGAGATGAGGCAGGGGCCGAGCTCGAGCATCATTCCTGGGATTGGTGTTAGTTTCGTGGGAGTTTGGTACGGGTATGGATTGGAACTTACCGACGAGACCGCTGCCGCCGGGGCCGCCGGTCATCCAGAGGCTGAGTGGGTCGTTTTCGGGATCGTTGAGACTTTCAAAGTACCCTTTCGTGTTGGTCAGTGAGTGTTATGAGTATGAAGAGTGAATAGCTCACAGAAGAAGAGGTGTTTGCCGCCGGTGTCCAACCAGCCGGTCCACTGCCGCGACCCAGCGGCGCAGATCTCGTCGCTCTGCTCCTTGATCCGGATGGCATGATTTGGGTGCTCGGGAACGGAGAAGGTCATGAACTCGGGGTTTTCAATCTCGGCCTGCGTCGCGACGGCTGCGGTGAGGCGCGCGATGAGCGCGAGGCCCGTGATGGCTAACGCCGCGAGACGAGCCATCTTGAGTGGTTCTCAAATCGTCCAGGAAGTGTGAGTGTCAGCCAGGGACTCAATTATTCCTTTCACAGAGTGTGAATCGAGTAAGAGCGCTCCCAATTGAAGTGACGGTGCGATGAGGGAATGAAGATGAGATGAAGACATCAAGGTTCCGGGCCGCATGTTTGGTTAGGTACTGAGCGGTTGGCACGGCGTGCCGATAACGAAGGCCGGCTGGAAAGTGGGGTCAGTGGGATTCGAACCCTCGATCGGTGGCCCGATACCTTTAAGCCGTCACTCGCGGTGAGGTCCCATGCCCAGGATTTCAACTCGGGATAATGTTCCGACGATCGTTCTTGAATTGGAGAGTATTCTTATCGGCGAAATACGGCATACGAGTTTGACGATGACGCTCCGGATGCCATCCGAGGCATGACCATCTCAATCGCCTCGCGGTTGGAACACGAACAGTGAACTTGATGATTTCATTTTCCGGCCCTATGCCAGTCTACCAAATACAACACGTAACCCATAATGCAGAACCCCACGTCTCCCTCGTGTTGTTGAACTCCCGGTAGGTCTCTTGACTGGACCCCCAATAACCCCTTATATAATGTGTATCCCCTGTTGAAATCGTAGGAACTCATATCCCCGCTCGCTTGTAGGGATGTAAAATGTTGAAGAAAAAAAAGTCATCAGAAATATTTGGATGTATAACGTATATCGGAAGAAATCTCCGAGGCACCGTCGAATGTTGAATTAGTCGACGGCGCCCCGGGTCCCGTCCTTTGGATGTCGTCATGCAGTCATGATAGAACCAGGGCGGTCTATGTCTTTCTCTGCTGGTATCACGTCTATGAGATGCGCGCAAATCATTGCTTTACGCCTGGGTGGTGTCCTCGACAGGAGGGCACGTGCAGAAGAGGTTGGTGTCGCCGTACGCTGCATCCTGTTAGCCGCCGTCACTCACACATCCATCTCAGGGGAAAACTCACTGTCGTCAACACGGCCGACGCTAGGCCAGAACTTCTTCTCCCTCAAGAACGGCAGCGGGTAGGCCGCCTTCTCGCGCGAGTACGGGCGCTCCCACTTGCCCTCGCCATCGCCCAGGATGACGTCCGCCTGCGGGTGCGGCGCCATCTTGAGCACGTTGCCCTCGCGCGGCTGCTTGCCCTCCTCGACCTCGCGGATCTCCTCGCGGATGCTGATCAGCGTGTCGATGAAGCGGTCCAGCTCCTCCTTGCTCTCGCTCTCCGTCGGCTCGATCATGAGCGTGTTCGCGACGGGGAAGCTCATCGTCGGCGCGTGGAAGCCGTAGTCCTGCAGGCGCTTGGCGATGTCGATCGCCTCGACGCCGGCGGTCTCCTTGAAGGGCCGCGCGTCGAGGATAAACTCGTGCGCGCAGCGGCCGTTCTCGTTGGTGTAGAGGATCTTGAAGTGCGGCTTGAGGCGGGAGAGGATGTAGTTGGCATTGAGGATGGCCGCCTTGGTCGCGAGGCGCAGGCCGTCGTTGCCCATAAGCGCGTTGTAGGCCCAGCTGATGGGAAGGATGCCGGCGCTGCCGAAGGGCGCGCTGGAGACCATGGCCTCCTCGGCGTCGGCGGAGCGCGCGGGGAGGTAGGGGGCGAGGTGCTCCTTGACGCAGATGGGTCCGACGCCGGGGCCGCCACCGCCGTGGGGGATGCAGAAGGTCTTGTGCAGGTTGAGATGGCAGACGTCGGCGCCGATCTCGCCGGGGGAGCAGATGCCGATCTGGGCGTTCATGTTGGCGCCGTCCATGTAGACCTGGCCGCCGTACTGGTGGACGAGCTCGCAGGCCTTCTTGACGCCGGGCTCGTAGACACCGTAGGTGCTGGGGTAGGTGACCATGAAAGCACCGAGCTGGTCGGCGTACTGCTTGCACTTGGCCTCGAGGTCCTCAATGACGAGGTTGCCAGTGACGGGGTCGCACTTGACGGGGACAACGCGCATGCCGGCCATGGCAGCGGAGGCGGGGTTGGTGCCGTGGGCAGAAACGGGAATCAGGCAGATGTCGCGCTTCTTGCCGTCGGGCTTCTGCTCGAGGTACTTGCGGATGGCACGGAGACCGGCGAACTCACCCTGAGCACCGGAGTTGGGCTGGAGAGACACGGCGTCCATGGCAGTGATGCCCTTGAGCTGCTCAGAGAGTTCCTCGATAAGAGCGGTGTAGCCCTTGAGCTCGCTGGCGGGAGTGTGAGGGTGGATGGTGGAGAAGCCGGGCAGGGAGATGAGAGCCATCTCGGTGGCGCTGTTGAGCTTCATGGTGCAAGAGCCGAGAGGGATCATGGAGTGAACCAGAGAGAGATCCTTGGATTGCAGGTGGTGGATGTAGCGGAGAATCTCTGTTTCGCTGCGGTGGGTGTTGAAAACGGGGTGAGTGAGGTACTCAGACTGGCGGCGGAGAGTAGTAGGAATAAGCTCCGTGATGCTCTCAGTGAGGGCAGCGTAAGACTTGCTCGCAACCTCGGCGGTCTGGGCGCCGGTGATGTTGCCGAGAACAGTAGCAATGGTGTTGAACACCTCCTCGTTGACGTGCTCGTTGACACTGATACCGACATCACCGTTGCCATAGTCCCGGAAGCCCAGGCCAGCCTTCTTGCCCTCCTCCAAAATCTTCTGCGCCTTGTCACCAGCCTTGATGACGACAGTGTCAAAAAGAACCTTGCCGTCGGGGCTGGCTCCGCTCTGCTCGGTCTCCAAGCCGGCGGCCTCGGCAACAGCCTGAACACCGCGAGCAAGGCGGACGAGTCGCGTCGCAATCTCCCTCAGGCCCTCGGGACCGTGGTAGACGGCGAACAGCGCGGCCATGTTGGCCAACAGAGCCTGAGCAGTGCAGACGTTGCTGGTGGCCTTCTCACGGCGAATGTGCTGCTCGCGGGTCTGCAGAGCCAGTCTCAGGGCGCGGCGACCGGTGCGGTCCTTGGAAACACCGACCAGACGGCCGGGCATGCGGCGCTTGTGGGCCTCCTTGACGGCGAAGAAAGCGGCGTGGGGGCCGCCGAAGCCGAGGGGAACACCGAAACGCTGGGCGCTGCCGAAGGCGACGTCGGCACCCCACTCGCCGGGGGGAGTGAGAACCGTCAGAGCCAGGAGATCGGTGGCGGCGCTGAGAAGGGCGCCCTGGGAGTGCACGAGATCGGAAAGGCCCTTGAAGTCCTCAACCTTGCCCTTGGTGTCGGGGTACTGGACCATGACACCGACCAAATCCTGGCCCAAGGCCTTGATCTTCTCCTCGGCGCTGCTAATGTCGACAACCTCGACCTTGATGCCGAAACCCTGGGCTCTGCTCCTCAGGACGGAGATGGACTGGGGATGAACAAGGTCGGACACGACAAAAGTCTTGCCGGGCCTCTTTGCGCGAGAGCTGGAAAGCGCGTTCATGGACAGGGTCATGGCCTCGGCGGCGGCCGTACCCTCGTCCAAAAGACTGGCGTTGGAAATCGGCAGACCCGTCAGGTCAGAGACCATGGTCTGGTAGTTGAGGAGCGACTCGAGACGGCCCTGGCTGATTTCGGGCTGGTAGGGCGTGTAACTGGTGTACCACGCGGGGCTCTCCAAAACGTTGGTCTGAATAACTCTGGGAGTGACGCTCGGGTTGTATCCGGCGCCAATCAAGGGCTTCGGGGCGGCCTCGTTAGCCTTGGCCCAGGCCGTCGCCTTTGCCAGAATCTTGCTCTCGTCCATGGGGCCCTCATTGTCCCACGCGAACGTCTTCCTCTCGGAGTAGACATCCGGGGGCAATACTTGAGCAATAAACTCGTCAATCGTCTTCACGGGGGGATCCAGCGCCTTGAGCATGGCCTCGGCGTCGCTGACGTCGGGGCCGATGTGGCGGGGGATGAACGACTCGGGCCTCTGGAGCGGCTCAAGGGAGGCGTCCACGGAAGTCTGCCTGCTCGTCGCCTGGGCGTGGGCAGTCATCGCGGAGAATGTCCTCACGCGAGTGACATGGCTCGGGGCCATGCCGGAGGCAACGCAAGAGTTGCAAACCCACGGTGAGGGGGCCGTCTGGCGACCGACGACCCTCGACCGCGGAGCCACCAGCCGAAGCTGGCGGGAGAGGGGCAACCTCAGGGATGCCATGGCTGTGTATGTGTAGGTGTGTGTGTGGCGATAAGAAGGGGGAAGGGTATGGTCTCTCTTTTTCCCTGGAAGAATAAAAGAAAGGAATGAGACTGGTCAGACCACAGCGACTGACGAACCCTCTGTATGAAGAAAGTTGTGAGTAGAGAAGAGGAGAAAGAGAGGCGAGTGAACGAGAAGTTCGAGCCGTTGCGGCGGTGGTGGTGTCTTTCTTGTATGAGCTGCTCGGATCGGGGACCGAAGACCGATATCGTTGCCGCTCGAAAAGCAACACCCTTGTCGCCACCTTTGAGACCGACTCGGGACGGGGGAGGGTGGAGGGGCCAGAGCAACAGCGCGCTCCTTCTCCCGTCCGTTGATTCAAACACGATGACACGGAGACTTTTTCAGGATCTTTATCTACCTTGGTCGAGTGAGACACAAATGAAAACGTTGCAGAAGACGCGCAGCAATGGCCGCAAGTTGGCTGATTCGGATTTGGCGAAGTCGGTGAGAAGCCGGCTGCCAAACGTCTTCAAATTTTTGGCTTTTTGAGGCGTGTAAGGTACTAGTCAAAGGGTCCCATTGGGAGTCCAGGGATGGCCGTTTCTGAGTCGAGCGCCCTACATACTTACCGCCGCTTCTGCTGCAGCTCCCACCTACCACCTACTAAAGGGGCCTCACTGGTATTCGATCTACCCGGCCTCAGTACGGTAAGGCATGATGAGAGGTACCTGGGCAGCCCGAAGGAACCACCACCCCTTCGGTTCGTTGCGGGTTGAGCGCAGCGGCAGGAATGGATGAGCGCACACTGAGAAACCGCCCGCCGCCAATCCTTATCGCGACAGAAATATTAAGGTCCGCTGATAAGCGCGCTAAAAGCCAGCCCGATAAGAACCATCCGGCTCCAGGTGCAGTTCCCCCAGCCATCAACCACCCCTCCATCCTGGGGGGGCCCCAAAGCCAACACTGCAAAACATGCGACGGGCTATCCTCGGCCCGGGATGACTGTGTCAAAATCAGACCATCCAGCCACTCAGGGAAGCGCACTGCGAGCCGCACAGGGACAGGGGTGGCGCCGCCCCTCCACAGCGCGTGTGGTGTTTCCAGTGCTGGCATCAGGCCGACGGATGCGTACCCGAGCACGCTCGGTGGCCAAATCCGAGTGCATGTGGAAATGGCATCCGCTATGCACACTGTGAGAAACTTGAGCATTCCCACCACCACCGCTAAGAGCCGCACCCAGGCGTAGAGGTACGTACCGCCCAGGCTGGATTGTGCGTGGGACCCATCCAGCTGGAGCTATCTCTAAATTTTTGCGACGACATCATCGCTGAACCGGGCCACGCGCAGAAGAAGAAAAGTATCACCAACCTCTCCGTCCCGTCGATACCTTAATACCCCGCAGTCAAAATGTTCGGAGGATGTACGTACCCACTGTTGCACCCTTCGAAAAGAACTGAAATAACTAACCTGGCTGTGTCCCGCAGTCGCGCCCCCCCAGCTCTCCGAGGAGGAGATCAAGCAGATGGAGGCCGAGGCCAGCTTCACCGTCCAGCAGGTCCTCGTCTCTGCCGTCCTGCTGTACCTCTGTGAGTGACCCCACAACCAGCATCAGGCCTCAAGAGCTCTTACTGACCGTCCATCAACAGCCCCCTTCGCCGTCGACCTCGCCTCCAAGGTCCTGTAAATAACCATCACCGACCAAACATGAACCTCATGGGCCCGTCATAGGGCTCAAGAACAGAAAGAGACGCAGATCATCTGCTTCAGACCCTCCAAAAGACATGCCGCAGACGAAGAAGCATACGGCAGGTAGAGCCATAATGGCTGGGAGACGGATGTACAGGGACAACTAGAATATCCCCGTTGTAAAAATATCATGTGTACAAATGTACAAACGGCTGGTGTGGATGGGCTATGACTATAGATCACATCGGAATCCAGGGACAATCAAACATCACGACTTTAGAGACACCCAAGGGACCCCGTCTTCTTGCGTTTCCACGTGCTCCTCACTAATTTTCGGTGCCTTTGATGGGCGATGAGCTATGGTTCCTACTCCCACATGAAAAACAGCTTCCGCTCGCGCCGATCCGGTCCTCTATTATAACAAGAATTTGACAACTCAACCCGAAACCCTCCTCGTTCGACTCATGACGACGGGTTACGCTCCTTCTCCCACTGCTCAAAGTCTTTCGTGATCGACTCGACCTCCTTTTTGAGGTGCTGAATCTGCTTCTCATAGTCTTCCAACACCTGCAACATGTTAGCCACTGCATCAAACCCAGCCTCTCAACAAGAAAACTCACCTTCTTCGCCTTATGCTCCGTCTCCTCGTTCAGACCCTCGCCGCTCGCAAAAGCAGGCTTGTTCGCCTCCTTCATCAGCTGGTCCGCGTAGTCCCTCAGCACAATCAGCCTGCTCCACAGCTCCTCCTCCCTCGCCGCCAGCGCCGGGTCCTGCACGCTGCGCTCCAGCTCCGCCAGCTTCAGCCGCAGGTCGTCCTCGTCCCCGCTCATCGCGTACCCGCGGTTGCGCAGCACCTGCACCCGCGCCGCGAGCGCGAGGCACCGCTCCCGCAGCACCACGTGCCGCCGGCGGGCCGCCAGCGCGCGCACGCTCGTCTCGAGGTCGTGCCGCGACAGGATCGCGTCCAGGCTGGCGTTGATCTGGTGCAGGCGCACGTTGAGCTCGCCGACCACCTTCTTCTGCGTCTGCAGGCGCGCCGCGACGCCGTTGAAGCCCGTGCAGAGGACGGGGATGAAGCCCGGCGCGGGCTTCTTCTGCAGCGCCTCCTCCCACTCCTTGGGGTCCTCGTGCGGGCCGGGCTTGTAGAAGGGCACCGTGGCCTCGTCGACCTTGTTGTAGAAGTAGTGCTTGAAGGCGCAGTTGGGGTTCGTGGGGTTCCACTTCTCGATGATGAGGGCCATCTGCTCGGGTATGGGCTTTTGGTTCTCTGCGAGGTAGATGGTCAGATGGATGCTCGATCAGTAAGAGGAAGGTGAAAGGGGGCCACTTACGAGGTGTGTCTCTGCCAGGCTGCCAGAGTGAGCTGGACAGCTGCGCTTGCGACTGCGACAAGCTGGGCATCTGCTGCTGCTGCTGTTGCTGTTGTTGTTGGCCTTGCTGAGGCTGAGCGAGAGATTGGCCGAAGCCGAGGGTGCTTCCTTGGTTCTGCTGCGGCTGGCCAAACAGACTGAGGCCGCCCTGCTGCTGGGCAGGCTGCTGTTGCTGTTGCTGCTGCGGCTGCTGCGTCGACTGTCCCAATGTGCTGCCAAATCCTCCACCGCCGAAAAGGCCACCGCCCGTCTGCCCAGCGGGCTTCGGCGCTCCGAATAGACTCATGGCGACAATACCGATTGGTTTTGCGTGACTTCGGGTGTCAATCGGTCGTCGTCGCAAGGCTGAGGTTAAGATTGATACGCAAAGTCGTTTCGCGGAAGAAAACAATGCAGGGGACCCTTATTGCATCGTCAAAGGAAAAAGGGAAAATAAAGGGCCTTCGCGGGTATCAAAAGGACGGAAAAAGAAGAATGAAATCGTGCTTCTGGAAGGAGCCAGCAAGCAGACGTCGCAGGAAGGTCTTCAATGGGGGCTGCGGGTGCGAAGTTCACCACCGAAAAGCTACCCTTGAAAGTGTCGGCGTCTGATCCCCAAGCAACGGCGACGCGAAAATAATAAATCGGAGCTCGCAGGTACCTGACCTGAGCTTCACCGAAAGCAGCAGCCACACCCATACCGGGACGCGCCACACAGCGAGGCTCCACTCCAGCCTCGCCATCGAACCGAGCCAATCAGACACCCGCTAAATCGACCTCACCTCAATTCCCAAGCGTCCGTAGCCGTCGAAAGCTTGCCCGCCAGACGACGCAATCGCGAATCCGTCCCCGACGTCCCGTCCTCCCACCCACCCCCGCGGCCATCACCACAACAGCAACAATGTCTTCCCGACGGCCCCAGTATGTCTTCACCTCCCTCCGCCGCGCCAATTGGCACCCTGTGAGCCAATCGGCGGGTGTTCATCCCTCCGCGCCAAAAAAAAAGTTACGAGATCAGAACCAACAGCAAGCTGACCACTGGATATGCGAACAGATTCAACCAGCAGCAGCAGGTCGACACGGCCCCGCTCCCCGACGACATCCCCAAGGTCAAGGAGGTCGGCGCCAGCTCCGCGCCCCTGCTGTCCGCGTCCTACTTCATCGGCGCCCGCTGCCGCGAATACAATGACGACTTCATGCAGTGCAAGACGGACAGCGCGGGCCGCGGCGAGTTCGACTGCTTGAAGGAGGGCCGCCGGGTCACGAGATGCGCCTCCAGCGTGTATGTTCTGCCTCTTTCTGTGCTTGGTTGTCGATGGACATGGTGGCCGCCAGGGAGTATCTGTTGGGGCTACTGAGGATATGGATGATACGGGCGGTATGAACCACGGCAGAAGGCTGACGGGAACAAACACAGGATCAAGGACATCAACACCCACTGCCTTGAGCAGTTCCGCGCCCACTGGACCTGCGTCGAGAACCGCAACCACCAGCTCTACCAGTGCAGACCGATGGAGTGGAAGCTGAACAAGTGTGTTTACGAGAACCTGGTACGTTATCACCACCCACGGTCCAGGAAGACCCCGAAATGCTTCGTTGCAGAGGGAAACATCTTTGCTGGCCAGAATCTACGCACAACATAAGCTGACGTCCGCCACAGAAACTGGAGAAGCACATCCCCGACCAGCGCCCCGGCGTCACCCCCGTCGAGCTCCGCCCTCACATGATCTACGCCGACGTCGCCATCAACACCATGGAGGGCAAGCCCTTCATCCCCCCGTCAAAGGCCGAGGGCAGCAAGCAGGCGTCGTAGACGGTTGGATCTACGAATGCGGGGGAACGTCGTTTTGGCTTTGCGTTGAGGCGGAGAGAGAAATGTAGGCTGGCGATAGAAAAACGCTGTGTACATATGTCATCAATCAGACCTGGGATCAACCAATGGCTTTGCGGCTCTCGTCCTCGCCTCATTTTTCACTTGCGTGTCTGTCTGCTGCTATGCGTCGGGACAACACTCAGCTAGCGATACCAAACAGCTAACAGCGACAGGACCATCGCCCCATCTTCCCCCACGGTCGACGACAGCAGCCATGCGTTTTCCCCTCCCTCATCCGACCTCAACCCCCTCTCCGCCCCTCCTTTCGAGCAACATCCCAGAGGCAGTTCCCCGCCAACATCCGAACCCCTCAAACCTTTTTGCAACCTCTAAGCATAGTGCCCCGCGTCGATCTTTCCATCATCGCAGCTATAGACATGTGCCGTACGACGCACGCCAATCAACGACCACGCCCCGCAAGACACGCCGATCAATGTCCTGTAAAGCCGGAGGCCGCTTCCGCTCTGGCGACAGCGAGAGGGACTGTCATCCGCTTGAGACCGGAAAGGACCGGCTCTACTGTCTCTGTATTGACTTTGCCTTGTCACTTGATGGTGTGCAACGTTTCCTTCCATTGCCCATCAGGGCTCCTCCGGACTGTGCCCCGCAAGGACGGTAAGAATGAGTCGAAGAGCTTCCTTAGGATACTGAATACAAGCTTCCGTCGGGAATCTGGCCCCCGCGTGGTTTCTCAGCTGTCAAGACTGCATATATCACCTTTGAGCAGTCACCCGAGACATCTCAGCGTGAGATGGATCTTTTCTCCCCCGGGCGTAACGATGCGATAAAGTTGTCAATTCTGACGAATAAGCAAAGCTCAAAAGCCCGTATTCAGGTGTCATCTGAGAAGGGTTCAGCCACAGTCACGCTGTTGATGTGAGTAGCCTTCCGTTCAGCCATCGACCTCGTCCTGATTTGTCAGACCCAGCCAGTCAGCAGCCTGACTCAAGGGTATGCACTGTTCTTGTGTAGTTCGCCGTCGACTGCACAGGTGAACGGCTGCAAGGCCAGCTTGGGCAAGCCGTGCCGGTGACATCGTCAAAGCATGCAATATACTTCAGACGCGGGGAGGGCATGGCATGTAAGCCACGTCGCCAAACGCCCTCGTCTCCCTGGTTCCTGTGGCTTAAAACCAAAAGAGACGAAAGAGCGAGATGCGTAATGGTGGGTGGCACGCGTGCGGCGCGGAGAACGCGAGGAGCTGGGTGACGTTTTGCACGACGACCCTGACTTGATGCGATGACCGTCCTCCCGTGGGCGCTTCTCGACGCCAAGCACAGAGTCAGGGTCGGGTTCTAGAAACTGCTTTCAGGGGATACAGGGGCGATAGAAAGAGTCAGCTGGCTTGCTGTGTCCCTCCAAGTCAAGGTGCATTTGGGTGAATCGACAACCCAAGATAGAAGCGAATTTGAGACGACCCATGCGCAATAGCTTGAACTACAAAGGTTCATTTGATTCGAAATTTCAGACATTGAGTAAGCTGGAAAGTGTTCGCTTCATGTACGACGTAGCATGATGAGAGCCTCCGCTACCCCGGAGGAGCCGACAAAGAGCGGTGCTATTTGTGTGTCGAAATCCTAGATCCAACACGGATATCAAATGTAGGACGACGGCTTGTTTGCCGCATGAGCTCCAATACCCCATAGTATGGAGATTGAGTTACAAATACCATCATTCGCTGATGCATCGGCGGGCTGGTCTCGGCTGGCGATTGAAAAAGCATCCTGGCAAAGTTTCATCAATTGTCTAAGACTTTTCCCCCATGATGAATCGTAGGAGTTGAGATCCTGCAGTAGCCTGGGACCCTTGAATCCTATGTCATCATCTTGTTTGGATGATATTGTCAGCATTGTCAAAGGGCAAACACCAAAAATTGTCATGAGCATGATTTCCATGGGATGAATGTGATCATTCGTGATGCCATCGTGAAACCGCGATGGATTGACGTCAAGGTTGATTTTTGACTGAGAGATAAGGAGGGGACGGTAAAAGGGGTTGATCATGCCCGGGATGGGGGTCTGCGTAGCGCAACCTTATGTAACTCCAGGCGCTGGGCGACCGGGCCGTGTCAACTGGCCGCAGCCATCGTCAAACGACATGTTTCGGGAGTGCAAGACTGTGCGGCTTCTTCGATGCCTGTCGGCCAACCAGAGGTTGACTGAGGATCAAAACTCTTACCCAGTACAAAGTATTCGTTTTCGGCTCGCCCATTGGGCTCCCAGTGCGCGAGCCTTGGTTCGACAGATCTTGGGTTCCTCGAGCACGTCCGCCAGGTTCATGCCAGGTTTGCCTCGGAGGATTGGCAACCCAACTTCTTGTAATGTTCTGGACTGAGCGGGTCAAATTTGCGGTGCACCGCACGTCTCCCGGGCGTGGGCCGGAGATGAGCTGACGGCTCACCTCCAAAGACAACTGGGTCTCTGTCGGGGTATCCAGTTTAGAGGGGATGCCGCATTCTCCGGGGTTGAACGGCTGGTTTGCTGATGTGCCGTGTGGCCCGCGGGTCGACGGCAGTCGATGGTGGAGGGAGGAAAAGAGGGACGCAGGGCAGAAAACCCCTCAGCGAAATCTTGTTAGCAAGATTAAGGATGTTTAGTGGCCTGGATGCAAACGAAACCTCATCTCGTTCGCAACGAACAACTTCAAGGTTGCCCCAGTCAAAACCAACTGCGTTATCGTGATGGCCAGGGCGTCCATGACTGAGTATGATTGGACTGCAGTGGCGTAAGACAGCGGCTAATTCTGTGCATCAAGCGCGCAGTTGAGACGAAATAGTGGTGCAAAGGAAACCCCTGCGTGCCATGTCGATTAACTGGGATAGCGATGTCGGAGTTGCGCTGTTGCCTCCGCAGTGAGTTTCATTAGAGCAAACTTGGACGCTTTGCAATCGAAGTCAATATGTGAGCTCCATTAAGCCATGTGGTCAGATGGGATGACATCTGATCTCTCTGCAGAGACGAGATGATGTAAGTCGTCCGATCCAGGGATCGGGTGTCATTGCCAACTGTTGGGGTTGCAGTGCAACTGGCGCGGCGGGATGTATCTGTGCACTTCTCGAATGCAGGGGAAGAAACCTCCGAAAGATCGTCGCTTAAGAACTCCACGCCAACAACGACGGTTCTAGACGTTGAATACTTGACACGGAAAACTGTGCTGACAAGATGCTTCGATGGCAGCGATGATAGTTGTAGCGGGCGACTTGTGACAACCGCGAACGGATGATGGCGTGCCCCACAGGAGGCTTAGGCCAGAATCATGACGGACCCAACGTCTGACCGGTGTTTTCAAAAGGGACGCTGGAGGATCCTCGTCGAGAGAGCTTCTCTGCCAAGATGGCCAGACTGTTTGATGGAGTTGCCTTGGGGCATTCGTTGCCTGTCACATTTGCCATCGACTATTATCGCTGATCATAGGTTGGAGCTAGAGATCAAGGCGGGAGATTGACGTGTTGGGGGATATCTAGCATTGACCAACGTTGATCGATGGACGACGTCCCACAAGCCAAGGTTACCCAGCAGTCGGGACATATACTTTGCTTTGAATGCGTCTGTTGACACTTTGTTCCTGCTGTAACCCATCATGGAGTATTGCATCTGTCGCAACCTCTGAAGCGTTCAACTACCGGGTTATTGCGGGGTCGAGGCGTTATCCATCGTGGAAGTGCTCCCGGCTATGGCTTGGCGAGGGCTGAAGAGAGGCGTCGGAGCGCCACTGGGCTGAGATGCTGCATGGCGGTTGTCTCCCGCTGCCTCTCGGAAGCTGAGTCCTCGGTTTGTTCTCGGTTGATAGGAGATCTCTTCTTAGGCGATCACCGCACCAAAAGCGCCTCGCTCGATGGCGGTCGAGAGGCACAGCAGCCGGTCAGACGTCCATGGCGATAAGCAGAAGAGACAGCAGCTGGGCGGTAACACTTGCTGTTCAGTATGTCGTCAACCAGCTCAACTGCAGGTATGACAGTGATGAACCGGCAGGCTGGCATCCGAACAGCATAAACAATCGCAACCCCCGGCCCAGATTCATCTGGTTGTTTTCCACCTTGGAAATGATTGCTGCACGTCGGTATCCGCCTGCATCTCCATCAGCGGTGGGCACTGGGCACGGGGCATGTTTCTATGGTGCTCGTACCCCAGGAAACAGCATGATGTTGGAACAGAGGAGCGGAAGATTTTGCAGCTTCATCTCGCTCATCGCAGCCCCAGCGGCCAGGATGTCAGGTCTTGGGCGAGGCTCGTCGTCATCGGCAATCAGACCGTCAGAAGGCGTCGTGTGGGATGAGACGCTGACAGCTCCTGGGCAGCGGGCTGGACATTTGGAGGTGGATCGTGCAGCAAAAGGGAGGCCCCGAAGCGTAATGAGGTCATTTAGCGAGACAGCGGAAGGGACGGCCAAGCGACAGCGCCGGTAAAGTTTAAAACCGCATTCTGTGTGCAGGTAGGCCAGGCCAGGCAGGCAGGGGACGGTTGGCTGACGCACTGCGCAAGTGCAAGTGCAGCGTCGCAGTGATCGACCCGACGAGAGCGCCATCGCCTGTCGAGAAAACAATTTTAAACAGTGGACAGGCGCACGGCAGGCACAAATCATGAATGGGCACAGGAGGGAAAGCACAGGCCACGTCCACGCAAGACTGGATGAACGGGTCCCCACCGAGATTAAGGCCGTTTCAGAAGGGTGGGGCCTCCCCGGGCCAAGTGCTGTTTGATGGAGACGCCCAGCGCGACCCTTGGAGCAATCAGGGAAGGATGGGGTCCACCTTCTGCAAGGTACCAGATGAAGCCACCCGTCATTGGCCCATTTCCTCGAGGCGTCTGCACCTCGCCTCAAGGGGATTGGTCGAAATGCCGGGAACTCAGGGATCGGGACGTGGGCGAGGGGGAAGGAGGGGGTGTACGCGCAGGAGACGAGACGCCGGGACAGGACAGCCAGAGAGACAGAGAGAGGGGAGAACAGCCAAGCCAGGGGGGCTTTCTTCTGCAGTCGACGACGACTCGTCGGATGGAATTCTTCCAGAGGGGAGCGCCCCCTTTTGCCCCTCGATTCGGCGCTATCGTGAAATGCTGGGGACTGCGACAGGCAGCTGTTAGCTTGCCGGTGTCAGCCAAGACTGCCGCGCTCTTATCTGAGGGACTCCAGGAAGAGGACGGACCGGGTGTTCGATCGATGTTGATGGAAGGTCAGACGTTGTCGTCGCCTGTGCCTGCTCTGAGAGTCCCGCCGGAGGAGCCAGGATTCCAGCCGAGTCGTGGGCGTCTCCAGCTCCTAGCCTGACTCCTTGATACGTACGCGTCTCCTGAATACCGCTGGGCAGTCTTGGTGTTGAGGGGTTTGTTGATGGCGACCATGACCCATCAGTCATTGCCGTGCAGTAGTGGCGAGAGCGAGGGCAGCACCAGCATCGGCACTAGCACCGGGGCAACAGGGGATCGATCAGGATACCGCTGCAAGGTCTGGCAAGACGTGCATCCGCGGCCGATATTGGCTTCATCTGTGAGTGCATATCCAATCCCCAGCATATGCAGCACCAATCTCGAGCGGAAAACTCGGCGGCCTAGATCGGGAAGCTGGCCCAGTGATGGGCATGTTGTGGTCTGGATGTGTGGATGCAGGCAACGGGAATCGAAGCCAAGATTCGATGATCTGGTCGAGCTCGACGACGCATGCTGGCCCAGCCGGAAACCGCAGGATTCTAGATGTCAGCCAATTTGGTTGATTTGCGGCACAGTGAGCTGACTGAACTGGCGGGTGAGGCGCAGGTAACTTTTTTTGCTTATTTTTGCACTGGGTTTTGCGGTCGCGGCTGCGGCTGCATCGGTGTTGCTATTTTATCAACCTTCACCGCAGGAGGCGGTTCTTTGGCTTGTGGCTTCTAAATTGCTGCTGCTTTTTTGAATCTCTCCCACGAGGGAAGGAGCGGCGTCATAGCAGGAGCTCCGAGGTGCTTCCTTCCCTTGGCCAACTCGTCCCATCTCTTCCTTCCCGCCTTGGTGCCGCAGTATGTGCACCTTCCCCAGGTCAGTGGTCAGCTACCTTAGACTGTAGGGTAAACCAGCTGCACCTGCAGTTGCAGTCATTTGAGATGAATCAACCCGCAAACTGAGGAAGGAGCATTCACTGCTGTTGGAGTGACCTCTTCCCCCCTCAACTTAACAGGCGGGATATAACCACCCCCACATCAATCTTATTCACCCCCTCCACCTTTCTGCCAACAGCAGCATCGGTCCCTGTTTCCTCAGGTGTTCCTGCCGCGCTGTTTCCTGCGGTTTCCTGAGCGCAATTCACTCCAATCGACCATCAGATTGTGACCCCGGACGAACCAAACAACCCAATTTCACTTGGTGTGTTCTTGCTTGTCTCGCCTCCAGATTGCCGCCCTTCATCACACTTGCCTCCACTCGCTACCTGCCTGGTCCACGTCCCCGGTCGCCATCGTGTTGCTTCTTCTGCAGGGTTCAACGGCGTCCACCTCGCTGAGCATTCCCGTCGTCCCGTCCGTCGTTCGTTCGTTTTTCGTGCACCACCCCTCCTTTCTTTGATCACACCCCCACTTCCTCGCCCTGAATCCCATCACATCCTCATCGAAGTCCCCCTCAGTCCCTCTCTCCAGAGTAGCTACCAGCAAAACAATCACTCGGTTCAGCTCAGTCAACGCACTGCAGCGCACCGCAACCAACTCCCGCTGCAGCCCAGCGAGCGCCTTCCCGTTGCACACGCACCCCGACCACAACAACACCGCAGACTAAAAAACACCTCCCCTGGCACCTCACCTCAGTCAGTCCAGGACCGCTGCCCGGCTGCGCTGCACTGCTCCCCACTAACACACCCCCGGCCCCCGACTAGGTACCTAGACCGCCCACTGGACCCGCGCTCAGACTCGCCGCCCAGTCCTCGAATCCCAGTCGGACGGGTTCTTCGCCGTTGTCGCCTCCCTTTTAGTAGCCCGGCGTCGCCAGACACCAACGTCTTGTCTCTCCTCTTGCTTCACCACTCCCAAGGAGACCGCTTCGTTCAACCCCTTCCCTTCCACTCCTTCGGCCCAGGTCGCCTCATCGTGTCGTCTTTTGACACCGTCCATTCCTTAAAACCAAGTAAGTTCGCCCCGGGTCGCGGCCTGCATTTCCCCTCTTTTTTCTCTTCTGCACCTCAACCTTCCAGGACAGAAGGGCAGGCAGGCTACCAACATTCCTTTTCGCGTTCGCGGCATTCTGACTCACACGTTCTTTTCACAGCATCGTCACTCCTTCACCAGTTCTCATCGAGAGTCCTATTTTTTTCGGCTTACCACCAAGGAAAAAAAAAGACATACGGCTTCGTTCGTCCGACCTACTTCCAACTACCAAACAACGAGGATTTCCCTGTTGTTCAACCACACTCTTTCACCATCTTACCACAAGGTCCTTGACGGAACCGTATCAGCAGTGCTGCTTCATCACACACAGCTGGCTCTGAGAACCATCTCACGGGATCATATTTGCCTCGCCCAACAATTCAAATATCTCCCCGCCGCAACACCTCTTCCATAAATCGTCCGGACAGGATCCCTGGTTGCTAGATTCCGCGAATCTCCAAGACACCCAAGACACAACACCAAAGGTGAGTCGTCAACCTAACTTTTTTCGATCACACTACTGCCCCTCATTCCTTCCACATCAATGCTATTGTTGGGAAATACCGGCTCCAAGACATCTGCATGCCACCGCGACACAGCTAGATCCTCCGACAATGACCTTTGTTCCCTAGTCGCTTGTCTTGCTGCTTGATCACGTGGCTCCTGCTATGTATCCCAGGATCTCAAACAAGATGGCGGCGACCTGGGCAAGGGTCTGGATCGTGTAGGCTTGAGGCTGGCACGCCAAGGTCTTGCATCCGAACTTTTCGGCGCTTCTACATTGCCCTGCATGGGGATATATGAAGCTGGTGGTTTTCTCTGAGCTTGGCTGGGGATGTCTGGTCTTGCTTCTTCGTCATCACTTTCACACTCATTCACCGCGCCCACCTGCCGTTCCTTTATACATATATTCATATTCATTAAAAACCTTCGCGGGCGAAGCTAACAGTCATTCAGACACTCATCCAACCATCAAAATGAGATCTTCCATCGTTCTTGCTGCCTCTGGCGCCGCCCTCGTCATGGGCCGTGCCATCGACCCCCGTGTCCTTGACCCTCGCGCCATGGAGACTTTGTGGGATGTCGAGTACGTGACCGTCACCGTTACTGAGGGTGATATCCCGGTCGCTACTCCCACTCCTACTCCTTCCAACCCCGCCATCTACTACGAGGCTCCTGCTGCCAGCTCCTCCTCTTCCGCTCCCGCTGTGGTTGAGCCGTCTCCCGCTCCGGCTCCCATCTTCTCGACCGTCACCGTCGAGCCTGCCCAGCCTACCGTCGCTGCTCCTACCAGCGCCCCGGTTGTCGTCGAGCCCGAGACCACTCCCACTCCTACCCCGACTCCCACCCCCACGCCTACTCCCACCCCGCAGCCCGCTACTTCCGCTCCTGCTGCCGTTTCCACCCCCGCTGCCACCGACGACCTTCAGACCGCCTGCATCGACTCCCACAACGTCCACCGTGGTAACCACTCTGCCCCTGCTCTGTCCTGGGACGCCGAGATCGCCGGCTACGCTGCCATCACTGCCAAGACCTGCGTCTTCGAGCATGACATGACCACCGGCGGTGGCGGCTACGGCCAGAACCTTGCCATGTGGGGTGCCACCGGCTCCGAGTCTCTCGGCGCTGCCAAGGCTGCCCAGAAGGCCATCACCGAGCAGTGGTACAACGGCGAGCTGAACCTGTACACCGGCTACGGCCAGGCCAGCCCCGACATGACCGACTTCCTCAAGTGGGGTCACTTCACCCAGATGGTCTGGAAGGACACCACCACCGTTGGTTGCGCCGTTGAGTACTGCGCCGCCGGTACCCTCAGCTCCATTGGCAGCTGGTTCACCGTCTGCAACTACAAGAAGCAGGGTATGTTCACCCACTCGCCCCTTGCCAGACCTCTTTGCTAACCCGTCTCAGGTAACGTCATCGGCAGCTTCGACACCAACGTCCTCCCTGCCCTCGGCGAGGCCACTGTCAACGCCAACTAAGCGGCGTGTCCATCGTCCAAACTGCACTTGCACCCTTCGCCCTGCCCGCTTGAAGCAGATCTGGGATTTTGTTTGCGACACGACCACTGGGTACGGGTGCAGATGGACTCGATCGAGCGAGCGAGGCATTTCTTCACTTCTACAGCTGTACTTTAACAGGGGATCGCTTTGACGTTTTTTTTTTTTTTTTGATCTCCTCGTCCCCTCTGACGGGACCCTTTGAATCATGCGCTTTGGTCGCCAACGAATGGCATGAGAACATTTCTCTTCACACAAACTTCCATACGGCACTTGCGTGATGGATAAGCTCGCGTTTTGGTCTGTCCGCGCCGGCTGAGAACATGATTCGAGGAAACTGGACATTGATGATGATGCATTTACGGATCTGGCGTGGAACAAGAAAACTTTTTGGGAAGGGAATGATCCCACCATGGAACATTGCATTTTCTCCTTCGATTCTTGGCCCCGGTCGTCGACGGTGTCTTCGGCCATCACTTAATGGCTGTGATCTACTGAGGCCGCGGCACCCTTTTTATGGACATTTGGTTCTTCTGTACCTATCGTCTCATCGACTTGATTTTCGGGTTAGGGAGGTAGCTGGTCAATGGGATCCATCTTTTTTGTCGTTTCGCAAACGATTGTCGGGCTCAATTCGGTTGTGATTGAAGTTGGTCTCTGGTGATGCTTCCATGTTCGTTCCCTTTCGCAGTTGTCCTTGGTACTCAATAGGATGGCTCGCGCCGCTGTCAGGTCTGCATCTTCGTCGTCGACTGTGGTGTTTCTCGTGAACTATTGTGATTGTTGGTGACAGGATGCGCCGGTCGTTGAATTTGTCTCAAGGTTGGTCGATTGAAACACGCGATTGATCTTGACAGGTGTTTGGTTTCGGCGATCAGACACACACAAATAGAGGCAGACGCTACCACTGCACACTGGCTTCGGAGGATTTTTGAAGATGCCCTTGAGATGCGTCCCGGCCCTTTTTAAAACCTGCGTGCCTCCCTTCTCCTGAGTGAACATCCCACGCACCGCCACTTGATGGCGCGTGTCGTCTGTCTGCTGTATATTGACCCGCTCCTCATTCCGAAACATGCTGCGGCTCAGGTTGAGGCTGTGGCTCGGGCAGGTGGGCGGACAGCCTCCAATTGCCGGATGACTACTCGACAGACATTGAATATACAAGAGACGGAAAGATCGGACGAAGAAAGGGGGAATAGGGGATCAGGGAATGGGTTGGCGGCCTCCTTGTTCGTGGTCCATTAACTGGTGTCGTAGGTAATATCTCAATCCTGAGGCGAGAGGTTGCGCCCGATGACGGTGACGCCGCATTTACGTCTGTGCCGCAGACGCTCACGATGGAGGCCAAAATGTGCCATGATGAAGGAGAAACCGAGGCCAATTCAATTTTCCAGGATTGGCCTCAATTAAGAACGTGTGTCGATCTAATCCCTCACCGCCGCATCGTCGTTCGTGATGGAACTTTGGAAGCCAGAATCCCACTCTGACTCAGATCCGAATGTAGCCTAGACTAGACTCTTGCGCCTCTCGCGTACATGATCAACATCGTCAATGGCAGCCTAGCCGGCGAATAGAGTCATACAATCCCCAGTTCTCGTGTCTGCAGGCGAGTCTCGTGAGTATTTATTTTGGAAGGTCATTGTTCCAATCACGAAAGCAAAAGGTTGAGCCCTAGACTCGCCTCCAATTGAATAATATAACACACCTCTCACGATGATGACAAGAAAAATCATACATCGCCCAACGAAACACACCCCCGCCACACACCCCAAAATGAAGCGTCCAAACGCCGCAGAAGTCGTCGCAGACCTGCGCCAGACGGAGCACGCAGGCACACGCACCGCCGCCATCGCGACCCTCGGCAAAGCCCTCCGCCGCGCCGACAGCTTCCTCCCGCTATGGACCGCCGTCGGCGGCGCGGACGGCCTCGCGGCGCTGATGGCCGAGTTCAGCGTCAAGGACGTGCAGGTCCTCTGCCGCTGGCTGGGCCGCACCGCGTCCGCGGAGAACTTCCGCGCGGAGCGGCGCGCGGGGATGGGACAGCTCGTGAGGCTGCTCTACGACGAGGCGCGGGAGGATAAGCGGCCGCTGAGGGTGTACTACCAGGACCTGATCCCGGCGTGCGAACTGGAGGTCGTGGAGGAGTGGGAGGCGGACGGGGCGGAGTGGACGTCGTTCCAGCAGAAGGCGCTCTCGAGAGGTCATAGGGAGAGGTATGAGGAGAACTTCCTTGCGCGCGTGTTTGAGGTGGATGAGGGGCAGAGGACGCTCTCGGCGGACCGGACGGTGTTCAAGGGGAACATGAAGCTTCACGAGCAGGTGTTTGAGAAGATTGTCGACCGGGAGGGAGAGGCTGAGATCCCGAGTGACTTTTACCAGGAATTCGCATTGCCTTTGCTCAGGCGTCTGGTGAAGAAGAGGGCGGACGAGGCGACGAGGGACAAGTTTTTGGAGTACGTGGTCAGCGTGGCGCGCAAGTATCCAGATGAGCTCGGCCGGTACCCCAACGTGGTGGAGAGCAATTTGTTGCAGTATGCCATTCGCGAATGGAAGACCGCGAAGGAGGAGCGGAAGGAGGTGATGAAGGCACATGTAGTGCACCTGCTGGAGCTGTATCCGGCTGGGAAGAAGGCCTGGGAGAAGCAGGCTACTCTGTGGACTGTGGAACGCATCATCAACGCGCCGAGGAGAATGACCCCTGAGGCGCGCTTCGAGCTTCTCCGGCTGGCTATGCGACACCTCCACGGATACGGCATCGACATTGAGGATGACTCGGACTCAGGAATCGCTCGGCTGAAGAACTTGCCGGTCGAGGGTGACCTCTGGCCTGCGAGCGTGTTCTACTCGATCGATGTCGAGAATGCCAGGGCACTGTTCGAAAGGCTGGCAAAGGCATACCCAGGCGGCGACTTCGAGATCCTCCGGTCCCTGCTGATTCGCAAGTCCAAGGCTGGGGACCAGGACACTGCCTGGCTCGATCGCGTGCGACGGATCGTCGAGGACAGGAAGAAGGCGGCGCAGCAGTCGCGCGAACCTATACACCGCGCCTTCTGGACCAAGTCGGCGATGAACCTCTGCGTTGCGGCCGGAGACCTCGAGATGCTCGCGGACACGGTACTCTGGGCACGAAGATTCAACAAGGATTCACTTACGGTATATCATCTTTACAGCAGCGACGTGTGGGAGACGGTGGAGGTAGTCGCGCTTCTGGGTGGCATCCCGGTGAAGGATACCCCGGCGGCGGAGAAGGCGACACTTGCATCTATCAAGAAGGACGTCGACATCGCAAACAGGATCCTGGTTGATCTCACCCAAACAGCGACCATGGTCGTACAGGAGCCGGGCTTCGACCGCTCCAGATGGCTCAGCGTGCTCCGCCTGCCAAAGGCCATGGCCGATTCCCGTTTACACAAAGACAACGTCGAATCCTTCGAGAACATCGCCAAGGCCAGCGGCTCGGAAGACCACGCGCGAGAGATTACAGATATCCTATGGAAACCGACAATGGACGTACTCCTGGAGCTGGAGGCGCTCCTGTACAGCAAAACCTCAACGGCCCTCCTCAACTCGTCCAACAGCGTCGAGGTCCAGGCCGTCTACATCCTGAACGGCATCCGCGACGCCAGCCCGAAACTCCTGGCCGAGCTGGCCAAGTGGCTCATAGACAGCATGCGAGAGCGCCTCGGCGCGAAGAGACTCAACGCCCAGATGTGGAACATCGTCACCATCGTCCTCCGCGTCGCAAACAGCGACCAGCCCGCGCTCGCGTGCCCCTTTATCCGGAACCTCATCATGGACGGCGGCGAGAACAGCTCCTGGCACCGCCAGCTCATCAACGTGAGCTTCCTCCGCTCGCTGCCGGCCAAGGCCGCTAAAGAGTTCCTCTTCACCATGGCGAACGCGATGCGGGACAAGATGCGCGAGCAGAACGCGCGCCCGTTCGTCAAGGAGGGCAGTAAGGCGCAGGCACAGCATAAGCCGGCGATCAAGGTCACGACCATCAAGATGATGGCGCAGGTGCTGAATAACAACCGTTTCATCGACGCGGTCTCGTCCTGCGACATCCTCACGTCGCTGCTTTCTGAGGCGAGGCACATTGACGCGAGAATCACGATTGTGGACAGCTTGATCAGCACGATGGAGGTCCCTTCCTGCCCTCCTGAATTACGACAGCGTGTGCTCGACGCACTGGAGAAGTACATCGTCCCTGCGGCGGCGCAGCTGAGCGAGCGCAGGCCGTACTCGGAGGAGGAGTGGGCGGCTGGGCTTCCTGAGGTCGGGGAGGAGACGCCCCTGACGGAGATACTTCTTGCTCAGACGAAGAACTCGAAGTTGAGCGATGAGGATAGGGCGAGGATTGCGGGGCTGGTCGTGGCTGCGCTGGAAGGATCTGCTGCCACAAACGCGAGGTGGATGGACCTCTTTCTTACCAAGAACGGCTTTTCACTCGATGATGGGGAGACGCTTCCGCGCTGCCCTGTCAATCCGAAGGTGCTTTCGTCCATGTTCAAGGACTGCACATTATACATGCCCGTCTCGCTGCTCACGATGCTGCGGGAGATGGCTTTGGTCAACATCGATCCCTCGCCAGGCATCACACGGGTCACGGAAGCAGTGAAGAAAGATCGGGACCTGCTCAACAGCAACGCAGGCAAGCACTGGCTCAAGCACTTTAATAATCCCGGGTTCCATGCGTCTTCTCACGGGCTCGATATTGCCGCGGGTGTCTTACAGCGTCCCCACGTGTGGATGAAGTCAAAGCTGGAGAGCGGCAAGGGGGTGGACTTCAAAGCGGTGCAGGAATTTGTGCTCGCGGCCGCGAACAAGTTCCTCCAGAAAGAGCGCATCGAACTGGTGGACGCGCTAGTCCGTCGGCTGTGTTCGGAGCGGATGGCGAGCCCACAGCACTGGGAGAGCTGGCGCGACAACTGCGTCCCCGTGGTGAACGACATAATCGCGAAGATCAAGGCCATCCGGCTGAGCCCGGGGCGCCCGCCCGCCTTGCCCAACGCCTTCCGGCTCAAGGTCGAGATCCTGCCGTTACCCTTCTCCTCAGCCCGACATGCTGCCACGTTCGACGACTCCGTGGCCTATGTCATCGCACTTTCAGACCTCATCGAGGAGCTCGGCAGCCGACGGGGGCCGTACCACGAAGACTTTGCGTATCTCAAGAGCGACGTGGTGAGGGCGCGGAGCAAGACGGGCTTTGCGCTGTTCGCGGTGGAGCTGGGCCGGATGCACGCCGCGTGGGCCTCGTGGGAGCCGACGCTGGCGGAGTATTTGCGGATGGAGGTCGTCGGGGAGCTGCTGCTTGCGGCGGAGGACCCGAAGGATGAGGGTCTTGCGGGTGATGTGTTGGAGATGATGGGCGATTGGACGGGTGCGAATGAGGATGAGATGAGGGCGCTGGGCGTGGTTTATAAGGGGAAGCTGAAGGCGCTGGGGAAGAAGGGGTGGATTGCGTGGGATGAGCAAAAATAATCCTGAAATGCCATGTACTCATTAATGTTCAATACACATATCCTGTATCCACAATGTGTGCTTGATATGTTTGCTCAAACATCGACGAGTTTGTTGTTGGCCCGAGAGTCGTCAATCTCACGCAGTCCCCTGGAAGATCTGGATCTCAGGGAGCGGCCCCACATTTTCGAAACCGGCGTGGGGGCAGAAGCAGCTTCACCGCACCGCAAACCTTCAAGGTCAAAAACGACACCTCATCCCTCTAACACATCACGCGCCTTCTTCACCTCCAACAACGCCAATCTTACCGAGTCGTCAAAATGGTCCTCAAAGGAATCTCCCCCGTCATCTCCCCCGACCTCCTCAAGGTCCTCGCTGAAATGGGCCACGGCGACGAGATCGTGCTGGCCGATGCCCACTTCCCGGCCCACTCCATCTGCCCGCCTCACATTCCCGTCCTGAGGGCTGATGGTGAGTCTTCATCTTCATCTTCATAATGATCACCAACTATTTGAACACATACTGACGAAAACGAAAGGCATCACCGTCTCCAGACTCCTCGCTGGAATCTCCCCCCTCCTCGAGCTCGACAACTACGGCGTCGTCCCCGTCATCATGATGGAGGTCGTCAAGGGGGACACCTTTAACGCGAGCGTCGAGAGCGACTTTAGGAAATCGCTCAAGTACGACGGCGAGATTGAGAAGCTGGAGAGGTTTGCGTTCTACGAGAGGTCCAAGAAGGCTTTTGCGATTGTCTCGACGGGTGAGACGAGGAAGTATGGCAACATTATTTTGAAGAAGGGTGTTACTCCTATTGCTGAGGAAATTTGACCAGAATAGTTGAAAATTGTTTCTGGTTTAGCTTAAAGGAATTATCAGTCGGGATGAACATGTGTGATCTGTGCAAGTTTTGGGACACTTTTCTGATGCTCTACGTAGCCGATGAACACCATTGAAAACGGCCTGCAGAGCGAGGGCAGAGCGAGGGCGCAACCGCCTCCCTTAATGAGTTTTGTTATCTGGGCAGATATTCATAGCTAACAGGACAGACTATTGCTCATAGCTTTTCCTTGTGTAGTAGGTATATAGCTATGGTTGTTGTTATTTTCGTGATTATCATCATTATCATTACTATAATATCGTTATTGTGAACATCTTTATCTTTAAAAAATGACGCTACTATCATTCCATCATCCTACCCGCTTGATTTCTTGGAAGTGTACGCTCGCATAGTAAATCTTCTTGATTTGCGACGTTATAATGTAACTGGCTGATGCGGTTTCAGATATAAAAAGCCTGTTATACACAATGGTTCTGGTAATTTCTTGAATCAAGGACTTCTTACCCGGACTGAACCGGTGAGCAGAAAGGCGGTGTGTGTTAATGATTATAGGTATTCATGTCAATCCATGACTCAGTACACTTGGCCCGTCCGCAGCACCGGCCTCGGTCGGGCGATGTAAGCCGGAAACAGGGGACGTCCGCGCCGTTCAGTGGCTAGGGCGGCCTCCGGGCCTAGAAACACTACACGCGGGAGGCGATTGACTGGAAGACGCTCAATTTGAGGAGCGAGAACAGTGTACAGTAGATTTATAGATATGTAGGCCTGCCCTACACGACGTATGCCCTAGGGAGCGATCCGAGCTTAGCTCTGACGTCGAAAAATAGAACAACAACAACAACAACAACTACACTTGGCCCGTCGAAGCGGCTTTAAGAACAGAAGTGACAGAATATTGACACAATCAGTAGCCGTGACCACTATACCTATGGGAAACTTTCTTCCAGCCTGCTGTAATACCCTGACCTCAGCCGTTCTTCCTTGATACGCGCACCTTTTCTCTTTTGTCCCATTTTCCGGAGCCAGAACTCAAACTGCAGAGAAACCATAATCCAGCGCTCGGTCTGGTTTTTCTCTAACTTCAAAACACGACTTGCTGCTTCAGCTGCTCTATCCAGGTCTTTCATATCTTTGTAGTAGTCCAACTCCCGTTCCGAGAGGCGCAGGAACGCGAATTGGTGCGACTGCTCCCAGCTCTCAAAAGGAATAACTTTCTGTTTGGACGCATAATGTTTTTTCAACTCGTTCTCTGCTCGACGAATCTTATCGATATAGTCGTCTTGGTAGTCGTGAAAATAACTTTGCATTCGTAGAGCCTCATTCTGGATTCGCAGCCTTTTGTCATCGAGGTCCTCAAGCTCCGAGACGGCCTCAGTCAGAAGACATTCGGAACGACTGATAATTTCCTTTGCTGCTTCTTTATCCTCGGAATTCCATTCTATGAGGCGATAGCGGCGGTTTGCTTGTATAGAGCCTCGATCGTTGCAAGATCGAACATGATCGAGCTCGTTGGCGTAGAGCCCAGTCAGCTTCCGCAGGTGGTAGTCCGAATGCGCCTTGTCTTGACAGAAGGCGAATGCATGGGCTAGAGATTCGAAGAAGATGCAATACAGACGATTATGATGTTTCAATCCAAACAAGTGACCACAATGCCGAAGCATTCTAGTTCCAATTTCCGCGTAGTCGTAGCGTAGCGTGATCCCAAGGATGTTCAAACAGACATCTTGAACGACAGTCAAGCTCCAGTCAGACAACTCTTGCTCAAGGGTCACGAATGCCTTCCTCAGCATTCGTCCGCCATTAACGTGATCGCCGTCGTCGAAGTGCATCATTGAGCATTTAAGGATGTAGTAAGTTTGGGGCGCTCCTTCGTAATCAAACTTGGACGGCGAAGTCCAACGGGGGTCGCTCCTGGCTAATTCAAAGATGATACGCTGGAATTGAAACGCCATGTTCCAATGAAAAGACGATTCGCTATCGTGAAGCAACCTGGAGGCAATACGCCGTGCCCTGAAGCGTTTTGGCTTGGCTTCAGGATTCCGGATCAGAAAGCCCCGTATCCAATTCTTACCGAGAGGACTCGAGTCATGGACGGGGAGAAGACTGCTGGCAAAATCTCTAATTTGTTCATTCGATGGTCGCTAGCCCGAATCCCATTCAGTATATCGGATCCAATGACAGACGTATTTCTCTCGGCATTGACAGAGGCGTTGATAGCGTTCTTTGGCAACGGCCATTGAGACTGCACCGCATCGTCTGCCGTGAAATGTTTGCCGGGGAACACCGTACAGCCTCTATGCCTCCATTTGTGACCGGCCGTTTTTGACAGCTTCTATGGCATTCTGAATGTCGTTCTCCGTGTAGCTGGTGTTTCGAGGCATTTGGTTTGCGAGACTTGGAGTACTATGTGATTCCTTGGTCTTGAAAGGTGAATTATATTATAGTTAGCTATCTAATAGTAGGGTCTACTAGCAGAAGCTAGGGATTAACGCGTTATAATAGTATACTAAGGTTATAGTTTAGTTATAGGTTATAGGCTAATAATAGATTAATCTTTAGAGGTTAAAGTAATTAATCTTAGACTTAATAAGTGATTTATAGTGAAAGTAAGCTAAAAGTATCTATAAGGATAAATATTATAAAGTTAATTACTAGAGAGTTATAGAAGTCTAATTATAAACTAGGTTTTAAGTTATATTATATATAAATCTTTCTATAGAGATAGTTCTACTATTTATAAACGTTATTCCTCTTATTATTATAAATACTTATTCTAAAGTAAAATAAATATTTATTTTAATATTTACTAAGTATTTATTATAGATCTCTTATCTATACTTATTCTTTATTATTATATAACTTATATTATAGTTCTTTTATACTAAGTAAGTTCTTAGTATTCCTATAATTTTATAGTATAAATATCTTATTCCTACTATCTAATACCTAAGTAAGTTATTTAGCTATTATTCTTATTTATAGGTTATAATATTAAGTTCTCTCTTTAAAGGTTTTATCCTTAAAACTTAATATAAGTAAGTTACTAGTTTTAAATTAGAGATCTATTAATTATACTTCTTAATTACTTATAATACTAATACTATATTAAGTTATATTTAAAAATAAAAATCTTTAGGTGCTTTAACTTATTACTATTTATTTTAGATTTTTTGATTTCTTAATAAGAGTATTAAAAATAAAATACTTTATTCTAATTGTTATTTATATAGTATATACTATTTACTTTTTTTAGATTCTAATATCTATAAAACTTACTATTGTTTAAATATTCCTTATAATACTTTTAAAGATATAATCTATATTTATAGGTTTTCTAATTATATTATATAGTTTCTTACTAACTTTAGTAAATAGTAAATCGTTTAGTAGTAGAGTTAGATCGTTTAAACTAAGTAGAAGTTATAGAAGAAGTAAAATTTCATAAAAAAGCTATTATTTTATAGTAAAAAGCTAAAACTTACTAAAAAGCTTAATTAGAGTTAAATAAATTACTAATAAAGTTAGAGCGATTATAAGAGTAGAAGTAAATAGTATTTAGAAAAAGTAAAGTAGTAGTTACTAAGTCTCTAAGGGATATATTAGCTTCTACTTTAGAAGTATAATTATTAAGTACTTAAAGTACTTTAAATATAGATACTTTATTTAACTAGAATCTAGCTACTCTAAATTTTTTATTAAGGGAGTTTTAGTTATCTATAGGTATTCCTAAATAAATAAATAGTTTTTTTTATTAAACTAGTTATAAGTGTTTTCTAGGTTATACTTATACTAATAGGAGTTATATCCTTTATTTCTTAGTTTTTTTTTGTTTTTATTATATTTCTTCTTATATCTATTTTTCTCTTTTATTAGCTTATTTATAATATTCTTTAAACTCTTCTAAAGTTATAGGTAGACTTAGTCTATCCCTAAGGTTAATATAGTTAAATGTTCTAATATATTTATTGATTTTATCTTAGTAGTTAAGTAGGTTATTATTAGGTTCCTATATATTATCTTTATAACTATAGTTCTTCTATTTAACTAGGTATTCCTATTTATTATCTCTATATTAATAGTCTAATAGTTTCTCTACTTTATACTTTAGTTTATTATCTTCTATAATAATAAAGTTATTTATTTATAATCCTTATAGTATTAGTTTAAATAGTAAAATATAAAATACTAAGTAATATTTTATAGTTTCTAGGAGTTTAAGTTTATAGTTTACTAGTAATATTACTTATACAATCTTAAAAGGTTTAAGTTTTTTAAAGTTAAATTTATCGCTTAGTTATTTTATTTTAATATTTTACTATATAAAGTAGGCGCTATCTCCCTCTCTTAAGGTTAGTCCCTTAATCCTTTATTTATTACTAAATTTAGTTATTCTTTATTATATAAATTTAAGTTCTTTACGTATATTATCTTAAATATCTTTAATTTATTATACTAAAGCAATAGCTTTAACTATATTTAAGCTTAATTAAAGTTCTCTATATATAGTTAGTTTAAATTTATAGTTAAGATAGAAGGGGGATTCTTTAATACTTTCTCTTACTACGTTATTATAAGTAAACTAAGCTATTAGTAGTAGCATTACTTAGTTATCTTAGTTATAGTTAATATATATATAGAGGTATATTTTGAAGATTTAGTTAATTTATTCTATTTATCTATTAGTCTATAGATAGAATATAGTAAATATTAATTATTTAATACTAAGTTATAATATAATTAATTTCTAAAAATTAGAAGTAAAGATTTTATCTCTATTTAATATAATTTCTTTAAGTGTTCTATAGTTAGTAATAATATACTTAAGAAATATATAAATATATTTTTTAGTACTATTTACTTCTTTATATAAGATAAAGTAAGTATATTTTATAAGTTAATCTATAATAATAAGAACGTTATTAAAGTATACTCCTATAAGGGGTTCTTAAGACTTTAATAGTTTAATAATAAAGTTAAGTAATATAGATTACTAAGCGGTCTATAGTATAAGTAAAGGTTATAGTATACTATAAAGTTAATATTAAGTAGGTTTATTTTTAAAGTAAACCTTATAATCTTTAATTACTTTTGCTATATATTCTCTAGTAACCTTTTCTCTATATTATTATTATAATCTCTTCTAGGTTTTTATAATTCCTTAATAATTATATATAAAGTAAGTATAGAACTTTATAATTGCTTTATTATCTAGTTTACTAAGTAGGCTAATATTAGATCGTCTAGCTATTATTAAGAGCTTAGCTACTAGTATTAGGTCTTTATTATCGTTTTCTTTAAGAATTACTTAGGTTTCTTTAGGTATTAAGATATTATAGTCTAGTTATTAGCTAAGAGCGTTAGCTCTACTATTATTAGATCCTTTATAATAGATAATTTAGAAATTAAATTCTAATAAGAATTCTAACTATCTAATTTATCGTTTATTTAGTACTTTTAAAGTTATAAAGTATAAGAAGTTCTTATAGTCTAAATATATAAATACTTTATAAATAGTTCTTAATAGTTTAGGTCTTTATTCTTTAAAAGCTTTAATAATTACTATTAGTTCTTTATTATAGATCTAGTAGTTAAGTTTAAGTTTATAGAGCTTATAAGAGAAGAAAGCGTAAGGATATAGCTATCCTTCTAGGTCTTATTATAATAGTTATACTCTAAAAGTATAGTCTAAGGAATTTAGTTCTACTTTAAATTACTTAGTAAGATCTAATATTATTAGGATTAGTTTACTACTAATAAGGTCTTTAATTTTTTAAAAAGCTATTTATTAAGGTTCTTCTTATATAAAGGGTATATCTTTATAGCTAAAGTTTATAAGAGCTATATTAATCTTACTATAGTCTTTAATAAATTTATAGTAGAAGTTAATAAAACTTAGGAATCCTTAGACTTCTTTAAGGTTCTTAAGTACTAGCTATTCCTTAATAGCTTTAACCTTATTTTTTAATATTTAAACTTCTCTAAAGGTAATAATAAATCTAAAGTATTTAACTTTTTATATATAGAATTTGCTTTTCTTAGGTTTAACTAGAAGCTTAGTTTCCTAAAGAGCTTATAGGATATAATATATATCTTCTCTATATTTTTTAAGTATAGGCGAGAAAATAAGGATATTATCTAAGTAAACTACTATATAGATATTAATATATTTATATAAAACCTAGTTAATTATATTCTAGAATATTATAGGGGTATTAGTAAAACTAAAAAGTATAATAAAGTATTTAAAATATCCTTTTTATATTCTAAAAGTAGTCTTCTATTCTTTACTTTACTTTATTCTAATTAAGTTATAAGTTCCTTTAAGGTTAAAAGCTATAAACTAATTAGCTTTATAAAGGAGTTATTTTATTTTATTAATAAGTAGTAATAAGTAGTAATTCTTAATTATTATTTTATTAAGTATATAGTAGTTAATATATAGTTATAGTTTTCTATTTTTCTTTAATATAAATAAGATTAAACTTCCTACTAGTAATATTAAAGGTCTAATATAACCTTTTCTAAGGTTTTTTTTAAAGTATTTATCTAAAACTTCTATCTCTATTAAGTTAAGTCTATAGATCTTATTAAATTATAGTTCTTTTCCTTCTTTAAAGGGGATCTTATAGTTAAAACTAATATATTTAAGTAGTTTAATCTCTAACTTAGCTATAAAGAGTTTCTTATAAACTTAATATTCTTTTAGGATAAATAGAAGTAGATTGTTTTTTTATTTTAGATCTATTATTTTTAGTAGTCTTAATATAGTTTCTTTTACTTTAAAGTAATAGAAGTATTATTTTACTATTCCTAACTATATTAACTTATTTAAAGCTTAATTCTAATAAAGTTATTTAAAGATTAAATCGTTATAGTCTTAATAGAGTTAGCTATTACTTTAATCTATCTATAAGTTATTTATTTATAATTAAAGTAATCTTAGTATTATATTATATATTTTTATATTAGTAATATTAAATTAGATTCTTTTTTTCTAATCTAAATAGCTTATCTTAAAGGGTATAGTTTTATTATAGATAGTATCTCCTTTATACTTAAATTCTTCTCTTTCTACTATATATAGAAGGTATAGTTATTCTTTTCCTCCTTACTATACTTCTAACTTATTAATAGCTTAAGGGGTAATAAAACTTACTTTAGCTTTATTATTAATTAGTATAAGTATTATTTATTTATTAATAGTAATTTTAAGTTTTAAGTTATTATTATATCCTTATAATATCTAGTAAATAGATCTTTTCTTAGTTATTTATTATAATCTATTATTAGTAAGTAAGTTTAGTTTTTTAACTACTCTAATTATTTAAAGTAAGTAATTTATTTTCTTTCTTATTATACCTTTAAGAAGCTATTTTTATAGATTCTAATCTATAGAGGTTTAAGCTTATCCTTTATAATTCTCTAAGTATATACCTTTTCTTAGTAGTAAACTTAGTATTTATCTTATTAATATTTATCCTATTTTATATTATTATTATATTAATATCTTATAAGAAACTAAAAACTAGGTTTAAAAACTATAAAGTTATCTTTAAATAATACTATAGTCTATCTAATTATAGTAGATATTAAGTAAATCTTATAAATAGGTTTATTATTATGTTTTTAGAAGTAAAATTAGTAATTATATTTCTCTCTTATATATTCTTTATATTTATTATAGAAGTATTAAAACTAGAAGAGGGTTTAATAAAGTTAGTAGTTACTTCTTAGTATAAGATAGTTTTCTATATATAACTAAAGGGTATAATTTCTATCTTATTAGTTTACTAAAATATTATAGAAGTAGTATTATTACTTATCTTAGAGTATATTAATTTCTTAATACTTTAGGAATTACTTAATTCTATTTTCCTTATTATTAAGTTCTTCTTTAGAGCTAAAGTTATCTATATTAGGAATAAACCTATAAGTAATCTCTATCTAAGTATATTAGTAAGTAATATTATAAAGTTTATCTAAGTTATAAAGTAAACTTTTACTTTTTCTAAAAGTCTAATTACTAATTATACTAAGAAGTTATTACTCTATTAGGGGATTATATTAGTATTTTAGTTCTTTTTTAGATTCTTCTTTAACTTATTTATTAAGTTCCTAATTAATTTATTTAATCTTAGTAGGATTTCTATATATATTTTTATATTATTCTATATATAAGAGTATAGCTCTTAATTGTTATTCTTATAGGGGATTATAAAGTTCTTCTTAAATTTATTCTAAGTATAGGTTTTTAGCTTTTTAGAGGCGTATAAGCTTTTATTTATTATTATTCTCTAGTTTTTAGTTTTATATAGAGGAGATACTAATAGGTTTAAACTACTAAATTTATAGCATTTTATTAAGTTATTTAACTAGTTTTTTTATAATTTTACTATTACTAGTATATATTATTACTAAAGTCTTAAGATAAAGGTTTAAAATAGTTATATTATATTTAGTTTATTTTAGATTGCTATCCTTTAGATAATATCTTAATATTTCCTTATCTTTAAGGTAAATTTAATAGTTATTATTATAATATCTAGTCTAAGATTATAATATATAGCATACTCTTATAATTATATTAACTTATTAAGGTTACTTAGCTATAAGTTTCTAGGGGAGCTTCTTAGGTTATTTATAATCCTTAGTAATATATCTTTATTTATTATAGTTATAGTATTTAAGGTTCTAAGGTTTTTTATTATTAGGTTTAGTTATTATACTAAGATCTATAGGTCTACTATATTATCTATAAATAATACTTTATTATATATTACTCTAATTATTATAAAGTTTATTATTATTCTACTAGTAGTTAAATTTCTACTAAGGTTACTACTAATACTTACGTCTAGAGTTTAATCCTTATCGCTTTTCGCCTTTTTCCTTATAGCGTTTAAAAAGTTAATTATTAATTTTAATAGCTAAGTTAGTATATTATAGAAAGTTTTTAGGATAGTTAATCTTAATAATCTTATCTTTAACTTTATTCTTAAATCTTTAATAGAATATAAAGATTTTAGTTTCTTTAGTAAAGTTAAGCTAAACGCTAAGTTATCTAAATATAGTAATATATTCCTTAGTAGATTTAGTTTACTATAGCTATACTAGTTCTCTTTCTACTTATTATTTCTTATTAAGATCTTAGAAGAGAGAGTATAAAGTATCTTTAAATCTTTAGAAGTTATTATAGATATTATAAGTTTTAGTAAAATATTTATTTAGTGTTTTATATTTAAGGAATTCTTTCTAGATAGGTTTAAACTACTTAAAAGCTTTTCTATAAAAGTAAGTAGCTATATAAACTACTTTCTTAGTTTAGTTAATAAAGTTACTATAGTAGAAGTTTTAGTAGTTTTTAACTTAAATTAAGAATAACTTAAGTTATCTAGAAGTACTATTATAAGTAATAAGAGTATTAAGTTTAAGTTTTTATTATCCTCTAAGAGGAGTAGTAATAATATTAGTAGTAACTTAGAGAGTATTAAGTTTTTCTTAGAGTTTTTAAACTTTCTTTAAATTAGTATCTCCTTTAATATCTTTTTCTAGTTTTTTATAAGTTTATTTAGTATTCTAGAGTTATTTATTAAAGCTATTTATAGCTTACTTACTTTTATTAATAAAGGTTTATATCTCTTTAGATTTAGTATTTTATTTTTAGATAATATATTAAAGTTTTTTATATCCTTCTTTAGTAAAGGAACTTTCTCTATTAGAGTTATATTTAAGGTTTAGTATATTATAGTCTTTAATATTAATAAGTTTCTATACTAAACTTTAAAGCTAGTTATATAAAGAAGATAAGGATCCTAAAATAGAGGATTTAGCTAAAGTATAAGAAGATATACTTATTATTTTACTATTAATAGGCGTTAATAGTTAACTTACTAAATAAGAGCAATTAAAATATTATAGTTAGCTATTTAATAATAAGGTCTATTAGTAGAAGTTAAGGATTAATACGTTATAATAGTATACTAAGGTTATAGTCTAGTTATAAGTTATAAGCTAATAGTAGATTAGTTTTTAGAGGTTAAAGTAATTAGTCTTAGATTTAATAAGTAATTTATAGTAAAAGTAAGCTAAGAGTATCTATAAAGATAAATATTATAAAGTTAATTACTAGAGAGCTATAGAAGTCTAACTATAAACTAAACTTTAAGTTATACTATATATAAATCCTTCTATAAAAATAGTTCTACTATCTATAAATACTATTCCTCTTATTATTATAAGTACTTATTCTAAAGTAAGATAAATATTTATTCTAATATCTACTAAATACTTATTATAGATCCCTTATCTATACTTATTCTTTATTATTATATAACTTATACTATAGTTCTTCTATACTAAGTGAGTTCCTAGTATTCCTATAATCCTATAGTATAAATATCCTATTCCTACTATCTAACACCTAAGTAGGTCGTTTAGCTATTATCCTTGTTTATAGGTTATAATAAATCAATACTACAGAGCTTTTTAGTATCCTGGCTCTACTGCTATATAAATAATATAATGAGCGAATCGATACTAAATTCACCCTTATATAGCATAAACAATAATGTCTTCGTTAGATAATAGATGCTGGAAGTTGGGTACGTTTCACGTGCTTGATATCATGCAAAGAGGGGTATTTTGAAACGGCTGGAAGTTGGGTATGCTCCTTGTGTAGAGAGTTTACTGCTGTTCTATGTACATCAGATGTGCTAGAACTTCAGTTGAGTTCGTTTAACCCCTAGTCGCTGCTAGAGGTGGGGTGTGTGTTTTGTTTTACGCAGCTCATGCAAGCGTGAATTCAAGTTGCCTAGCAGTTTTTGAACTCAATGTTGCATAAGCTGCCGGAGGTTGGGTGCCCTCAGAGACATCGAGAATATCATCCATTCAACGAAGGGATATTGGGTATAAGTGTGTCTCTTCATGGTCGGGCTTTCCAGCTTTAAATCGCGATATATATTACTGAATCCTTTGCCCTTTGTTTTCCAAAGATCTCGTTCAATTCTATCATCTTGTCATACCTAAGAGTCAAAGTCAAGTTATCACCGTCGTACCTTTCGCCTCACTCTTCCATGTAAGTTGCTGAATCTCTGGGCACCAAACACACGACACAACTATTGCCTGATGAGTCCTGTTGCCGACGTAGTTTCCCCCACATGACTTTACACACTATGTGAAATATTATCAGTTCGTTGGCTGAGAAAAAGGCAGCAGTTATTATCTTTGGAAGGAACATTCCCGCCGTTTCATAACGAGTATGCATCACTCAATGCTACACCACTTCTTGTTTTATTTTGTCTTGCCAGGCGTGGATGCTTTGGTCATCTCATTCCCGGCATGTCGGATTGCCTGCCAGGCTGGCCCTGTCGCACTGAGCAGCTTTTGTGGTGCATCCACTCCTTTCTTTGCCGCAACCCCTATGGCATGGTTTACGCCTGTCTGTTACGGTTGCGTCCCGTTGATTCGAACTCCGGGTGGACAAGCAGCATGCCTGGGCCTTTGTAATTATTTGACGCCATAGTTGTAATGACACTCTCTTGCTGCCATTGGAGCATCATATGCGCAAGGTAGCAAACAGTAGTTACAAAGTTGTTCATTGCTGTGCAACGATGACTATACTGGGGATTCTGGCACATGGGGTACGAAATGTTATGCGCTTTGGCGCTCTCCGTCGTTTCCTTACTTAGTGCTGGATCTTAGGAAATTCAATCTGGGTTGCTGCGCTGGTTGTTCGGCCGCACAAATGATCCTCTAAGGCTTTTTACACCATCATAAGTGGGGATTGCCGCGCGTGTCCTGCTGAGTGTTTGTGGAGAGCGTGATATGTCACTTGTCATGCCGCTGAAAACTGCCTATGTAGTCATTCTAAAGTGCAATCTCATAAAGGCACAATCATATTCGTGTAGGAAACGTATGTCTTCTTTTCAGATTACCGCGACCTACACGTCTGGCCGTCTACGGATATGCTTAACGCTGTGCATTTCTTTCAACCGTCTTACTTGGCTGGTTTTAGAGGGAGTTATGTTCTCTTCTCTCTTCACCTCTCCTACCAAAGGAGTGATATTTCATTAAGGCGATTTCCTGTAACATGTGCAGGTGGTGATGTGCCCAATTCGTCTCTTGTCAGCGATCTCAACCACATCAATCTGACACTCGACATAGTATGGCGGCTTTTGTGACATTGAACTGTTTCACATTGCATAAAGAGCTACCCTCCGTTAATCATCAATTATTAGAATTATCTATTACATCAACTGAGCAACATCGAACATTTGTTCACGGCTCAGCCCGCGTCTTATCAAGCGGGTACAAATACCGTTCTGGCCACACAAGGTACACCCTCCTTGGACATTGCAAAAAGATACCAAGGCCCAGGAATGAGAACACCCGAGTCATTTGGGAGTCTCACTGTGTACTTGCCCGCGCCATTCTTCTTGACGTCAGTCAGCGGCACGCGGCGCTGATCCGAGTTGATACTGTGCGTCGCGCTTCCCATCCGAACCATCGCAAATGAGGCACCATCGAGTCCGCCCTCAAGCGTAATCGTGATAGAGGATCCGACCTTTACTGAAGTAGCCGAGATACTTGAGATCACAGGTCGCTTTGCCAATTCACCCGCGGTAGTGAACAAATAGGGAGGGGAAAAGATCTCGCCGTCGAAGTGATCCTTGGCGCGGTCACACCAAGACAGGTCGCTGCCCTGGGCAGCAGGACACATACCCCCGCCGCCCACGAAGACCGTAGCGTCAGGTAGAAGAATGCCGACGGCATGATAGTTGCGCGGAACAGTAGCAGGAGCCATCTGAGTCCAGCCCCTTGTCTTGGGATCCCAGATTTCTGGGATCAGCACAGAGTCTGTGTCAGTAAAGACCAAGGACCGGCGCTGCCCGCCCGTCACGATGACCTTGCCGTCTGGAAGCACGATGGCGTTCGCAAAGCCACGAGGGAAGTTCATATCCGGGAGAGTCTCCACAGTCGCCGGCACACCGGGCTCCGTGATAGTGATAAGATGGGCTGCCTTCGTGCCGTCACTGTCGGTATAATCCTGGCTTCCTCCCGCGGTAAGAATCTTTCCGACATCGAACATGACGTTGACGCCGCACATCTGGTCCATGACGTTCGTGCGGACGCCTCCTGGAGAAACGGAGCCGCCATTGTTGGTGCTGTACCAGTTCATGGCTTTGCTAGGACCAGCTTGGAAGACGGAGCCATTACGCCAGCCGTAGAGCCAGGCATGGTTGTCCTCACGCCACGGCCCTTCGCGATCAGTCGTCAAGAGCGGTGTCGGGTCAGTTCCTTGTAGCAGAGTCCACTTGTTCTGGACAGGATCATAGGCCTCGCCCGTCTTTCCGCCAATAGGTCCTGTGAAGGATCCTCCGATGGTGAAGATGCGGCCGTCTGACAATGTAGCTGACGTCTGGTACCCACGAGCGATGACCATATCAGCCGCGCGGGTGAACTGGTTCGTGGCAGGGTCGTATACACTAACAGCTTCGGCATTCTCGCCGCCAGAGATGACGATCTTGCCAGAGGCAAGTGAGCTGATTCCAGGGCAAAACATGTCGTGCTTTGTGTTTGTGATAGTCCGCTGAGAGACGGCGCCGCTGAGGAAGTTGTAGTCTGCGAACTGCGTGATGCCAGTAGGGCCGCTGAATGCGCGGTCGCCCCATGACGAGAACACAAGAAGTCTCGATGAGGAAGGCTGAGCCGGCACGACGTAGGCAGCAACGGGGATGATCGGGAACTGGATCACATCCGACCACCGGCCGACCTTCGATGTAGCCTTGGACGTGCTAGCCTTGATCATCTGCAAGGAGGTGAACTGGCGGTTGAACTTCCAATCAGACGCAGCAGCGACAGTTCCCTTGATGTGGCAAACACTATTTTGCATATCGTAGACGGCATAGACGCAGTCCTCGTTCGTGGTGCAGCTTTCGGCACAGGCTTGAACGGAAGCACAGCCGTCAATAATGTTGACGCTCGGGACCGTGAAGTCTGCGTTCTTGCAAGTCACGAAGCTAGCGCCGTTCTGGGTGGTGATGTTGGAGTAGCCACCTGAGCAGCTGGTAATGCCGTCACCATCTACGAGGACAGAGACCTTGGTTATCGAGTCAAAGCCAGGCTGGTATGCCCACTGAAGTTCTTTCGGTTCCGCTTTGATGTAGCACTTCGAGCTTGACTTTTGGAAAACGGCTCTCGAGCAGGATGAGTCGTTGCCGCATTCGATAGCGCATGCCTCAATGGACGTGACTCCGTCAACATCTCGGACCGTGGTGCCTTGATAATCCGTGTTCGGGCAGGCTGCCAAAATCGCTCCAGCGGAGGTCACGTTCGTTGCGCCAGTTGGGCAAGACTGGATAGGCGCGCCATTGCCCAGCTTGGGACGAGTCTGATGGTCGTGAAGCGAGCGTCTGTGGCCCATGTGAGACCATCCTTGGCCTTGAGATGGCAGCCGAAGTTTGTTTTGTCGTAGACTGCCTTGTCACATTGAGGATCTTGGCTGCAGGCCTGGGCGCAGTCGAACAATGTGGCGACAGTGTCAACGAACTTGGTTGTTGTTCCCTGGTAATCGGTTTGATGGCAGACGGCCCAGGTGGAAGAGCCGTCGGCTGCGGTGATGTTCTCCTCGGCAGATGGACAACTCGAGAGTTGGGCTCGTGAAGTCTGAACTAGTGACAAAGACAGAAAAAGGAAACAAAAGAGTGTGGTTCGGCCCATGATGCCGGTTGTTTGCGAAAGAGCGACGTGAGACACAACGGTGACAATCTCACGATCAGTGGGAGTGGGGATGAGATCCCCTATTTGAAAGTCTACTCAGGCCGAACTACCTAATGACGTACGGACAGGAAGCTTTCCGCCCACCGTAGTCAACCGCAGGTGCAATATCCCATCGGCGAGCTTCTAAAAGAAATACGAGCGTTTATCTCCTGGATCGAATGGTGCATCTTGTCTATTAGCTCTAGCATGAAACACGTGGGCTTGCTCATGAGCCGAGAAGCCGATCGTAAACTTCTATTTGAGGCCTTCTTTCATAAGCGGATCAATCACATAACAGGAATCATGAAACTTAGGCTCACATTCTGGCACCGTCAACGGTGGCTGCGGTGAATTTAAGAAGTGGGCAGTCTGCGACGAATAACGCCGAGCCTTGGAAGCAGCCGATGGCTTCTGGGACAGTTCTTTGGCAGAGAATGCCCGTGTCGAAAAATATGAAAGGGGTAGTCAATTTGACGGACGTCTCTTAGCGGACAAAATGCGGATGTGGCTCGGCTTAGCGTTGAAATATGGTTGACACTATTGATTGCTTTGACTAAGCCATCCATGCCAGACGTAGCTGGTGTCCCTGAGCATGAGCACGGTGACCGTCGACGATCAGTAATAAACCATACGAGTCTCTTCAGGTCGACAACTCAAACTCAACGGGCTAAGTCTTTATTGGACTTCGCTCTGAGGTGTTAGCTTTCTTGTGAGGCATTCTGCTTCAATCAGTTTAGGTCGCCGTCGATAATACAAGACTCACGGCAGTTTTGAGGTCCATCTCACTGGTGAAGTTCAATGAAGCGTAATGGAATATACAGATTTATGTCTATGTTTATGTACAGGTTTTACAAAGGAAAATAATTTCTATCGCAACATGCTGCTTCTCTCTCCAGCATCCTTCTAGTTGACGTAGATGGTGCGGAACTTGCTGTCTACATGCCACCCAGCGCTAGACAGAGACGGGTTGCCCTTGTTGTAGCACGTCCATGTGGAAGGGTTGTACACAATCTTGTTGCATCCAGACTTCAATTTGCAGAGCAAGATGCAGGCAGTGTCGGAGAGAACGCCGTACCAAATATCCGTGGCAGGGTTGTTGGTGAAGTCACTGCTGGGGCAGACCGTATACACAGTCTTGAGAATGGTGACGGTGTACGTCGGCGCCAGGCACTGGGTAAGTGGAGTGTTGTCGGCGACCTTGACGAGGGTCTGGAAGCCGGAGTTGACGTTCCAGTTGGAAGCGGCGACGCTGGGGCTGCCCTTGAGGTAGCAAGTTTGGGTGGAGGGCCTGTAGACGGCCTTGGTGCAGCCAGAAGTCTTCTCGCATTGGGTTGCGCAGTCTTTGTTGGAGGTGTAGCCGTAGTAGATCTGAGGACTGGGGATCATGAAGTCGGTGTCGAGGCAGACTGCGTAGAGGCCGCCGTTGTTGCCGACTACGTAGCTGGATGGATTCGGGCAGCTTGAGATGGGGCCGGTGCTTGAAGAGCCGCCAGTCACTGCGGAGGTGGTGGGCTTGACAGATGTCGACAACGTGGAAGGCTTGCTGGTGGTGGAGGTCGTGAGGGCGACAGCCGGGATGGATGTACTGCTAGTGATGGCAGCAAGAGTTGTCAGGCTGCTCGTGACGCCAGCAACAGAGGTCAAAGAGCCAGAGTTACCCTGAGGACAGACAAAAGTACCAGGGTCGGTGGTGAGAGAGTAGGAGTAAGCATATTGAATGGTGTAAACGTCGCTGCCGGAGGTGTATCCGGTGTTAACAGCGTAGCTCTTGTCCCAGGTTCGGGAGTAGAGTGCGCAGATCTGAGCCTGAGTGACGCCGTTCTTGACAAGGAGGTAGCTGGTGAAGAAATGGCACCTCAAACCGTTGAACGGGTTGGTCTCCTGTGCCTGAGCGGCGCAATCAGTTGCGCAGAGGGAAGGATCGTAGGCATTGTTGGTGTGAGACTTGAATGTGATGTAGCTGTTGCAGTCTGAAGGAGCGTTGATAGTAGCCTTGTCGGTAAAAGTTGCGTTGTAGCCTGCGACGGGGTAGTCAGGAGCGGTGAGCTGGTATCCATTGGAGCCGGCAACCACGATGTGGAAGTCGTTTCTCCAACCACCGCTGTTTGTGGCAGTAGACGGTCCAATGCCGACACCCCAGAAACTGCACTTGATGACGGTCGTACTGCTAGGGTTGGGGCAGCTAGCGGCGGGATCGACGGTCGGGTCGCGCTCGAAGAAGATGTTAAAAGCGGCACATCCATCAATCTTGGCACAGTCTGCTGCGCAGAGAGAAGGATCGTAAGTCGCGTAAGTGCTGTAGCCTTGGTATGCCGAGGCTGAGGTGGCAGACTGGAGATTCTGGAAAGTCCGGTACCAGCCAGAAGGAGTGACGGCCGAGTTGGCGGCGTTGGAGAAGTCGGTATCGGCAAGGAAGGCCTGGTCCGTGTCAGGAGACGGGACCGGGCCGCTGCCCGCAGGGAGAGCGCCGCAGTCGCGGGCGATCAACTTCTTGCCAAGATCACGCTTGGATGCTGCGACGGTCTGGTTACCGACACCGATAGGAACGGACTCCAATGCGGGGGCGGGGATGCTTGCAAGCTCTGAAAGAGTGAGGAGCTGGGCAGCACCAGTTGCCACGAAGGCGGCCAGGGTAGCAAAGGTGCGCATTTTGGAAAGTGATTGAAGCTGAGTTGGTAAAAAAGAATGTTAGTAAGAAGTGAGTGAAAAAGCTGTGTGAATGAATGGCTGTGAAGGCTGGTTGAAACAGAGGAGATGAGCGACTCGTCTCAAGAGTTATACATCAGAAAGCTACGACGATGGATTCTGCCAGGCCATGGCAGGATTGCAAGCTGCAAACCGTTTCTTTGAGACACAAAGAAAGAGCACGTTATGGACTGACGTCTGCTCTAGCGGAGAGGAGCCAAGGACCGGAGGGCCGAACATGTCAAGTTAGAGTCGCTGGACTCGGGAGACAAACAAGGACTCGGCACGCCATGCAGCTGGGCAGAAGTGGTAGCCGACTTGGCAGTCGGAGACCCCAGGAATAACAGAACCACGTGGGAGGCACCTGCCAGGTAAAACTGTCACAAAGAGCCTTTGTGTGTATGAGATGGTTGAGCCGAGAGTATGTCATGGACAACAAAGACTCACTCTCAAGTGGCTGAACGTTAGCCTCCATGACATCGGTTGACACCTGAAGGCATTAGTCTTGATTCGGATGGTGCTCCGTTCCGCCACAAATCGTGTTGACAGCCACTGCGTTGACTGGTATCGGCAGAGCTACAACACAAAGAAGTCCAATGCGATACCGAGCATTAAGTCGGGTGCTAGTAGACCGTTGAGTGACGGCTAGAATCCAATCTGCCACGAGACTTGATGAGTATGTGAAGAGGAAAGGTCGGCCTTCGGGGTCGCCTGGCTGCCTGTAGCTAATTTTACATGGGCCTAGTCCGACCCGTGGATTTAGAGTTTTGGTGCCGTGGTTGGAAATGGGTACAGGATCATTTACTGACTTTTGCACTTGTAACATCGAAGAGATTGATGTGATGAGTTGACTGATCAAATCAAGGCTGACTAAAAGTCCGGTTGAGTACCTGTCCATCTGCAGCCCTCACTCCTCACGCATCAATAGCTTTTACCCAATAACCCAGGTTCCAGCCAAGCCAATGCATACGGCATGTGTCCAGCCAGTCTGCGTCAGAACTCGATATATTCGTGCGCAGGCAGGCGATGTTGAATGATGTCATCAGCGTTCAACATATCTGTGCTAGACACGCGATGCTCCGCAGCCGCGCGGTCCGGAACAATGCCTGAAGCAACGTGACGCTCTACCAGTCTTGCCCGAGACAACTCGCGATCAATGTTCAGAAACCACAACTCATCCATCAGACTCGCAGCGGAGCGCCAAGGTTCCCTGTCAAGACTCAAGTACAACCCCTCGAAGACTATGATGCGAGCCTTTTTTGGTACGCAAATGTCGTCTTCCACAGGATCCTTCACGGCATGGTCGAAGCTCGGAGCGAAGATGTTGGGTGTCGCGTCGGTCACCGGTTCTCGGAGGGCTTGAACCAAGCGATGAAACCGCTCCGAATCGAAAGTGAACGCAGCGCCCCGACGATGAATAGCTTCAGCTGGATTGGGCATTGCTGCTAGCTGTGATCTATACAAATGAAAGCCATCCATGGGGATCATGGCGACAAAGTTCTCTATAGGCTGCGCATTCTGGAGCTTTGCTGCTCAGGCTGTTGCCAAAGTCGTTTTGCCTGATCCCGGAACACCAGATATCGCAATCATAACACGACTGCTGGGATCATGTAGTTCATGCAAGCCTATGTTGTCTGTTAGCCTCATTGCTCGCCAAATTCTTCGGTTCACGTCGGGAAAACGTACGAAGAACCTTCGCAGCCAATCGGTCGATTTGTGTAGTGTACACATCTGTCTCGACATCGGGTTGTCTTTTGAGCGTCATGTTAGATTGGTTGCTTCAGTATAGTATGGAGGCAAAGGTTTCACGAAAGGCGGTAGGCGAAGACGAGTTGAGGACGGCGCTTTTCTTTATTCCTCAAGCATGTACCTTCGTGCCACTCACTGATATCTTCGAAAACACGCGGCTTCTGCGGCACTTGTTTGACCGAAGAGACTGATGGGGTCGTTACTGACTTGTACCACTCCACAATGATCACCACCGGACCGTGTCAAGTCCGGCAGAAGGCCATCTGCACCCAGAGGAATTAGTGGGTTCAGCATGTGTAATATGAATGATGCTTAAGAGTTCAATGCAAGCGATCGCAATACATCGGTCTTCTTTGATGATGGCCCAAGTCAAGCTTATCTACGTCTTCAGTCAGCCTATCCGTGAAAACTCCCGTTTGGTATGAGAAAACACCTTGTCGAAAGTGGTGCGACCAGAATTGCGTCAGCCGGAGCTGTCGATAATCTGCTTGTTCTTCACGGGCCGTGTGTACGCCGCCTCCGGTGGGTTCATGCAGGGATGCGCAAATGACCCGCACTCATTTGCGTTTGCCTTACCTGAAACCCCTGTTAGTGCGCGATTTATTGCCCCTCCACGCTACTTTTTGCTATCAACGATAACACTACTGACGTCAATTAACGCGCTTTTTGATACGATTTAGGCTTTTTAATACTATTTAGAGCGTGATATAGGTATAATATTATAATACTAGAGTAGGATAATAATAATATAGCCTCTATATAACTAGTATAGTTATTAAGGTTAGTAATATTACGTAAAAGTAAGAATATCTCCTTAAAACTAGGATTTCTACTAATAAGACTAGTAATATAAAAATCCTTCCTACTTACCTTAGTTCTCTAAGAAGAAGATCGTAAAAGAGAGCTTATACTATGTTAACTTCAATCTAACCTAAAACGTATTACTTTTAATAAAACAGCTATAATAAGGAGCCCCTAGCTAAATATAAAAAGGATAGTAAACTCCTCTACTAGCCTTAAGAGAGGTAAAGCTAGCCTAATTAATAGGAGGTATAGCAATAATTAGAACTCTTAAAGTAGAGTAAATATAAGAGGAAGAAGGTCTTATGCTAATAGTAATATATATAAACCTATAATTAAAGTTATTACTTAATAGCTTTAGCTATAAATAAACTTTATAGATAAGTAATATAACTTACTAATACTAGAGGTAATAGATAATAATACTAATAAAGTTAAAGAGATATAATAGCTAGAAGTTAATAATATTAATACTATTATTAAAGCTACTACTAAAGCTATTATTAAGACTACTATAGAGCTACTAATTAATCTTATTACTAAAGAAGATAATCCTTTTAAGGAATATTTATTACTACCTCTATTATAACTATTACTACTACTACTACCTCTTATAGAACTTTAAGTTTATATAAAGATTAAGATTTCTATAAATAATATTAAGATATAGCTAGATATTAAGGTTAAGGAGATTAAATAAGAGAATATAAATAACTAGGCTAAGTATATTATCTATAATATAATTAAAAACTTCTACTATAAATATACTTCGCAATATAGTAATCACTTTTTTATATTTAACTCTACTTAAGTTACCTTCCTCTCTAGCTTAAATTATTAAGCTATATTCTCTAAAGAGATATTCTATATTAACTACTAAAAGCTTAATAACTAGGACTTATAGCTATTTAAGTACTAGAGATAAATTAGTAATACTATTAAGAATAATAATAAGAAGAATAAGTTATTATAAGTTAAGATTATTACTTTTACTATATTAAAACTACTTAACTAATATATACTAATTTCTATAAGCTATTATTATAAGTCTTAGTAGTTATTTCTAGTACTATTTAGTATAAGTTCTACTTAAATAACCCCCTTAGTTAGAGCAATGCTACTTTAAAACTCTATTAAGACGCTTTTATAACTTAGCATAACCTTATAAACTTCATATTAAAACGATAACTTTATTAAGCCTATTCCTATTAAGCTTAATAACGCTAGTAGACTATCATATTAATAGAGGCAATAAAGTAACCTATTATTAACTAGCGAGTTAAGGTAGAAGAAGACCTAAGATATATACTAAGCGATCTAAGCCCTCTATAAGTATAAGTTAGGAGTTAAGTGCTTTAATAATTATAATAGTATTACTAGTAACTACTATATTACTTATCCTTTTACCTTATTAAGCTTACTTATTTATCTTTAGATCTATAAATAATATATCATAGCTTAAGTAGAGGCTATAGCTAATAGAGAAATAACTATTAATAAGCTTCTAGAGAATATTATTATTAATATAACCTCACGCTATAATAACTACTTCTATAAGAGTAAATCTAAGCTATAGAATAAAGTTATACCAAGGGTAAGTAGTAGTAGAAGTAGTAGAAGTAATACTAGTAAGTTTAATCTACTTTCTTCTAGCCTCTATATTATAAACTAAGTTAATATGCTATTACTATCGCTATTCTATAACTTTATACTGCTAACTTATCTTTATTATAACTACTATACTCTTACTTAGTTATTATTACTAATACTACTACTAATAAGACTACTATTAATACTACTACACGCTAAGAAGTAGGATTTACTAATTTTATCCTCCTCTTTACCTATTCCTTAGATTAAGCTTACGCTATAACTTCTCTATAAATATCTAGAGTATCTATAAAGAATAGAAGGGACTAGAGATACTAAATAAGATATTGATCTCTCTACTACTCTTAACGCTATTCTATAGGCTTATTTCTAACTTAAATCCTTTTAAAAAGCACTAACTAATTAGTTTAATAAGAATAATATCCCTATAGGTATCATAAAGATAATTAAAAGTAAAATCAAATAATTCCTAATAGAGCGAAATATTATAGATTTAATAACTAACTATAGTTTATACTTACCCCTTTATAATATTAAAAGCTAATAGATTTTTAAGTAGATAATATAATACTTCTAGTTAATACTACTAAATAAAACCTTTTAATTAAAGTAACTAATAATATTTACTCTCTTACTGCTTTTCTTACTTAATCACTTAATAATAATAATAGTAAGCTTTAATAGGTAGAGAGAGGTTTTTTCTTACTTCTTTATGTAAATATAAAGATCTTAACCTTAATAACTAGTAGTAATTTATTTAATAAATAAGATATACTTCTAATACTATAGCTAAAGAGAAATATATTGTAATTAAGGTATTATAAGGCTAACTAACTATTAAGATTAGATCGTTTTATTTTATATTAATATTATATTCTTTTAAGTAAAAAAGCTTTTAATAATATTAAAGTTAAATATAACTATAGCTATAAACTTAACTTTATAGTAAGCTTTCTTCTCTATTAACATCTCTATCTATTTTAATATAAATACTATAGTAACAAAAGTAATATAAGATAGTATTAGTATTCTTAGCTACTTTAAAAGTATAGTTATAAAGAAAATCTATAAAAAAAGTATTTATTACTTTAATCTATTTATACTTTATATACTACCTCTATAAGTAGTTTTTAAGGTTACTAAAGAATATCTTAATAGGGTTAAAATCTAGTAAGTATATAGGTAAATATAGTAACTTAACGCTATACTATTAATAAGTATCTTCTAACTACTTCTAGTTATACTATACTACGTTATCTATAACTAAGATTAACTTTAGGCTAAGAAACTTTCCTATCTTTAGTAGAATGAAGTTTTTAGTCTAATATAAGAAGCTATTAGTATCTATATATCTAAGATAAATAATATAATTAAGAAGACTATTAATAGTGAGGGCTAATAAGATATAATACTATATACCTCTCTTTATAATATTCTGCTTTAATAGCCTTATGCCTTTTAGCGCTTAACTTATATATCTAGTATTATTTTGACGATTAACGCTACTCTTATTAATAAAACTAAATATATTAGCAGTATAGTTACAGATTAATATAGTATACTCTTCTTACGTAGCTTAGTTTTATTGCTAGGTAATATATTAAATCTTCTTCTTCTTCTATTAGATCTTTTTAAGGTAACAAGAGATTACTAATATAGATATAAATAAATTAAATTTTTCTATAAGAAAACCTTAAACTTTATTAAGATAATAGTTAGTTTTATTATATAAAAACTTAAAGATTACCTCCTTATAGATTAATAATATCTTATAATACTTAGAACCTATTAGTTAATATAGTTTTAGTATATCTCTAAATACCTCTTATTATTAATAATAGATTTAAACTATTAAGATATTATACTTAATAAGCTCTATAATTAACTTATTATTAAAGTAATATATAGGTAGTAACTCCTTTAGTTAAACTTATTACTTACTACTTAATAGCTTTAATATTATTTACTTTATAATATTAGTATAATTATAATTAAATATAGTGCTAGTAAAGAGGATAGATAGTAAGAGGGTTATATTATATATATTTTATATTACTAGATAAGTTTAGTAATAAGATCTTTAGCGTTAATATATTTAAAGTATCTTACTACTAGAAAATAAGATATAGTTTTATAAGTATTATATAGTAAAAAGAGGCTTATTAATAATACTAATAGTTAATTTATATTTAGATTTTATAATAATATATATTAATTTACTAATAATACTAGCTAGATAGATAATAATAATATTATAAGCTTTAAATTAATATACTTAGCGATAGTTTTAGTCCCCTATAGCGCTTTAATATATATGCTTAAGAGGAGTTAACTCTATAAGGATAAAAAGAAGGATAGAATGTAGATTCTAGCGAAAAAAGGCTTTTCTAAAGCTATTAACAATTAATTTATATAATAATTATCGTAATGCCCTTAAGTATCTAAGGTAGCCTTACGCTTAGAGGAAGGTGCGAGGTAACCTACTTCTAACCTACTTATCTAGACTAATAATATTCTAGCGCGTTAAGGTTTATTCCTTAAAAGACCCTTTACGTTAGACTCTAATTTAGAAGGAATTAAGCTGTTTTATTCTTATAGATACTATATATATATTATAGTTAGTTTATAATAGTTATAAGCTTAACTTATATTATACCTCTAAACTACTATCTATAAAATAAACTATAACCTTATTTAATCTATTTTATATCTATTATATTCTACTTTAATTTTTAAATATAGTTCTTATAATTATCTTTAACTTATAATATACTTCTAATATAATAGTAACTACTAACTTAAGTACTTCTTATAAGCTTACCTCTTATTATAACTTCTTAGTTTAATATATTACTTTTTAAGTAGAAGTAAAAGCTAAGGATATCTAGAAATATATTAACCTAGATAATACTTCTAATACTTCTTCTAACTTAAGTAAAGTTAAAAGTATATCTTTACTTAATAACTAGATTTAGAAAGAGAATAAGAAGTAATATAAGCGTTATAAAGTAGAGTAGAAAGCTTATAATAAGATAGTTGCTTTATATACTTTTACTACTCTAAACGTATAAGAAGCTATAATAGGAAGTAATACTAACTAAGATAAAGACTCTAAAGAAGAGGAATTTAAAGAAACTACTAATAACTTACTACTACTTATACTAGTCGTACTTACTTTTCTTACTAAGAGATCTATAGGTATCTTTAAACTTTATACCTCATACTTTACTATATATACTACTTATAAAGCAAAGTATATATAAAAGGAGTAAGTATATAAAGTTTTAGATAAATAGGTTAAAGATATTATTTTAGAAGAGATCTTTATACCTATCTAAATAGAGCTCTTAGAGAAAAGAGACTATACTTTTTACGCTTTAATCTATATTCTAAAGTAATATTATACTTTAAGTAACTTAAGTAACCTCACTATAATCTATAAGGAATATACTATAGTCTTAGATTAAGTAGCTTCTACTATTAACCTTAATACTTAGATTAAAGACTTCTAAAGTATACTTCTTAAAGCTTCTTAATATAAACTACTTAAAGTATAAGGAACCTTCATATTAAAAACCTTCTTCTAAGCGATTTAGTACTACTTTACTCCTTCTTAAGTTAATCTAAAGCTTATTAATATTATTAAGTAAGAATACTCTAGCGCTAAGATCTAAAGTATAACTTAGTATATTAATATATTTAAAGACCTTCTCTATAAAAATATAATAAGAACTTATTTAAAAGGTTATACTAATAAAGTCTTTATAATATTAATAGGATAATCTAACGATATAATCTCTAGTAACTTTACTTTAGAAAAGCCTTTATAAAGTAAGTTAGCTTTATACTATATTTATAGAAAAGACTATAAGTAAACCTTATCTACTTATAACTACCTTAAGTTTGCTCTTATAAGTAAAGAAGTTTATATAAGCTCTAAAAAAGTAACTTAAGTTTACTCTAAAATTAATAAACTAAAGTATTCTAAACTTTATACTAAAATAGCTTATAAGGGGTAGTTTACTATAAAGAACCTTAGTTCTCTTAAACTTAGTAATATTAAGAATTAGAATAAGAAGAGACTACTTAAGAATAACTCTAGTAGAGTAAAGAGGTTAACTACTACTTCTACTTTTAAGATAAACTTTCTTTCTAACGTAGTAGCTTATACTATTACTAAGGATATTATTACTATAATTAGGATAGAAGAAGTAGAGATCTTTATATTAAAACTTAAACTTAATAGGATCTATATAACTTATACTTAAAGTTTAGAAGTCCTCTTAAATAGTATAGTATTAGATAACTATAGCGCCTTCTACTTAGTTAATAATATCTCCCTCTTTAAGGAAAACTTTATTATCTATAAAGTAAAGAGGTAAGTTAAAGTAAGTATAACCTTATATCTTATTATAATAAGAGGTATAAAAGTCCTTTATAATATCCTAAATAGAGTAAATAGACTTTAAAACCTAATGTTTTAGAATGTTACCTTTATAGATAACTTCTATATTAATATTATCTTAGAATACCTACTATAAAAGATAAGCATTTAATACTTAGGTTTTAATAATACTCTTTACGTTAGAGATTATAAGGATAGTATAGAAGTAAAGAAACTCTTAAAAAAAGGTAATATTACCTTTATAGATTACTAACTTTATTTCTTATATCTTAGTTCTAAATATATTCTTTCTAGTAACGCTTTAATAATAAGTCTACTTACTCTTATAATAACCTATATAAAATAATATACCTAAGAACCTATTTAAACTCACGCTAATACTATAGAAATATAGCACCTTCGCTCTAGTTATCTTAATCTAAGAGCGCTTAAGAAACTTATTCTTAACGCTTAGGGGGTAAAGATCTAAGATATATTATACCTTAAATGCTAATATTATATAATAATATATATAAAGTAAGTTATATTATAATACACCTTAGAATAGAAAGCAATATAACCTTTCTATAAGATCTTATAAGACCTATTTAACTACTTAATAAGTTTTAATATAAATAAATAGCTCTTAGTTATTAAAGATAAATATATAGGTTAACTCTTTATATTCTTATATATAGATAAGACCTAATACTTAGTTTTTATTATTATTTAAATATTTAAACGCTAAGTATAGAGATAATATAGCTTTATATTATATAAGATTAGATAAGATAGTAAGCACGCTATAATTATAATTAATAGACTATTAAAGTTTTAGATTTAAGCGTTAGAAATAAGGATTAAAGTTAAATAAGCTCCTTTATATACTAAGGAGCTAAATAAAGGAGTAAAGTAAGTAGGTTAGAAACTAATTATAAAAGCTATTACTATACTTTAAGTAGTAAGCCTTCTATTTACTCTATAGGTTAAAATAGTATAAGCTATAGTATTCTTTTATAATATAAGCCCTTACTAATATTATAGCTAGCTCTTACTAATCTAAGTTAAAAAAAACTAGTTAAAAGACTATATTAACTACTATAAACCTACTTATAAAGTAAACCTCCTAATTAATTCTTACCCTCAATAAGGAGAGGTCTATATATATAGCTATAAAGTATACCCCCTTAAGAAAGAATATAAAGTAAATAAAAATAAATATAACTTTAAAGTTAAGATATAAAGGTATATTAGATACTTAGTAAGGTATATAGTAAACTTATATAACCTCTATAAGGTTTAGATACCTTTATTTTAAGAAGTTATTATTACGTAAAATATAACCTTTAATAAGAAGATATTCTATTTAAAAGATAATATAAAAATAGTAATCTAAAGTAAAGAGGTTTACTTAGTTACTAATAAGATATAAGAACTAATATCCCTTATACCCTTAAAGCTATAGCTTCTAAGAGTATAAAATAAAGCTAATATTATATTAATAATAGATAATAAAGCGCTATTATTATACTTTTCTTTATTAAGAGAACCTTAGATAGTTAATAATAAGTAAAGGAAATAGATATTAACTTCTAAGTTAAATTTAAACCTTATTAAGAAGTAGATAGTAATAAACTTAACGCTACTATTAAACCTTATCTAAGATAATAAAGTAGTAGAAGAGATTTAAGATATTAATAAAGATATAATCTCTACTAAAGATATAATCTTAGATAAGATATATATTTAAATAGATACCCCTCCTCTATGAAATCTAAATATAGAAGATATTAATATATAACTACTTTTATGAAGTAACTCTCCTACTTAGCTAATATAGCTATACTTAGGAACTAAGAAAGAAAGTACTACTAAAAAAGAGTTAGAGTAAGTATATAACTATACTAACTTAAGCTAACTTAAAATCATAAAGCTAAAGCGATCTCCTTACTTTAGAATATACTTTACGTTCCTCTAAATAAAATAAAACTAAGATATTTTTTTTGAAATATATATACTAAAGTAGTAGAAAGTACTTAAAGAAGTAGACTAAAGATACTACCTATTCTACTACTTTATTTTTACTTTAGTTTACTAAGTAAAGCTAAAGTATATATCTATAATATTAAGTAGAAAAATCTATATTAACTAGCTTATTAAGCTACCTAAGATATAGAGAGACGTCTAATATATACTAAAGCTACTCTACTCCTACTTTATTAAAGCGTATAATATTAAGATTAATAAACTTAAAGAAATAAGTATCTAAGACGTTATAGATAAGTTAAAAGTAAAGAATAAACTAATACCTCTAAAGTAAGTATTTATATATAAGCTAGATTAATATAGATATCTTAACTACTATAAAGCTAAAATCTATATCTAAGGTAACCTCTAAGAAAAACACCCCTTAGAATAAACTTATACTATAACCCTCACTATAAAAACTTTTAAGGTTATAATAGCTCTAGTAGCGTAATTTAACCTTAAAATTCACTAATTTAACGTTATTAATATATTCTTAAACGCTATATATAAGCTAAATAACCTACTTATTACTTATTACTTACTAGATAGCTTTAAGAGGGATAGGAAGGTTATTAAGCTTTAACGTACCTTATATAGCTTTTATAATACTCCCCTACTCTAATATAAAGAATTCTTAAGTACTTTTCTTTACTTTAAACTATATCTAATAAATAAAGACTTATACTTCTTCTAGTTTTACGATAAGAAAGTCCTTATACTCTTCTATATTAATAATATCCTTATTTTATATTATAAAGATTATATAAAGGAAGTAGAAAAAGTTATAAAAGGGATTAAAGAGAAGTATAAGCTAAAAGACTAAAAGCTAGCTAAATAATACCTAAAAATTAAGATTACTTATAATTAAATAACATAAAGAATCTATCTTTTATATAATTAATATATTAAATAAATAGTAAAGAAGTTTAATTTTATTAATTTTAGAGTATTAATTATACCTCTTCCCCTTACTTTGCTTAAAAAGTTTAATAGAGAAGTAAATATATAATAAGTCCTCTTATATTAAGAGAAGATTAGATTAATTCTCTATACTATAATTATAATATAGCTAGATATTACGTTTACTTACGCCTTACTATTATAATTCCTAATAAACCTATTTCTAAAATACTACTAAGTTATAAACTAAGTAATTTAATACCTATATTATACTTAATACCTTATAATTTACTTTAGTATCTTAGGGGGTAAAGTAGCCTAAGTATTATTAATTATAAGTAACATATCCTTTACTAATAATAAAGAGATATAAAGGTTATCCTAAAAGTTTATAATATCTCTCTTTAGAGGCCTAATCTAATAGAAAGCTATACATTAAAGTATAGTAACTATATTAACCACAGAAGCTAAGTTTCTAAGCCTAAAGTATATTATAAAGGAAATAATAGCTCTTAAGTAACTCTTTATAGACCTTAAACTTAGCCTTAGAGATATATAGAAGATCTATTATGATAATTAGTAGATAATTTAACTAATAATAAGTAAAAAGGAGTATATTTTAACTTATCTCTACTATATAGATATCTAGAATATATAGCTTTACTAAGAATATACTAAGCGATTATTTTAAGTAGTTTATTTTCTAACTAATAAGATACTAGCTAATAGCCTTATAAAAACCTTTTCTTATATAAAGTTTAAATAGTTTAGAATACTTCTAAACTTTTAAAATATATTATAAATAGTAGAGTAGAGTAAAGAGGAAAAAATAAGCAATAAGTAAGGCTTATAGGCTAAATATTTTAATTAAAAATAGCTTAATAGCTAGGAAGTATATAGCCTTCTTAAACGCCTAAAATACTTATACCTTATAGGATATTAAGCAACGTAAAAGCTACGCTTTATTTATATCCTTAGAGAGTAGATATATAGTTATCTATAAAGATATTATATATAAGCTTTATCTCCTTAGAGAGATATCTACTAATAAAGCTATTAATAGCAGTATAAATACTAGCTACCTTAGAGATAGAGGGAGTTACCTCAGAAGATAGGCTAGTATATAAACTACTAAAGACTAATATATCCTCTATAGCAATCTTAACTAATAAGGTAATAGCTAGCACTAGAAGAAAAGCTATAGTTTTAGCTACTACTTTACTACTACTCTTACTTTTAGCTTTAGCTTTAGCTTCTACCTCAACCTTAGCTTTAGCTTTAGCTATAGCCTTTATAGTATTAGCCTCTACCTTAGCTTTAGCCTCTACTTTAGCTTTAGCTTTAGCTTTAGCTATAGCTTTCGCAATATTAGCCTCCACCTTAGCCTTAGCTTTAGCCTTCACCTCAGCTTTATTATAAGCTTTAAAGGCCTCTTAAAGTGTAGTTCTCTTAGGACTAAAGACCTAATAAATAGTTAGCTAAGCAAATAGTAATATAAAGATTATAAGATAGTATATATAGACTTATCTATACTATTATATAAAGCTTAAAGGAATTAAAGCTCTAGCTTAGAAATAAGTAGTAGTATAGGTTTATATAGCTTCTTTTTCTCCTTATAAGGAGTATATTTACTCCTTTACTCTACGCTAAGTATATATATACTAGATAATATACTTATTTAAGTACTTTATAAATAAAGTAAGTAAATTATATTACTTAATAGTAGTAGCTACTCCTCCTCCTAACTTTTAGCTTTTAAAGCCTCTATTTCTACTTAAAAGTTAGTAAATAATATAATAACTTAACTAGAAATATAAATTAAAGATATACTCTACTTATATTTTTAGCGTAGTTTATAGATAGATAGAGAAGTAGGAGTTATAAACTCTAAATTATACCCCTCTTTAGCTCCTCTACCTCCTATAAGTTTCTTACCTTTATTAAGCTTATTAATCTTAACTTCTATAAAATAACTTAAGTTAGTAACTAATCTATAAAACTAGTAAAATAAAGTAAAAACTTTATAATAAGAAGAAGACTTTAAGGGATTAGAAATAGAGGATAAGATAACTTACTCTTAAGCTTAAAACCTTTAAGTTTAGAAGTAAGTATAAAAGGAGTACTATTATTTTCCTCCCCCTCCCCTTCTCTCTCCTTATACTTCTTATTAGCGAGGGTAGCTTTTACTTTAGCTATACTAGTTATATATATAGCTTTAATCTTCTTAAAAAGTATCTAAATAATATAGTTAGTATTAAATATAAGATTATAAGTAAAAGAAAAGTATTATAATTATAACATAAGTATATATATATATATATAGAAGTAAAGTAAGTAATATATATATTAGTTATAATATAGATAGAGAAGGAAAGTTAAGAAGTAGAAGTAGTATAAGAGATATTATTATTACTACTACCTTACTACTTTAATAACTACTTTAACTTTCTTATTTAAACTAATAAGAAACTTCTATTTTAACTAAGTAAAGTAGTAATATTAGTTACTACTTTAGTACTTATAATCTTAATTATAATAAAAAATATATAAGGAGAGAGATCTTCTTTTTTTTTATAATTTAATAATAAAGCTATAAAGTTATCTCTTTTATTAGTTTCTTTTATTAACTACTTCCTTTTATATCTATTTATAGCGCCTTATATATATATTTAGATTTTATAACGTTAGTTATATAAGATTAAGGTTTTTAAGCTCTTTTAAGCTTAAGGGGATATATTATAATACCCTTAAGTATCTAAAGTAGCTTCACGCCTAGAGGAAAGTATAAAGTAACCTACTTCTAACCTACTTATCTAGACCGACGATATTCTAGCGCGTTAAGGTCTATTCCTTAAAAAACCCTTTGCGTTAGACTCTAATTTAGAAGGAATCAAGCCGTTTTATTCTCACAGATGCTATACGTACGTTATAGCTAGTTTACGACAATAATTTATGTCGATTAACGCGTTTTTAGCGTTAGCACGTACGAATAGGCAAAAGTGGCGTGGAGGGGCAATAAATCGCGCACTGACAGGGGTTTTAGGTAAGGCAAACGCAAATGAGTGCGATGCGACCACCAATCGTGTGAGATCGTGGCCACCCTGCACTTTTCGCGGAGCTTTTCAGAGGTACTTGCTCCGAAGAGTTGTTCATGGCGGGGTATCTCAATTGGAAGTTCGCGATGCGTGGAGACAGCGAGAAGAGGAATCGCATAAATGATCCGGTCATACCACGCAGGTGGAAACAATCAAATTTGTTTTCTTTCTCATATATTAAACCCCCAAACTGCCAAATGATCCAAAATGCCCCAGACTACGCCAACTTCGTCCCAGCACTTTGAAGCAACTCAGTGATTTCCAAGGTAGTATACCGGAAGTCGTAGAACTCAACGGGCAATACACACTCAGATATTGGGCTTCGATGTTCTGCTACAGCAGTTCTAATGATGGTTTCGTAAAGTTGTGCCAAAGGCCAGCGCTTGCCACACGCATGGAGGATGAAAGCCAGGGTATGGAGGTTTGCGGGGACATCCGCATCAAGTGCCTTGGAGTATACTTGATTCAATTACCGCCGAGTTAGTCTTGGGGAGCATAGGCGGTAGAAATCGCGAGAAGCTTACCTATATAGAAGCGTGCCGCTACAAACAGTGGTGACATCAGATAAGGCGATTCGCGTTCAAGCTGGTCTGCTCCTATGCGGCGCACCTTGGCCGTCAAATTTTCACAAGCGTAAGTGCATCTAGTTGTGGCGAATGCCCACTGTAACAAATGATTGTCAGCTGTAAGGGGCGAAAAAAAATGATAAGGTGTTCTTACATGTTCAAAGGTCGTCTCTATTCCTTTCGGCATGGGCGCCATCTGTTGGAGCAAAACGATGATTGCCCTGATGGCTTGGGTTAGGCACCTCATGGCAAGTTTTGGGATGGAGAATGATCAACGTACTCATTGAGAATACAGTTGGTGAGCGTAAAGAAAGACTCCATTTCTCCTCGAGGCAAATGTCCCTTCTCATAGTTGATGAGCTGAAATACTGCAGCAACAAATTCTTCGCGCCAGTTCGTGAGTCTCTCGTCTAATCTTTGTGCTTCGGACTGCCAGTCAAGTCTCTGATCCAGCTTGTCTAAATCATAAGATCTGCCCAGAAACTCGCGGACAACCTTGAGCTCCTCTACTGAAAGCATGATGCAAAGGGCAAACCCCGATGCATACCGCGGTTCTGAGTCGGAGCGTTCTATCACAGTTGGCGTAGACGACCATTGAGACTCAAGGCAGGGTAGACTAGTACCGAATGGTGATGGCGAGTAAGGCATGGAATGAGGAAGCCCCAGGGTCGAAATGGCGTCCAACATCTCAACCATCCAGAAAGCTCGCCTCGCTTCCTCTTGCACTATACTACTGCTCGTGACATGACGATGCGTCATCCGTGCCCTGGACGTATATGTACAAGGAGGGCTTACTCCATGCCTTTGCAGATTTGGATGAGCGAGTAATCTATCGTAAAATTAGTAAAGCCAGTAAGTTCTCCTTCGTTTCTCTGATGAACTGCTGTACCGCCTACATGTTGCCAGGATATTCCAGAACCCCGTCAGTTGGCCCCTAGCGTAGAAATGACTAGATAGAATCAGGAGAGCCTACACAGATTCGAGCGACGAGGTGGCGAGGCCATGTAGTAAGACCTGATCGCGAAGCTCTGTGGCTTTTTCCTGGTGCCATGGTAAACTATCCGCCTGGTTAAATACCACCACAGCTGTGACAGCTTTATATACCAGTTCCTGGTCAGGGCTCTCAAAGGCAAGGAGTCCTCGGAAGGAACCTTGGTGTAAGATAGGAAACCAAGGGTGATAGCTTTGAAACCACGTTGTGAATACGTCATTTGCCGCAGGGAGCATTAGCGTAGCCGACTGCATCGGGGACTCGGTGTCGAGAGTATGAATGTGAGATTGAGGAACCGCTTCTAGCACTTCCTGGGCGACATCACCACTTACTTCGACCAGATCTGGATCAGATGGATCAGATTCCAATTGGCCGTTGTCAACTGACGGCAATGAGGCAGGAGTGCGTTCGATATTGAACGGCATGTTATGGCTACCCTGCACCAAATAATCTTCAACTCGTTCCAATCTCGCCTGCATAGCTTCTGTCGCGGAGATGATTACTATTTCGGCCGCAGGACCCAGTTATGCGAAAACCGTTTGGACTCACCAAGCTGCTGCTCCAATCGCGATACGTAGCCTGCTCGGAGTCCGGGCCGTTGCTGTCTCGACTTATACACGCACTCAAAATCGTGCTTCGAACAAAGTCCACATCGCGGGCGTTGTCGATCGCAAGCGACCTTACGTTGGCGGCATACCAGGCATCTACGCAGGCCCAATGTCCTAGTCAGCACCAGAACCAATTACCAATGACAGGGTTTCAGCGCAGCATACGCGAGCCTAGGTTCCCTCTGTGACGCCAAAGACATTTCGTGATGGCGGAACCGCGATGGCGGGAACCGTGTACCTGCAGTCATGGGCCGTGTGCGGGCCGACGGAGGTTATATACCGAGGCCTCTACGACGAGATCGGCTGGTAAGTCATGTAAAGCCGCCCCATTTAATTGTCAGTCACGCGACATAAATGGAGCATCGTAACATGGAACACTCCCGTCGGCCCCCGCCCCGGCTCCCGCCGCGCAAAGGGCCGTGTAACTCCGAGACCAAGCTGATTTCCGGCCATGTTCCGGCAATAAACACTAGGCGTACCATACGCGCACCGTGGGTAAGAATTGCAGTCGAGGAGCCCGCATACTACGGGCCGTGTCAACACCGCTGAGTACCATGATCAACCAATCAAACCAGGAACTGCATCCCCACGTTCACCCCAGAATCGCGAGATCTGGGGTATTTCCCGATGCCGCATCTGTATATTTGTGTAAGTTTCTCCCCCCAACATAGAAACATTGAGACCGCACATGTTTGCCATCTTCGAGAAACACGCAAAGGCATTGTCTTGCCGCCAACGGACCTAGCAACGACACCTTCTCAACCGTCACTGACAACATGGCGAACTGATACTTTGGGTGCCGGGGGAGGTCTCTCCTCATCTGGCTGACCGTCTGCTACGTAAGTAAAATTCACTTCCTTACTTGGTACACTTTGCTAACACCAACCTTAGGTTTCCTCTATGGCTTTGTTCGGCTACGATCAGGCAGTGTTTAGTATGTTCATATTGGTATAGGTACTAGTGATGCCTTTTGACTAGTTAATATAAGGGGTTATAAAATATAAGTGAAAATATATTATATTTTAAAGTTATAGATATAGTAATAAGGGTAGTAATATAGTATTAAGAGCTAGAGAGATCTCTACTTTCTTATTAACTAGATTCTACTATATCTATATTAAGTAATAAGTATAGTATTATTCTAATACTAGTAGTCTTTTCTTTTTACTATATACTATATATTATATAAAACGCCTAAAAACGCTATATATATTATAATAATATAATTATTATATTTTTTATATAAAGTATATAACTTATTATATTTCTCTTCTATTTTATATACTACTAGCTAATATATAACGTAGTAGCTAAGTTTCTAACGCTATATTTCTATCTCTAATGTTATCTCTTTACTATATATTACTTTTAATTAACCTATCCCTCTATATATATATATATTTTATTAGTATTAATAAAGCTTTTTAATACTTTATTTAGGGTATTTTTTATAAAAATATTAGTAAGGTTATTATTATTATTAATCTAGTATATTTCTTCTACTTCTTATTATTTATATAATTCTTAGATTACTATAATATTAATTATTAAGTATTTCTCTTTTATAGTACTAAGCTTAATAAAGTATTTATAAAGTAAGTAGGAGTTTATATAGATAATAATTAAGATTACTAGTTAATTAAACTTATTAGTAATAATTTTAAGAGTTATAGCTATAGCGTATATTATATTAATACTTACTATTATAGTATATACTTTAGAAGCTAATATACTTCTTATAATATATTTATTTTTAGTTAAACTATAGTAAACTATATTCTTAGTTATCTTAAATATATTATTAATTTACTTCTTATTAGTAAGGATAATTATAAAGCCTAGCTAAGAGGTTATATCCTTATTATTAGTAAAAAATCTATTAATAAATATAAATAACTTAGCTTCTAATAAGTTAAGGGGGATATATTAAAATCCTTAGTTTATATTTATTATTTACTATTTAATATACTTCTTTAGTACCTTAATATTATCTACTATTAAGTTTTAGTATTAAGTTATAGTAGAGAGGTTAAAGTATACTTCTAGTTAGTAGATTAATATAATATATACTCTATAAGTATATTATTTAATATATTATCTTTTTATCTTATCTTCTATTACTTTTATATTAATAAAGTAGAGCTTCTATATTTATTTCTTCTAATATAAGTAGATATTTCTTTACTTAAGGGATATAATACTTCTATTAAATATAATAAAGTATTTTTCTATTAAGTATTCCTTTAGTTTCACTATAAATCCTACTTACTAAAGCTCTTTTTCTTCTTTTATAGTAAATATAAAGTTAGTAATACTAAAGGTATTATTTATTTATATACTAATAATACTAACTATTAGGTTTTTATTTAAGGAGATTATTAAGTATAAGTTATATATTAAAGTTCTTATTAAGAGCTTTATAAAGTAGTACTTACTATATATCTCTTATTAGTACGTTCTTAATTTAGTAAACCTATATAGTAGCTTAATAATCTCTATAATTATATCTTTTAAGTATTTATAGTAGATTTATATAAATAGTTAAGTAAGGATAGATCTAAAAAAAGCTTTAATTACCTAAATATAAACCTATATTATATCTCTTAACTACGTTATAAAGTAGAAGGATATTATAAGTATAAGTATAATAATAAAGAGGAGTTTTTAACTAGCGCGTTATATTATAAAGCTCTACGTTAAGATAAATCTCTTACTATTATTACTATACCTCTATACTATAAGTTATACCTTCTTATATAGTTTCTTATCTTTTTCCTTAACTTTTTATATAATATATATATTAAATAATTATTTACTTTTATATATATATAAGTTAAACTTAATAAAGTAAAAAACGCTTTTCTTAATAAAGTTATTAATCTCTATTATTAAAGCTTATTTAAATAGCTTACTAAGTATCTTAATAACGCTATCTTTATATAGTTAAACTACTTATACTAAAGTAGCTATCTCTTTTATTATTATAAACTAAGTAGTTATAAGCTTATTAAGAGTTTCTTCCTATAAATCTAAGCCTATTTCTTATATAAAAATAGAGATCTAGAAAGTTATTATTAGTATATAGCGTAAAGGTTTACTATATCTATATTATACTAATATTTCTTCTTATAGAAAGTTAAAGTTAATAATAATATAATCCTCTATTAGTTTTTCTAGTTTATTAGTACTTTTATTACTAGAAGTAGTTTTATCCTTAATTAACTTATTCTAAGGGATCTTTAGGTCTTTATAGAATAGTTTAATATATATTAATTAGAAAATAGATATCTTAGTATTTATATTAATAATATATTCCTCTTTTTTAGAGGTTATAAGTTAATATAAACTTTACTAGCCTTTCTTCTTATAGTAAATAAGGATATCTAAGCTTATAATAAGGTCTATAGTTTTTAATATATCTAGGCTATTATATATACTAAGTATAGTAGTAACTTACTTATTAGCTTTAATCTTCTAGATTTCTTTTATAGCTTTATAAATTATTCTTACTCTCTCTATGATTATTAGTATTAGTAGTAATTCTTTAACTATCCTTAAGTATATACTAAAGATAAAGAGAGTTAGTATAAAGCTATTTAGTCTTACTATATTATTAATAGCTTTTACTACTATCTATAGGACGTTCTTATAGTCTATTAATAGGTAGTCTTTCTAAGTAACTTAATATACCTTCTAAAGAGGTATATAATATCTCTTAACTTTATTTATACTATTATATACCTCTATAGGAATATCTTTAACTATAATTCCTATTATATCTATATTTATCTTAAACTTATTAGAGATATAGTTTATTCTAACGTTTATAATAATATAATTTAGAAGTCTAATATAAATATTAATCTGATATTATTATAATATCTTCTAAATAGTTTCTAATATTTAATTTAGTAAGAACTAAGCTATATTAAACGCTATTACTTTATTAATTATATATAATATAGGTTCTCTATCTATCTAAACTATATTAATAATAATAGTATAGTTAAAGTTAATATTATCTTTAAAACTTAACTTAAATCTAAGTAAGTTTATACTATTCTTCTAGTAGTATTTATAGTAAGTTATTATCTTTTTAATAATCTCTTATTTAACTTTATATTTAGACTTATTAAGAAGGTCTTATAAACGTTTTACTATTAAGTAACTAAATCTCTTATATAAGTATTAAATTTCTTATTTAGTAAGCTAGCTATTTATAAGTATTTCTTCTTAGTTAAAGAGTATCTATAGATACTTCTATCTATCTATAATAAGTATATTAATATTACTTCTTATAATTAAGTTAGTTAAGGGGTTATATAGTATATTTATCTTCTTTATATCTTATATATAGAAGAGGAATAGTATATCTATAAGTAGGATATAAAATATAATATTTCTTAATAGTATTAGTATAATAGCTATACTTAGAGAGTTAACTTTCTTCTTAAGACTAAATTATATTTTAACTTTATTTATTCTTAATTTATTAAGTTTAATAAGATATTACCTCTAGAGAGCTTTAAATTATTTTCTACTACTTATTAAATACTCTAAAGTACTTATATTTAGTATAATCCTAAAGAACTTCTTAACTAAGTAGATAGTAATTAATAAGAAGGTTTATAATATCTTAGCTTTAATTTTAATATTTTTAAAGTTTAATTTACTTTTATTATATTAAGATACTTTATTAATAAAGTAAATATATATCTATCTTATATTAAACTAGATTAGCTATAGTATAGCTATTATTAAGTTTATATCTATAGTACTTAATATATTTTATATATTTTTATTACTTTTAAAGTTATTTTTATTATTACTAAAGCTAAGTCTTTAGTAGTAATAGTTAATATTAGTTTCTTCTATTAATATAGTTCCTCTAAAGCTATTATTAAGCCTTTTAAAGTTTATAAAGAAGTATATATAGGTCTTATAAGCGCCCTTTTATTATTAGTTTTTATATTACCTATATACTTTCTTTTAATCTTTTTCTATATATTTTATTAACTAATACTTCTCCTAAAAGTAAACCTAGTATTTCTTTTAAAAATATCTTCTATAATATACTTAAAGTTTATATCTAAAAGGTTTATATAAGCTTTTTATATTCTTATAGTATCTCTCCTTATTATTCTTATAATATTTTCTCTTAGTAAAGTAAGTATTAATAAGGAACTATATTTTCCCTCTTAATTTAAATTTTATAGTAATAGCTAATCTAAGAGAGTTTTAGAGGCTTTTATAAGTACTTACTAATATATTAAGGGTAGCTTTATATTTTTATATACTTTAGTATATATTAATTAAGTTAAGCGTTATAATAGTATTAGATTAGAGGTTTAATAATAAGGTTAGTTATACTCTATTAAGCTTTATTATTATCTCCTTAAAGTATTTAAGAGTATTCTTATTATTATTTTCTTAGATAATTCTTATTAGTATAATATTCTATTACTTTATAATATAAACTTAAATAGTCTTTAAAACTTTAAAGTATCTTTTAAGGTATACTATTTTCTTACTAAAGTTTAATAGCTTATTATTAAGTTTTATATAGTAGTATATATTTATAATACCTTTAAGTATTAAGTAGAAGATATTATTTATATATCTCTTATTAATATTTACTAAAGTATATATCTTTTAGAAGATATTAATCTTATTATCTAATACTTTATATTTATTACTACTATATTATCCTTCTTTTAAAAAGATCTTAATAAGATCTACTATTTATCTTAATATAAAGTTTTATATAAGTTATTACTAAGATATAGTAAGAGCTATAGATATCTCTATTTTAAACTAAGAAAGTAGTAATAATTATATTTAGCTAAGTTTTATATTTTCTAATTCTTAAAAGTATACTTTATTTATTACTAATACTTAATAATAGCTTTTAATATATAAGAAAGTCTAATAACTTAGTGTTTTCTATAGTTATTAGTTTTATAGAGGAGGCGTTTATTTATAGTTCTAGAAGTTCTTAAAGTATTTTATAATATTATTATTTTCTTTTATTAAGTCTTCTTTTAGTTCTAGATCTCTTTAGAGCTTTTTTTTAAGTTTTAAATAATTATTTACTTCCTTTTATAGTTATAGTATTATCTAAAGTAGAAATAATTTAGTATATATAATCTAAATTAGTTCTCTTATAATATTAGTAAACTTTTTTATAGTAAAGTATATACTTCTTTATTATAGAAAGTTATAAAGTTTAATATATAATTACTTCTTTACTATAGTAAAAGCTTACTCTATCTATCTTTTAAAATCTAATATAAACTATAACTATAAGTCTTTACTAAAGAGATCTTTATTAATATACTTATCTAGATAATAGCTAATCTATCTATTAGTTATCTCTATAGTAGTATTATTAAGGTCTTCTTCTAGTAGCTTTCCCTATAGTAATATATTTATTAAAATAGTAAAAAACTTTACTATCTTATTCCTTACTATTAAGATTAAAATTATTAATAGATTAGCTCTTTCTAAAGATAGTATATTCTAAGGTTTATCTTCTAAGGTATTTAAAGCTTAAGTTCCTATTTTTATAATCTCTAGTACGTTTTAAGTAGGTATAGTGTTATTTAGTAGCTCTATTATTATTATATTTATACTTACTATTATATTAACTTTAATCTTATTAATTAAGCGTTTAAACTAACTATACTTAGTTATATAGTATTTCTTAAGGACTAAAACTACTAAGGTATATATATCTATTAGTTAATTTACTATTAGTTACTTTATATTATTTAATTAGAGTTTTCACTTAGTGAGGTCTTAGATCTAAGTATAAGAAGGGGGTATAATCTTTTAGTAAAGATCTAGTAGGCTAATAAAGCTAGCTTTAGCTATATTTTAATAAATCTAGCTTTAGCTATATTTCTATATACTTATCTTAATTAGTATAGGTATATATTCTTAGCGTATAGCTATACTTATTTCCTATTAATTATAAGTTAACCTCTAGTAGTCTCTTTCTTTAGTATATTTAGTAAGTACTTATTAGTAATAGTAATAAGTAGCTTCTATATATATATTTCTTTATAATCTTAGTTAGCTATATATTTTAGCTTATATAGTAGTTACGTTCGTTAAAGTATAAATTAGATAGACTATTAAATCTTAAGATCTTTAGTAATAATACCTTCTAAAGAAGACTTTAATTATTAATCTTAGCCTTAGTTATCACTTAGTGATCTATATACTGCTTATATTGCTTAAGGTTTATCTAGTATTATTACTATAGACTTAGTAAATATAATTAGTTATAAACTTAATAGAATATATAGCAAGAAGTAGTAAAAGATAGAGAGATAGTAAAAATCCTATTTGTTTTAGTTTTAGATCTTAACTATATAGTGCTAAGTATAATCGCCTTAAGAGGTATATAATAGCCTTATTTTTAGTTATAAAATAAAGCTTTTTAAGTACTCCTAGTTATTTCTTTAGTAGTAAATAAATACTATCTTTAGGCTACTAAAATCTTCTTAATAATACCTTAAGGAATAGGATTATTATATAGCTACTTTTATATTATTTTCTTTAAAGCGTAGCTTTATTAGAGGTTATTCTTATATACTATTATAATATATTATTTTAATAATACCTAAGGGATAGGGGTAATAGATACTAATAAGTTGAAATCTTATAATTTTAAGCTATTATATATATCTAAGGTTACGCTCTTTAGTTACTATACTTTAAGCTTATATAGCTAAGTAGTCGCTCTAATCTTTAGTAATATTAGTTAGTAGGCTTTAGTTACTATATAAGGAGGGGTTTTTATATACCCCCTAACTTAATATTTATATTATACTATTATTATTAACTTATACTTATAGTAGTAAGTATAAAATACTATCTTAGCTATAAATTATTAACTTCTTTAATATAATAGGAAGTATATTTCTCACACTTAGTAATAAGTTAATACTATTTTATTAGTAATATATACTATTATAGTTATAGCTTAGTAAGCTATTATTACTATAGTAATAGCTCTTCCTTTCTATATTCTTAGTTAATATAGCGTTAATACTAGTAATAAGCTTTAGTTACTTAGAATCTTATAAAGTAATAATATTAAAAGAATTTTCATTATAGTTATATTTCCCTTTCCTAAAGCTGCTTTATAGTTATCTCTTAGTTATAAGTTAAGCTTCTTAGCTATTACTAAAGTAGTTTAAACTATAATACTAAATACTAGTAGTAATTATAATTATAGTAATAGTATTATTAAAGCTAGTCTTTTAGCTTTATATTTAGCTTTATAATAAGTAATATAATACTTAAGCGTTTTAATATAGTTATAATCTCTACTTAATTACTATTTAGTATCTCTATTTTAATATATAGAGTGAATATACTTAAGGGGGTATTAAGTAGTATTAGTAAGTTCTTTATAAGTTATAAGTAAGGTTATACTTATTTACTTTAGTTATCCTTATTAGTACTTAGCCTCTTAGCTAGTTCTCTTTATAGCGATATATAGTAGAAGTAATTTATAGTTTTTAATACTTCTAGCTATAGTTTAGAGCGTTTTATATATTTAAGACGTTAGTACTATTTAAAGTAGGTTCTTATACCTATATATAGCTTATAAAGTAGCTTAAGTTATTATAAAACTAAGTAAAGTAGTTAAAAGTATAGAAAGTAACTAGTTACTACTAAATACTTTATAAGAAGTAAGTAATATAGATAATACTATTAGATATACTATAATTATAGTTTCTTTAATAGGTCTTATAGTTATTAATCTAAGTAAAAATTTAAATACTTACTATTCTAGTATATATTAAATATTTATAGTTTCTTAATATATAATAGACGCTCTTATAATAAGTTACTACTAGTATAACGTTAAACTAGAGATTTAAAGTAAGTATAATTAGTTTTTATAGTTATTTTACTTAATAATATATAGTAGTTATTATCCTACCTCCCTTAGTATACTTTCTTAAGAAAACTAGTTATTATAGCTTATAGTAATATAGTAATCTTAAGGAGTTATCTCTTCTAGTCCCTTATTAATCTATAGTATTATAGTAACTTATAGAAGTTAACTACTAATTAGTATTAATATAGATATTAGTAATACCTTTTAACTAGTTAATATAAGGGGTTATAAAATATAGGTGAAAATATATTATATTTTAAAGTTATAGATATAGTAGTGAGGGTAGTAATATAGTATTAAGAGCTAGAGAGATCTCTACCCTCTCATTAGCTAGATTCTGCTGCATCTATGCTGGGCGGTGAGTGTGGCATTATTCCGATAGTTCAAGCCGCATGCTATTCTCCCAGCGTCTTCCGCTGTGTAATATTGTCTACTAACGTGTGAACTTCCGTTCTTTAGGTGGAATTATTGTGTCGAAAGACTTCCTGAAGACGATGAACAACCCCGATGCCAACCTGTAAGGGACAATCACATCCTTGTACAACGTCGGATGCTTCTTCGGCGCTCTGTCAGGTTCATGGATCGGCTCTTCTCTTGGACGTAAGCGATCAGTCATTCTGGGCACGACGGTCTTGGTCATCGGGGCCATCTTGCAAATGACAGCCTTCAGCGTACCCCACATGATCGTCGGCCGTCTCGTCGCCGGCCTCGGGAACGGTCTCAACACCGCAACAGCTCCCGTCTGGCAGAGCGAGACCACCCAGGCCAAATGGCGAGGGAAGCTTGTGGTGCTAGGTCTGGTGGTCAACGTTGCCGGCTTCTCCCTGGCTAATTGGGTCACCTTTGGCTTTTCCTACCTGGAGGGGAGCATCTCTTGGCGCCTCCCTCTCGCCCTCAAGTTGATCTTCTGCCTCGTTATCCTCTGTACTGCGCCTTGGCTGCCTGAGTCTCCCCGATGGCTTATCTCCAAGAATTGTATCCAAGAAGCCGACGTCATACTGGCCGATTTGAAGGGGGAAACCAACGTGTCGAATCCCGCTGTGCTGGCCGAGCGGAACGAGATCGTTCGCGCGTACAAGCAGGAAACCGAAAACGCCATGAGTTGGTCGCAGCTGTTCCGAAGCGCATCGGAGAAGGGTGGATCTGGAGCGTTGCGCCGGTTTCTACTTGGGCTGGGCACCCAGCTCATCGTCCAGTTGTCTGGAATCAACGCCACGTCCTACTATCTCCCGACGGTCTTGATAGAGTCAGTCGGACTCGAGGAGAAGCTTGCTCGTCTCCTGACCGCCGCCAACTCTGTCCACTACATATTCTTCTCATACTTGGGGATGATGCTGATTGACAAGTGGGGTCGCCGTGGTGCTATGATTTACGGTTAGTGGTCGTTCAGCATCAACTGTGATATAAAGACCTGTTGCTAACGTTGAATGACGGTAACTACAGGAACTTCGGGTTGCTTGGTATGCTACATCATCCTTACAGTTCTCATCAGGACTGGCCAATACGCGACGGACGAGGGCCTGAAGTATCGCGTAGGCGCTGCCTCGGTCTCGATGATCTTTCTGTTCTACGCCATTTTCGGTGCCGGGTGGCAAGGTACTGCATGGCTCTACAACACCGAGATCAACTCACTGGCCATGCGAATGAAGGGCGCCTCGGCCAGTGTGGCTGCACAATGGGCGATCAACTACATGGTCGTTCAGATTACCCCTATTGGCATCCAAAATCTGGGCTGGAGGTTCTATCTCATTTGGGTGTTCATGCAGTTCTTCTCTGTTCCTATTCTGTATGTTTTCTACCCGGAAACTGCGAATAGGAGGCTCGAAGATATCGACATTGTCTTTGAAGAGGGCCTGTGGACGTGGGTGTTTTTGGACAAAGAGGCTACGCAAGTTGCGCGACCACACCGCTTCGTCGTTATGGAGGAGGAGGAGGTTGCCGATGCTGCCAACGACATCAAGGCCAAGGTCAATAGCCCTGAGTTCGAGCAGGTTGATCACCCAATTCAATCCGAATAGTGTGACAACTGTAGTAAACTCATTATTGACGTCGGCGTTTCTTTGGCAATGATTACGCCTGCCGGCGAAGAGTTAGCTGGGGATTTATGCGTTTGAGAATTTGCTGTAAGAGATTGTGGCTTCAAGTAACACCGTATCTTTCATCTCAGCGAGAGTTCTCAATCATCAATGACAGCACACGACCGTGCAGAGTACGACTGGTGAGGAGTTGATTGTCACTTTTCTTGACAAATGAAACCCGACACTTAAACACGCTGAATGTGAAGAAGTTCTGGGAAAGCTATAGGCCTCTACCTACTGGCGTCAGACAACCCGGCGACTCGTGCATTCGGCCCATGCGGGGCACTGCCGGCCCGGAGCCGAGCGCTGACCGGCGTAACTCAGGCCGGCTACCGGCCCGTAGGACTAAGCCTCCCACGACCTCCCTCGTATCCCTGCCCCCCAGACCCAAGCGTTGGACTAACCGGCGACTGGGTGGCATCACTTCCCATCTCAACAGACCCGCCGTACCTCGGACTACTAGGCATCTCGCTCACACTGTTTGGCACTTCAAGCTCCGCAGCTTGCACCCCCGGCGACGCGGTCGGCGACGCTGTGAGCCCAGGCTTCGGCTCAGGGGAAGAGTACGGCGTGTACCCCGGCAACTCCGAGAAAGCGGCGCTCTGCCTTGAGTTCTCGGCAGCTGCTAGCTCTGTTGCCGCTTTTCTCTTCTTCCTACGACGCAGGATGACGGCGAAGATGCCTGCGCCGACGAGGGCGATGGCTCCAAGGACACCACCGACTACCCCTCCAACTATGGCGCCTTTAGATGGTCCGCTAGAAGAAGAAATTGGCTCGGGAGTGGTGCTGTTCATGGCAGCGGCGGGCTGTACGACGAGTGTGTACGTCGGTGTATAGGCCGGCCTCTTGAGTGACGGGTCAAAGATATACTGCAGATAGACATCACTCCATGCACGAGGCTTCGTGACATATGCTCCTCCCGATGCCGTGCCCCCAATGGCGTCAACAACTTGCGACGGCACTGGCGCCAGCCTCTTCGCAGCCTCGGTGTCGTAGCTCCCCGTGTAATTAAGCGAGACCAGGGAGAAGATCTCTGCAGGCATGTGCTCCGAGCACGTCTGGACGTTCCCGCCGCTGCCGTCGCTCTTAGTCTGCATCCCGCCCACGAGCAGCAGGTTCTCGCCGACAGCGTGGCAAGTGTGCCCGTACATGCCGTCGGCGCGGGTGTGCACGAGGATCCACTGGAACGTCGGCAGGGTGAGGACCCAGATTTCCTCGGAGGTGATGTAGGTTGCGTAGTTCTCGACGCCGGCGATCATGTAGATGTTCCACGATGAGGAGTCCTTGGCGGGGACGAGGACGGCACAGATGTCGGAGCGACCGGTGGGCATTTCCGGGAGGCCGAACGTCTCTTGGCGGAACCAGAAGCCTGTTTCAATGTCGTAGATGTCGACGAAGGATTGGTTGATCTGGGGTTTGTTAGGAGGTGGACGGGGTTGTTGAAGGAGGGTGGGGGGGGCTTACGTTGATGTTTCCCGATGCTGCATCATCTATCCGGACGCCGAATTCCGTTTCGTCGCGGGTTGTTTGCCCACCGATGTTGACGATGATGCCCTTCTCTCCAACCGGGACGTGGACCATCGCACCGTTCATGCGGGGTCCAACATACGTCGGAACGGAGATGTTGGTTAGCTTGGGCCGAGACCTGTCTGCAGTATCGAGCTCTAGCATTCCTTCGAGAACTATGATGATGACTGTCAGCAACTATTTTCCATTATGAGCTTTGATGCACTTACAACGAAAGTCCATGGAGGGTGTATACTGGCTGTTCGCAGGACTGCTCCTGCGCTGCGTGTACCCCTCAAAGATATAACTCCGATTCAACGTCGGCGCGTCGCAGAATGCCGCAGCACCTGGCCGGTCGACAATCTGGTCGTTGTTAGATACCTCAAAGTCCGTCGACTTGGCCCATCGCTCCGTATCAATGTCGAACTCCCAAATAGCCGGTTCAGGGAAGTCGTCGATGTATGCCGGGTTCTCATTGTTGTTGGACGACCACCAACCCCCTAGCTGGTACACCTTCCTAGTCGTCTGTGAGTACCACATCGCATGCTCGATCAGACCGTTCGGGACGTCCGGTGCTTTCCAGACGGAGCTGTATGGCCCGGTCTCCTGGTTCGTGAAGTTCTTGGACAAGTCTAAGACGAGGAGCTGCGTGTCTGTGTTGCGTCAGTCATGTTACAGTGAGCTCATGGGAGACTTACGCATCCCAGATGTAAAGGCGCCGGCCTGGGTGTTATAGAAGGTGTTGTTTCCCTTCGGCACGTACGTATTTCCTCCATCAATGTAGATCTTTCCGTCGGCGTAAACACCTAACAAGACTTAGACTCAGGTTATGATGCGTCATGGAATCACTTACTAGCATGACGAAATATCCTGCAAAAGTGCTGTGACAGATCAAAGGCAGTGCTGTTGATGCTAGCCGCAGGAACGGCTGTAGGTGCAGCAAACACAGACGTGCTACTCGCACCACCAGAGACAACCCCAGAGCTCACAGCCTGCCTCGCATCCAGCGAAGCAAAGACCGATCCAGAAATGGCCGCAAAAAGCGGCCAAAGTGAGACAAATCTCATAACGACGGTTCAGTCAGATAAGGAGAAGTGACGACCAGGTCAAGAAAACGGCCTGGAGGGGGCGGGCATCGACGGGTATTTGCAGGACTGACCCCCCGGAAGAGGCGTCGCTGACAGCAAACATCCCCCAGGTTACCCGGCAGGACGGTCAAGAAGGCTCTCAAGCCCGCCAAGCATCATCAGCGGAAGTCTCACATGGGGGATCCAAATCGCGCAGGCAAGAAATTGAAGACCGCTGCCTGGGGCTCGCACACGTCGCTGCAGTGGCGGGCGACGCAAAAGCCTCAACATGCCCGTTTCGGCCGGTCTGGCCGACGATCGAATCAGGACAGCATGGGCGGGCGCGGGAGCTAGGGTGCTTCCATTGGACCTTGTCGATGAAGGAGGGTGAGGGGATCGTGATTCTTATTTGTCTGGGTGAGGATAAGCATCACCCCCAACATGCAAGGGAGACTAGACGGAGCCTGCTTGTAGCAGTCGCACTGCTGACGGGCTTGCGGCCGTGGGAGACACACAGATGAGGAGATGGGGGCCCGCGATGGCTGCTGTGTTTCTTGGTGAGAAGTGGAAACACATTGTTCGTGAGATGAATGGAAGGGTGTACGAGCCAGGCTCTGGACCTTGGCCCGGATGCTTGATCGTCAATGTTTGCTCGAGGACCATCGGGTCTGTGGTCCTCATTTGGATCTTGGCGGGCTTATATTCAGACAGGGCGTCACGGTGGCTTGTCCACTTGGGGCAGAACATGATAAAGAGAAGCAGACACCCACTCCCATCATCGAGTCTCTAAACCACAAGGCTCTCATGACATCCCCCATTGGAGGCTCTTCACTCATTCAAAGGGAGTTGAAGATGGCAGAGTTGAAGAATCACGGGCCAAAGCCATCCCCTGCTCTGCACATGGCCCCCACTCCCGCTCCCTCTTTTGCCATGCAACAAATTGCAACTCCCACCTCCCGCTAAACAAGCGCTGTCAAGGATCCCCCGCCTGCTCCTCCAACAGCCCTTCCCCGCAGCACTCAGGACTTATCAGCAATAAGCCTTCAGATAGAAGCATTGTGTTGGCTGGTAGGAGCGGTATCAGCCGGGAGGTGGTGGGGGATTGGCTGGTCCAACCCCCGCGTGCACCGCCTGAGTCGGGCCCGTACAGCCGCGACGCGCCAATCAGCAGCGGCGCAGGATGATGCCACAGCAATCCGTCTTGCGCTGGCGTCCTGAAACTTGCTCACCTCCATGCCGTTTTGGGATTCGGAGGCTGGTCACAGGGCTGTTGCTTGTGTTCATGTGCTACGCGGCCCATCTTGATAAAGCTCTCGGTCCTTGTGAAGAAGATGAGGAGCAACTGATAAAGGAGCTGTCTGTTCGCTCGCATTTCTAGAAAATCTTGCATCTTTCATCTCATCGTGTTGTGTGCCGTTGAAACTCAATTCGAAGCTCCAACATCACCTCATAGACAATCATCAACAGGGCCGGTTCCCATAGTAATCACCGCCAAAATGCCGGCCGTCTTTGCTGACCAGTTCGTCGCCCCTGTCTTATGCACATGTGCCTATCTTGCAAGACATTCACACTCACAATCTGATTATAGAGTTCTTCCCGTCGGGAACGAGCAAAAGACCAGGCTCGAGGCATCGATCAAGGACCAAGAAATCGCACAGCGCGAAGTCCCTAGCACCGCCGACTGCGCAACCCATCTCAGACTCCTCGACACATTCGTCGCGCTCCGTAGAAGCGTCGAGCTGCTCGCCGACGAGGCAGACCTCACCGCCGCGCAGGGCTGGGATCTGTACTGCAGACGCGCCGTCTCCCGCTTCGAGAAATGGTCCACCAGCACGCAGAGGGGGCAGCCTCCCGTCGACGTCTTGATGGCGTGGCACGCTCTCATGCTGCACCCTAAGGCGTACACCAGGTTTATCGAACTTGGCGGCAGTCTCGGCCTGGACGGTCTAGACTGGACTGAAGTCGTAAGTTCACGCATTTGCAAAATCCCTGACTCGAGGCCTTGAGTCGCTTCAAGCTTCGCCTGTGCTGACAACTGACACAGTCGAACGCGGTCGACATCGACATCACCTTGTCGGGATTCCTCGATTTGATCGAGGCCGACGGCACCCTTGAGTCTCTCGTCGCCGAGGGCCGTCAATCCACCGGCATCTTCAACCTCAAGAACCCAGCCGGCACGGTGCTATTCTCATACGACCTCTCCGCGGCGATCAACCGCCAATTCGACTTTTCCACAAAGATGTCCCGCTACGCCTGGCTGCGTTCGCCCACCGCGGAGGCCACCCTCGCACAGTCCGTCGAGCGTTACCGCAACTTCTTCCACCTCATCGGCGCGCACCCCGGCACGGTGATGGTGCCGACCCTGGATATCGATCTGGTCTGGCACACCCACCAGCTCGCGCCGCTGCGGTACCGCGCCTACTCCAAGAAGATGGCCGGCCGCCTCATCGACCACGATGACGAGATCAGCGCGGACAGGTTGCAGGAGCTGTCGACGGACATGCAGGGCCTCTGGCGCGAGGAGTTTGGCACAGAGTACCACGCCTGTCTCTGCTGGACTTGCGAAGCAGGCAGGGCTCATATTAGTGTCGACGCTGTTGACAGCAGGTTACGTGATGAGGAGAGGCAACGCGAGCTGCTCCCCCTGGCGGACCTTGCTTTCCCCCGCTGCGCGGACTGCGGCAACCATCCCACATCGTGCTGTCCCCCGAGTGATGGTGCTGAGTGCGGAAGCGGCTGCGGCGGAGGGTGCGGTGGTGGTTGTGGAGGCGGTTGTGGCAGCTGTGGTGCCATGAAATAAGTCGGAAGAGTCTTTAAGCATACAAGCAGGTCGTCTCAAGAGGCAAAACAAGCAAAAAGATATCGAATTGCCTCGTGCCTGAATCGAACAGGCGATCTCCTCATTACTAGTGAGGCGCTGTACCACTAAGCCAACGAGGCATTTGATGATTGTTGAAGATGACGCTGAAATTTGTCTACTTGAAGCGTCTCGAAGCGAGATTTTGTGGGTGAAGGGGTTGATGTTGACCCACATCATGTCTTTGCCTCCGTGCGTCTGCCGAACACCCATGCTAAATCCATGTTTAATGTTCCTTTCTTTTTTTCCCGCTGAAAATGGGCAGCCGCGGAAACACCTGACTCGTTTTCGCATTACGGGAACGCCAAATTGAAAACCCATGGGATCCCCTTGCCAGATGGCCAGCCTTCCAAGACTTTTCACTCTCTTTGAGTTTTTCTAGCGACATTCGATCTCCGTTTCATCAACACAGCAATGCCCACCGGCCAATAGGAGTGCCACGAATGGTCAGGCAACGGCGCGGCGAGTGCTGCAAAGCTCCGAGAAAAAGGGATGAACTCCGTGTTAGCATAAGTAATTATAGATGAGAGGTGGGATCGTGGGTGCCGCTAGGCGTGGTCTGCGCAGGACAACCCGGTTACCCGGCCTCCTCGGGGACCACGTAAGGCGCGGCAGCGGGGCCGGCCCTATCGGGCTCACCGTTTTCTCGGTCCCACCCGGTGGCCGATGCCTCGGATGTTCTTCTTCAGCCCCTTTGCCCCCCTTCCGCCAAGGACTGAGATATCCTCTTTTGTTGTGGGCAGCCTTAGATCGTTCGATATGTTGATGAAGCAACAAGTCTTATAAAATCTTTATTGCGGCCTCGATCAACAACAGTCCTTCCTTTTCGGATTACCACTTACACCAAGTACATCACTTTCGTTCATCACCAGGCACAGTAAGCCACCACTCTCGTTGAAGTGCTTTAGACATCACATACACACTCTTTTCTCCATCCGAGCCTCCTATCTCCCCAAACCGCTGAAAACATGCGTGCCTCAGTCATGGTCGCCGCAGCCTGCGCCGCCTCAACCAGCGCCTTCGCGGTCCCCCGCGACGAGGATCCCAACTTCGCCTGGCAGGCCCCCGACGCGACGGCCAAGCGCTCGCCGTGCCCCATGCTCAACTCCCTCGCCAACCACGGCTACCTCCCGCGCGACGGCAACGCCATCAGCATGGACAACCTCATCTCCGGCCTCGGCAAGGCCCTCAACTTCAACGAGTCCCTCGTCCGCACCCTCGGCACGCCCGCCTTCGCCACCTCCACGACCGGCGACGCCAACACCTTCAACCTCGACGACATCGCCAAGCACAACGTCATCGAGCACGACGGCAGCCTGTCGCGCGCCGACTTCGCCGTCACGGGCGACGCAAAGACCTTCAACCAGTCCGTCTTTGACGAGACGTACGGATACCTGACGGAGGGCGCGGCCGCGACGGAGGAGAAGGTCAACGTGGCGACGATGGCGACGGCGCGCAGCAAGAGGATCGCGACGGCCCAGGCGACGAACCCGAGTTTCAATTTGACCAGCAGTCAGGTCACCGTCTCGCTGGGAGAGTCTGCGGTTATCCTTGGTACACTGGGTGGAAGCTTCTCCGAGCCTGCTGCGCCGTTGGAGTGGATGAAGATTGTTTTCGAAGAGGAGCGTCTGCCGTTCAAGGAGGGCTTCAACACCAGCACTGAAGTTATTACCACCGCTCAGGTCCTGGGGCTGTCGCAGCTCATTGCTACCAGCAGCACTTAAGTTGGTGGAGGCTACGTTGGGTTCTTTGATGTGTAGATGAATAAAGAAAAAAGATATTTCACGACAATTCTTCGTCATTTCAATTGACCTCAACACATAGATGAGGGTGCGAAATGTGCAACAGTCGATGCAGGGTTTGGTTCCATAATTATTGGGTTGCTCGACGGGGTAGGGTAGTAGTCACGGGAAGCTTGGCCCTGTAACTCCAAAATAAGCATGCGTTTGGAAAGAGGATACAGATGATTTGGACATTTAAGGTATTGTATCCCTGTCGCTGGAGATCAGCGAAGGAGCACATCGTAAGGTGTGTAAATAATGGAATTGGATGCAAATCATACTTTGCTAAGCTATGCTATGCCAACTCCGGGACAGCGACTCAACCTTGAGAGCAACGTCCTCTCGTCATGTGCTCAAATTCAAATTACCGATGCTCCATGAGTTTCAACGGCGTCAACACCCAGCCATACAGGTCCCGCCCGTATGCAGCCACAGCGGGCGTTGCTTTCGCGTAGCCATGAAGTGCCTTCCACCACCCTTTTACAAAGGTCGATCCATGGCGACTTCTAAGGCATGAACCTAAACCATATCCCAAGCACCTTCCGATCCATAGCCCTCGAATCCGCTGTCAGAGGCAGAGATTTCGCCGCCCTTAGTCGGCTCATCAATATCCATGGCGTCGAGGTCCTCATCGTTGACAAGCGTCTCTGAAGGGGACAAGGGTTCCGTGGGCGCAGAAGCTCGTGGCATGGTCGTATTACGGGGGAAACTCAAGTTGCTGACGGCGTGGCTTTGATCCCCAAGATAACGCTCAGACCGAAGCTGGGCGTTCTGCCCTTCCAGGTCCTGTTTCTCTTGGATAAGGGCCATAATGAAGGAGTCCTTGGTGGCGTTGCTGTGTTTGAGCCTGTCGTTCTCGTTCTGAAGCTTGATGATTTGCTCCTGATCGACCTCTTTAAGCTGCGCCAAGTCGTGGTTCTCGGTAGATAGATGACAAACCTCAGCCTGGAGCTGACAGATCTCGATTTGGTCGATCTCGTTCATTTCGGCGGGAAAGGAAGGCCGATCGAGGGTGCTCATGATGGAGGATGGGCTAGAAGGAAGCGAAGAGATTGTATCTTGAAGAATAAAGGAGGGCCAGCCGCCTTGATTGTTGACAAAGGTTGAGGGAAGGCTTTGAAGCCCGAGAATGGGTTGTGGATGTGATGCTTTGGTACTGTTCTTTTCGTGAGAAGATGGAAGAGAGGTTTCTTTTATAGTAGAAAAGGGGGTGGTGATGGAGCACTGATTTCACACGACAGACTGGGAACAGGAGCATGGTACGCCTTCCCCGTTCAAGATACCCCAGCTGGTCGCAATGATTCCTAGGAGAAGGCGGAAAGATAAAGAACACTCACTTTTTGTTGTCTTCAAGCGGCGGGCATGACTTCATGAGGTGATTTTCCTCAGTTGTATGAAGTTGGGGATTCTGATTATTCTCAAAGTCAGCGGAGCATAGGTATTTCGAACTAAAATTGTTTCATTTGTAGGTGTTGTTAGGTCGAAGACTCATGTGTATTTTGCTTCACAGGCTCTAAGCTGTGAATGGTCGTGAGGGGGAGGGACAGACTAGCAGAGGTAGACGACTTCGACAACCTTAAGTATACTCCAGGACTTGGCAAGAGCGGCGACTTTGGCGCTCCTCCCCTCCTATCCACGTTCAGATGACATAATGGGTGGTGCGGTTCCAGGAGTCATGTGAAGCGAATGGTACCCAGATTGATATGGGATGAGAAAGTAGAGGGTAGACGGTAGTTAGAAGACCTCTCTTACCCGGATACATTGGAAAAAGGAAGTTGGAAGAACTCGGGCCTACCTGTAGTTTAGTCATTGTTGGAAACGTTTAATGATGAATGAAAGTAGTCTTGGTGAGATGGAAACCTCATCGGTAAGGCAGCCTATATTTATACCCAGACGAGAACACTTGTTCTTCGTTCATAAACATTTGAATACGGGAGTCAAGAACCAGTTTCTAGAAACAGGAACAAGATATTTGAATACTAGAATTGAATTCTAGAGGTGCATGCACCTAGACGCTGCACCAACTGCGCCTCCAGCGCTGAATACCAATCAATCAAGCCAAGATGAGGCCTCTAGCTTAACTGATTAACTGATTTTTCGCCTAAATCTTACTTAATTTAACTATCTTAATTTGATCTTAATAAAATTACCTATTTAGGAAGTTAGTGAAGCCTTCACGATATGTTAATAGGCTAGAAACTTATATTATATAGTGTTTTAATATTATCTTACCCTCTATTAACCCTTCTTTTTGAAGTAATGCCTACTAATAGCAACGCTACTACTTTAAACCTAATTCTAGAAGCACTATATCTCTTTAAGTAGTAATAGCTTTATTAATAGCCTCTATAACGTTAATATTAGTTTAGTAAGGCTAAATACCCTCTTATAGTTAGTTACTATTACTAAGATAGTAAAGATATTAAAGGTAAGCTTACTAAGCATTAAGAAGGTCTGCTAATGTGAAATCTACTACTAAATAGGATTATTAACAGGCTAAGTAACTAAGAGGGTAAAATACTTCTCTAACTTGTTAATCCTATTAATAGTGGCATTATGAAAGCTGCTATCTAACTATTAACTATAATTAGAATCTTTAAGCCTTAGAAGCACTATAATTAATGTAAATAGCCCTTGTAGAGGCTCTTAATAAGCTAGTCTATTAGTATAGGTAGCTATCTCAGCATACTATTACTCTTAGTACTCTTAAAAACCTTCTTTAGTAGTTTAGAGCTACCTATAAGTCTCTTATATGTTCTAACGCTTTTTAAGCTATTATAAACCTCTACTAGGGTATAATATTATAATAGCAGCATAGAGGGGAGACTCTCTAAGCTTTTTATAGTAGTTATTAAGTACTTACTAACTATTAATAATTAATAAGTATATAAATATATAAGAATTAAAGTTAGTAGCCTAAGGGGGGTGTAGTAATATAGCGATATATTTAGACTATAAATAAGTAGGGATACTATTAATCGATAAGGTCTATAAGATTAATACTTAGCTAGATCGATATGATACCCTTATTAATTAAGATTACTATAATAAGAGACTTTAGGATACTTATATAACTATAAGATTAATCTCTTCTTAGGTAAGGGTATTATAAAGCTTATACTAGTCCTTAAGTTGATCTAAGAGATACTTAAGGCCTACTAAGATCTCCTAGAGTTAACTATACCTATTACCTTTACCCTAGCCTTCATATTACTTAGTCTATAAGTAGAGAAGCTTAAGTATCTTATTTAACTTAGTAAGGACTTATTAATCCTCGTTAGTTAGGATATCCTCATTAAGGATATAATTATCCTCATTCTTAAGACCTAGGGAGTAGTATATATAGCTAGTAATCTAGCTATATTTAAGTAGGGTGTAGCAGATCATATTATATATTAAGTTCTATTAAGTAATATTACTTAATATTAGATTTAGCTCTTATAATAACTCCTCTTATAGAGTAAAAGTATACTTATTATTATTAGCCTTATTACTAATAGATAAGAAAGCCTCTAAGCGTTATAGCGATAATCTAATATACTTAATAATATTCTGAAGCTTACTAATAGGTCCCCTAGTCCTCTAATAAGCTAGGTCCTCTTAGATCCTATTAGCGTTAATAAGATAGTTAGACTCTTACTTAAATACCTCCTTATTAACTTTATAAATAATAATATAACTAATAAGGTTAAGGATATAGCTATAGCATTAAATTTAATAATACTAAGCATCTATTTCTATATATAATCATAAAATAGATAGATATAGAGCCTTAACGTAAGTACTATTAATATTAGCATTATTAGAAACTATAATACTAATCTTATTAAGTAGATACTAGTCTCTTATAACTATATATATTATAGTAGTAATATTCTTATTAATATAAGTATTAAGCTAGTAATAGAGACCTAAGAAGTACTATATCTATTTGCTTAGCTTATTAATAAAGTAGCTAAAGATAGTAATAATAGCATATTAATTAGGGGAGGTTTATAGGTTGAACGATATATAAACCTTTATGAGAGCCTTCTATATCTCCTACTTAATCTATTACTTCTTAGAGATATAAAGTTATTAAAGTTAATCCCTCTAACTAGTCTTTAACTAATATATCTAGGTGTTAACATTATAGTTAAATAGGGCAAATATATACTATATATACTAATTACTAAACGTTATAAGAGGGTTACTAATATTAATAAGGAAGCTTATAGCTAGCTCTTCAATCTATATAGTTTTCTACTTAAGTATAGTAATAAGAAGAGATTAATAGCGCTTAGATAGAGTACTAATATTATTAGGATTATTAGCAGATATATTACCAACCTTATAGGTATCTTAAAAGATAGAGTGATTATACTTAAGGTGCTAGGTAGGGCTAGAAGTAGTAGTAGTATTATATAGTTAATTAAGAGTCCTTACCTTATTGCAGTATTAGCAAACCTAGTAAGCACCCCCTCTTATACTATTAGGCATAATCTTAAAGATAAATATACCTTTATTAGCGATCTAAGAAGTATAACCTTAACTCCTCTTCTTTAAGATAGCATTAATATTAATAAACTGCTAGCCCTTCTATATAGCGTAAAGTAAAGCTTTAAGAGTGTTACGTATAGCTAAGTTAATAGTTAACATATTACTAGCAGCAGTAGATAATACATAAATCTAAGTAGCAATCCTATAAAGAGATAACACCTCACGCCTAACGAAGTGATTAATATATTAATTATAAGCTAGTAGAGGCATCCTAGCGATAAGTAAGGGGTTAAAAAAGATATTAAGAGGTATATATAGATAGGGTTTTAAAGCATAGCAGTAGTAGTAGCGCTAGCAGCAGTAGCGCTAGCAGTAATATTAAAAAAAGGTTATTTTTAAGGGTTAGCAAAGGGGTTAAAAAATAAGCTTTTTTTGAGGCCTAGCAAGAGGGCTAAAAACATATTAATTAAGCCTACTAACTAAAAGCATATTTTAGCCCTATAGTAGTATATATTAAAAAAAAATAGGCGTTATAAAGTACTTATTAGATAAAAATTATCCTATTAGTATCTATTAGTACTTATATAGTTAAGTAGTATAATTCCTAACTTTATTTAATAAAGTATAAGGTTATAGGTTTAAATCCTACTATAGGTCTTTATATTACTAATAGTGAATTTCTTTAAGTATAGTTAGTAATATATATTTTTATTTTTTAAAAAAATCTTTTAAAATTTCTAATTAGTCTAGAGGCTAGATTTACCTTATTCCAGGGGACGTCAGCTTAATTAAGTCTATCAAGCCGACAGCGCTATTAGCTTAATTAATTGAATCTCTGAATAGCCTCAATTTGATTGGTTGATTGATTGATTGATTGATTCGGCTTGGATGGTATGCTGCGCTGTGCGCCTCTAAGCTTGGCATGATCCATGATGGGGCGTGAAGGGTAGCAATGGAATATGATCCGGGTTGTGTCTGGCCTCGGCAAAGAATCAACAGAACTTCGATGAAAAATCAATCAAAAATCAATGATTTGACTTCATTATAATGTGTGCTCCAGCAGAACTATGACGATGTACAAGTATCTGACGACATTTGGCGCAGGGAAAACTTGGTTTCCTTCTCGTCAACATGGCGTGCGAAAAAGACGGGGAAGGAATTGAGCGGCACGGTTTGTGAGTGACAAAGGGGGAGACTAAGACGGCAGGAGGAGAAGAAAGGGCAGAGAAGGAGGAAGAGGGGAGGGAAAGGAAGGCCAGAGGAGAAGGAAGACAGCGAAAGAAGCACAGAGAACTGGAATCGGATTCCAGATAGCTTTTCACAACTCTGAAATTGAGAATTTGCCAGCGGCGGCTAATGCTTGTTGGTGACTCGCTCTGTGTTCAAGGCCTGTTGGAGCCTAACAGGGGTATGGCAAACGTGGCTCAAGGGATTACATAGCTGTCTCGAAAAGTAATGTGGTACCTAGATAGAGACTAATAATCGTAAGGGATAGCCGCCCTAATTAGTTACTACTTAAACGTGCTACAGCCCCCTTTTTAGGAGTCCAGCAGTTCGAACTACTGCTCAGACTAAACAGGAAATAATGCATATATGGAACGCAACAATGACTGTTTACCAAACAATTTGTCGTCAAACACTGTGGCGAGATCGTTCAGATCCCCTCGTTTGATGAGATTGTAGAAGTTGACGTCTGAATGCCTGCGTACAATGTCTCCGGCAGAGCCGAACGAGACCGGTAGAAGTTGGACAGTTTCTGTCGAGTGTGATGTAGCGAATTGATCGAACAAGCAAGAAGCTGCGTTTTCAAACGAGGAAAAACTATCGGTCGAGTCTTGCGACAGTGTTTCAGCAAAGAATAGCACGGCAGTCGAGTTACCAAACAATCAGGATAAATCTTTCTCGCTGTGGGTGAGCTTATCTACTGCGGATGCGCGAAAAAGGCTTTAGTCACGGCCGATGTTCGAGAAACGCCGCTGGTCTTCTGTCGGTTCCGTCCAAATTATGACGCGCGGCGTGACTTCGTTCAAATAGTCTTGGATGGAAACTTTCGTCGACTCAATACTCACCACTCCCTCCACTAATTTTGCAAAGGCTGAGGCGCAACCAACGTTAACGTTTCCGACCCATCTAATGTGCTCAGAGGAAATGTGGGGTTTTCCTCTAGCTTTCCTCTTTGTAGGGAACCGCTGAATGGGGATTGCAGTTAGGCATTTTCAGGCGGAAGACTCTGCAGCCCAGTATCGAATGATGCATTTCTTCATCTTTAAGCCAAACCTTCCAGCTCGTTGCCTTCATGACTCAATCTTGCCATGTAGGGTGAGCAATTCGGAATATGTATCGTAATTGAGAAGTCCGATGATTGAAGGGACGAGGTGGTGTGACGAATGAGGGAGGGCGAAGGATCATATGATACCCAATAGCATATTGATACAACGTAGAGTTTTGAACCCACCAAAGTTAAGCTGTCTAACAATGAGCAGAATACACTAATGAAAGGCGGCCGGCGCATGCAATGACACTATAGTCGATAGGGTCCAAAATCCTTATATCCAATGCCCTTAACAAAGGTCTGCAACCATGGGCCCTGCGTCTTCGCCTCCACCAGCTCCAAAAATAGTTTAGAGTGCACCTCTCCATCAATCTTAAAGGCCGCTGAGCCGTCCGCCTTCCGCTCATCAACATAATAAAATCTGCAATCTCTTAGTCACGTCCACACAGACAGTAAAGCAAGGTGGTGAGAGCATACTTGAATCCCTTCTCTTTATATTCAACGGCAGCAGCCATCATCATGTGCGCAGACGCAGATTTGCCAGCGCCTGACTCTAGGAACTGCGGGAGGGCTGTAACGTTGAGGATATTCCCCGTAAAGAAGAATGTTCTCGGAGCATCGACAGGCAGATCCGCGAAGCCGAGAACGGCCTGTTGGGCTGCGACAAAGACACTGGTGCTGTTGACAGTCATGTCTCGCTGGAAAGAATCTAACGATATAGCAAAGGGGTCGCCTGGAGGAGAGAACGTAGCGGCGCCGGCTGTGAAACCTTAGCAGGGCTTTCAACTAGAGTCATTTGGTGCTAAGACGTACCGTTGTAGATGACTACGCTTGGGATCCCCAGCTCTTTTTTGACCTTTGCAAAGGCTCTGACAACATGCTCGGGGTTGGTGAAGTCGCTTTTGATGTTGAGCTGCTCGTCTGTGCTGTCTGCCTCATCTAGCGACCGGGCTGCGATGGCAACCTTGTAGCCTTTTGAGGCAAAGGCCTTGGCAGCTGGTATGCCTACCTTGGGCCCGGCGCCGAGGATAAGAACGACAGGAGACTTTTCGGGCATGATTGGAGATGTGAGGGAGAAGTCTGACGGTGTGCAGTAGAATAAGGAAGTAAGAAAGCAAGACGCCTGTGTCTGTTATATATACGTTCATCTTCTGATTGAGACAAAGATCGGGACTGGGGGTTGAAATGCGCAATTGGTAATCGTTCAAGTGATTCAAGGCGGCGCTGCTTGTGCTAGTAGCGTTTGTAAGCATGCAGCATTCGCTGCTTTGGATTTGTGCGGCTTACAGCGGTTCAACTCCTAGGCCTATTGGGGATGCAAGCCAATCGCGGATCGACCAGTCAGATTCAGGGATTCATTGAATAATCACGGATCCGGACCCTTCGGAGGATCCGAACTTGCATGCCTGATGTCCAATCCCGTTCGTCACCAATGGTAGTCTTGTCTTCGAGTCCTCCGCTCCGGCTGACTTTCTTGACTTGTGGTTGTGTAAGCTTGGATATTTGCTATGCATTGGCTCCTTGAGTGCATCCGGTTGAGATAGACCTCCTGTGTAGCATTGTCAACATTTGTCAACATTTGCCAACTTGCAAGCCCGCACATGATGAGTATTATATACTTTCAAGAGCAATAGCAGTAGAGTTCATCAATATAGGTACTTTGGACTGTCGGGGAGGAGACGGTGATGCATATAAAACGAGATCAGAAGCTCGTCTATCTTATGCTTTGTTATCCATCAACCACCGCTTGAAGGAATTTGCAAACTTTTACCCTACAACTCACTCTTAGATAACCTGATACACCTCGATCGAAATGACGGACATAAAGAAGATCAAAGTCTTGGGAGTCCATGGCCCAAACGCTGGCAAGGTCATTGTCCTTTGCGAGGAGCTCGGAATCCCATATGAGACGGCAATCATCCCCCTCAACGACGTCAAGAACCCCAGTTACGTTGCCATCAACCCGAACAGCAGGCTGCCGTCCATCCAGGATCCCAACACAGACCTAACGCTGTGGGAGTCGGGCGCAATCATCGAGTACTTAACCGACACATACGACAAGGCTCACAAGCTCAGCTTTGAGCCGGGCACAGCTGCGGCCTACCACGCTCGCCAGTGGCTCTTCTACCAGACCACCGGCCAGGGACCATACTATGGGCAGGCGATGTGGTTTATTATCTATCAGCCACTTCCTGAGGCGCGCGAGCGCTATGTCAAGGAGGTTAACCGCGTGACCGGTGTTCTGGAGGGACACCTGGAAAAGCAAACCCCTGACGCGGACGGCAACTCTTGGTTCTTGGGCGGGCGGATCTCGTACGTGGATATCGCCTTCTTTACGTGGCAGCACACGGCCTCGCCGCGAATCCCTGACGTCGAGTTCAATCAGGATGAATTCCCACACGTCAAGAAGTGGTACGACAATATGCTTGCGCGCCCCAGCGTGCAGAAGGTCCTGAAGCTCCAAGAGACAAAATAGGTCTCAGTAAGTCATTGTTGGAGGGGGTCTTTCTATCCTACACGGGCGGGTCACTGCTGCGAGGGTGGGTAGAGCTGAAGAGGGGCTGTTGTTCGCATCGAGAATAGAATCAGATCATCTGTGGAAAATTCATTTGCCGTCCGTATATCTTTCGTGTTGTGCATGAGTGTATTTTGGGGTTGATGTTGTGAAGTCGGCCACTTCTATACCTACCGAGGTGTGAAATAGTACTGTGGATAAGTGACTCCTGGATTTTACGCTCCCCAGCCCAGTATTTCAGGTTATTGTGTTCCTTTGCGGGCACAGACTGAACCTCAATATTGTTTTACTGTTCGTAATAATTTGTTGGGTCGCGAGAGGCCAGTCCAGCCATCCCGAATATCCTGGAGGACTGGTACTGGGCTTACAGCATCCATCATGCTACTATGGGCGAGTTAAAACTCCAATGTAGTCTTATTTGAAAACAATCACGCTGAAATAATTACCCAAGTACTGCTGTATACTCTCGACGGCAAAGATGAACAGCCTTGTTTGCCTCGTTGTGTAAGTTGGTGCAAGTATTATGCATTCGCCTGAGTTCCTCGGATCGTGCGTATGTTCTTGGATCCTTGGCAAGCGTATCTAGCAGCTGTAGAAATGGCTTGAGGAGATGAAGGTCTGAAAATGCGCTCGGCGATGTCGGGTTTTGTGTGTAAGATTGTAGAGCATGCTGCTGGCTGCAGCAAAGAAAGAGTGAAGGAGCATCCTATAATTAGTCAAAGAAAGAATACAGAACGGTTGTGGATCCTAGGAACCTTTTTACCAGATGCAGGAGCAGTCTCCATGAGGGATGGCTTCAATGAGACGGATCGCTTTGCGTGACTCAGCAAGGCACAAACTGCCCGGGCGTAACGATATTCCAGACGGGCCGAGTTCTTGGTCCAAAGGCGATCGAGCCGTCGGGGATAAGTGGCGATCAATCATTGTCAGACAATGGATATATGTGAGTCGTAGAACCACCTTGTGGATCATCTCCCCTGCGACTTGGGATCCTGACAAGATCAGAAAGTCCTCGGGGGGTTCCAGCTGCGCACCGGACTTCCAATAGGACAACACAGAACTTAACTCTTGTGCCGCAATTGCCCTTTGTGCCTCCGTTTGTCGTCTAGCCCGGATCGAGTACAATTGCTTGTACACCTGACCCTGAATAACCGCAAGTCCTACGCGATGGTTGAAGAGTTCCACGTTACATGAGTCGAGGTTTGTATTTGATGGCAGTCGGACGTCCATGTCATCATCATCCTGGCTGAAGGGTCGACAGGTCCGTAGACTGATATCCTTGTCAAGAACGTATACCTTCCAAAACACCCGTCTCCGTATCTCCGCTTGTTTCTCAGTGAGACTTGGGTTGGAAGCCTCTCTGTGCAGACTCAGAGCCTGTGCCAGGCGTAAGGCGGCGGCGACGAGCATCGAGGCCGGCTCCGGATTCGGGGTCCCCTGAAGAATGCAAGCCATACCCACCAAAGCTTGGACGGCAGAGATGCTAGCGACGTTCAACTCGGAGACGACGCTTAGGGCGTTTCTTAGGTAAACACCAGCTAGAATATTCTCATGCGTTGGGTTCAATGTGCGCAGGCCGCGGAGACGATGAGCTATCGACAGCACGACATTGAGACACGCCCACCAGCTGGCATCTTCGGGGCTAGAAGTCGAGAACTTGAGGTGGAACTCTCTCAAGAAGTCCTCTTCGTCAAAAAGCGGAAGGAACCTATTGTAGTTGTTGAAAGTTTCCTGGACGAGCTCCAGAGCGACTGCCTTTGAGGGAAGCTGCCCGCGCGCTGGTAAAGATACTGATCGTGACTCTGGAGCAAGATGAGGCCATGGGCTGTCAGCTACAGGGTCAATTACAAAACCATGAACGGTGGAAGACTCGGGTTGGCCGTGGTTTTGTGCGCGCAATGCAACGGCAAGATCAAACCCTGGACTACTGGTGTGTTTTGTTGACTGAATATGTGACTCGTTCATTGAGATCCATGAGTTACTTTCCCTCGGGAGTGTGATCGGTGCCGCTATCTTGGGTGATACTGCGGAAGTCGTTTGCTCTTCACGCGGACTGTTGCCAGGCACAACAGACTTGTCTCCGTGAGACTTCATGTTCTCTAGTGCCGAGAGCCTTTCTTCGAGCTGTGCGATGTATTTGAAGCTGCGGACTGTTTAACAGGCGCAAGCTATATGAGATAGAGTAGCAGACTAACCCAGCTGGTCTGCGAGGCTTCCTCTTCATTGCAATTGGCGTAAAATGGCACCTTGTGCGATATTTAGTGCACTGAGCGCATCCTTCCGTGGTAGGTTCACAACGGATTTTTTTCTTGCGGCATATGTCACAAGCCTTATTTCGTAGTGTCAAGAGAGGCGACATGATGTTAACTATTCGGGTCAACTCACACGAACAATGGCTTGCTAGCCTCCTCCCCCAAGACTTGGCTGGACCCTGGAACCCGTCTGTGACTCCATGACCTGCTGTGCAGTGGTCGTATCTACGGGAGGCTGCAAGAAGAATCCTCAAAAGGCTTGGGCCTGATTGTTTAACTACTCTAGAGTAACTTCGAGAAACCTGGTGGAGCAAAATGTTCTAAGACGGCACTCGATCATTTGCCAAATCTCATCCCATCTGACGTCATGACCAGACAGCAGAAAATTGATTATAAATCAATTTCTTTGCCAATCATCAGCCTTGGGTATAGTAAGGGGGCTCCCAATAGGCTCACGGGTACCCGTGGAAATGACTTTGTAAGCAAATTTGGCACACGGGTCTTTAGCCAATCGGAGGCTCGAATTGGAATTAAGCTGTCCTTGACTTCACAATTCAACCACGATACAATCTCCAGCCCGACCCTAGAGACATTGAATGGCTGTTTCGAAAAGTACTTACTAAAGAAGACCAACCCAGCAACTCAAAACCCAGGTGAATACAAGCATGTCCTGCTAAAGTGCGGTTCGACGTATCCGGTTTTCTTGTTACCAGCTTTCCGGGGTACGCCGGGGCTAGGCGTCGAGAAAGGTGGACCAGCTCGGGGCTGGGTACGAGGACCGGAGCTTGAGATCGGAGCTTGAGGGCTCCGGAAAAGATTCGGGCGAGACGGAGGGCTCAGCCCACACGCCTTGATACGGGAATAAAGCGGCTGAGCGTCTTGTTCAAAGGGTGGGCTGGCTCGCATGCGCCCAAAACCTTCCAACATGGGTGGCTTCAAGGCAGCCAACCGCCAACAAGCGCCAAGTCCACATGTTGCCCGGGTTGTTAGTCCATGCAGCACCTACCTCAGTTAGGCGGCAACATCAGGCTCAGCTGAGAGGCGTTGAATCGTGGCCGCCATTTCTGGCGAATCGTTCGGAGAAAGATAGGCAACAGCACTAGATCTCATACACGTGCTCTCGGGGTTGTCACCGACCCGTTTGCGAGGCTCAAAATCCCGACCTTTGCGTCGCCTCAAACTCTGGTGATCAGCTTCTACATAACTAGTCATCATGTCTAAAAGCCGTCAAACTTTCTACCGTGACCGTGATAGTAGCTCAGATGGCGAGCCTGTGAGGTTGCCGTCACCGGGCGTATCCTCGACCGATAGCTTGAACCTTGGGCTGGAAGCCAAGGTCAGAGCCGTAACCCTCTTACAAAACTGTGAATACTCCACAAGTATCTGACACACCGAACAGGAAGGGAACGGCTGGCTCCGCAACAAAGTTGCTCCGGCGATGTGTTACGGTATCGGTACCGCGGGTTTCATTGCTATTGGTCTTCCGGTGCTAATTTCGACGCCGGCTGTTGGTGTGGCAGGAATCGCGGCACACTCTGTAACTGCAGGTAAGCTTCAACCGCTGCACAAGCCACTGCTCACACAACACTTACCTTCACAATTCCACGAAAGAATGGGCTTGGAGGGTACTGGCTTAAATACCATATTAGGCACTATGGGACACTACGCGTTCATCATATTTTGCAGTGGTGCGGGCGCCGCGTTCAACATGGCCATTCATCCTTGGATGAGGACCAAAATGGGAGTTCCAGACGAGGGACTCTGGTACAGATTCGTTGGGAAGAAATCCAGCTGTAAGGTAGGGCGAAGCGGCCGCAGTGAGGAATAGTACGCCACAGATGGAATTGAGGCGACGAGCACCTTAACGGATGTTGCGGACACTCATGACACCCGAAAGGGCGGGTCTCAGAGTTCACGAAGATGGTGCTAGATTGCGGGCCATGACTATGCGAAATTGTATGTTCTATTAAGGTTCCTCCTAGCCAGTTTGCACGCACTCGACGGGAGACTTAGGGTCAATCAATGCTTGGCAGTTGTGTTGTCAACTTGGTTATTAGGCCGTTGCACGCCTCTCCGTGCTTGTTGGAGTTCACACCAGTGGCGCCACCGGCACCGTTGCAGATTGGTGCCTTCATCTGCCGTTTCTTTCCGTTGACGCAGCTGCACGAGAACCGCGATGGGTTCTTTTGAGGCTCTCGTTCAACGAGAGCACCAGTACTGCGAGCGTGGTCAGTCAAAATCTCACGTACCCGGAAAGGGAGGCTTACTCTTGAATGGTGCTTGTTGTAATTGGCGTGGCGATCGACAACCTGCTTGAACCTTCATTGGGTGATGAGGCGATAGCGAGTCAATTACGGCTGGAGACCGGCTGCCACCCTTGGCAATCTGAGACGCATCAGACGAACTTGAGAAGCCGAGAAGTCTAGTAGTAGTGAGGCCTAGGGTTGGTGCAGCCACAGGCCTCCCTACATAGCTGCCGCATAGAGGTGCGAAAGCCCGGGTCGATTGGTGGCCTTCGAGTGTCTAGGCTCAAGCTTAAGTCTCTAGTTATGTCCTTGCTGCGACTTAACAACGCCCGTCAACGCTATTTCGATGACTAGTTGTATCATATTTTCCGAGAACGGTGCGTTTCAACAGTTGGCAACGATGAACTAGATCGCCGTCTGACAAGTTTGAATAGCTAAGCTATTACCGCCTTTCAAGCGAACTGATCTTGACTTTATGATTCATCTCAATCTTCGGCGTTTCTCTCTGCATCATTCCTGAGAGATCAAAATGTTTTCAAAATCTGGAATCATTACCTTGGCTCTCTTGGCTTTAATGTTAGTAGAGTTTGCTGTCGGCGTTGAGGTAGAGGGAAAATGTGGACAGATTCAGCCAAGGTTCTCTTCGCTGTGGAAATGCCCTCGTCGCAACCAACCTACAACGGTATATTATCCAAGTGGGTTTACCTTGAGGTTCTTGATACGAGAACTTACGAGTCATGGAACTTACGAGTAATAGGCAGCCAAGCCTTCTTAAAGCCTTGTCTCAAAGAAACCACCAATGGTAGACATGTGTTGATTAGGCGTTGCCATGTGTGTGGTGAATAGACAATGTTGCTTGTCAGCTAGGGCTGTTTAGATACGAGTTTCGGTTACCGGAAAGACATACATACCCATAGAGTGGCACACCTTTAGAAGTGGTCACGCAGTTCAAAAGATACGGCTCATTTTCGTGAAGGTAATGCACCTTGACGGCCGTTTTGACTATAAGTAATGGCGATGATCACTGCTTGCCTGCGAGAAATTGTGAACCTCACAACAACCTCTCAACTTCAGCCGCTCAGTCTAATACGCCAACAAAATTCAATAACACCTACCATGCGTCCCACTACCACTCTCGTCGGATTGTTGTCCATGGCCTCGGCCGCCATGGCAATGCCTACCCTTCCCCAGGAGCCTGTCGCCGGGCTTGTCGCCGAGTCTGACACCATTGAGCTTGCATCTTGGCCCTCGTCTGTTAACATATTTGAGCTTCCTTTCAAGATAGTTGACACTCTCTTCAAGCCGATCACAGAAAGAAAGTATAACAGCCCTGATGGGCGGCGCGTGAGCTTGTTGGATGCAGTCTTGGAGGGGGTGGCACGTGGTCTCGAGGAACGGGCGAGAATTGAGCGCGAGAAACTTGAGGCCGAGGGCGCTAATGTAAACGATTCCACTGAGCCTGTCACCGAGGACAAGCCTGCCACCGAGGATGGTGCTAAGGATGACCCCGCTTTCGAAGCCATGTTGTCCGTGTTCAAGGGCCTTTCAGAACAGATTCAGAATCAGAGGAACGACTAAACTTAGTCTGACACTAAGGACGATGCTGAAGATGACGGCGAGTATGTTTATTGTCTTGACAGGTAAACGACAGCCCGTTCTCTAGCAGCTGAGAAAAGATACTGACTGTATACTTGAGTCTTGCAATCATCTCTCAAGGATCCAGAGATGTGTAGTCAGATGATAATTATCTCAGGCTTTGAACGATCGATAGTAAGTCTGTTTCTCCAATCTCTCTTAAGGTCTCGCTGACCCGAGAAAGAACTTTTGCTCTTCTTCAGTGCAGTCAGGTCTCATTCATCTTTCAATCATCGTCACATCGAAGCCTAGGTACACTGTTTGGAGGCATTGGTTGAAATGACATCAGCTTTGACGGCATTAGTTGTAGTGAAGTAATAGTAATAGTAATTAAATTTACTATGCAGTTTAAAATCTTCTAATCCATGGATGTCGAATATGTCCGCGGTATGTTGACCAATCATCGATGGCGGTTCTTTCGAGGCCCTGCCTGTTCGTGTTTGTGACCGAATCAACTCCATGTGTTTAGGCACGCGTGACAAGCACCTTCATCGACACTCAAAATAGGCCAAATAACATGGGCAGGTAGCCGGTGAAAAGAGACGTGATCAGCTTGGTTGCCGTTCCGCCACACTCAATCTTCTTCACTGCGTCGCAGAGCCACGATACTCCAGGTGTGCCACATGTAGTTTGTGCGAAGTTGACCGACAGACATGTGATGGGCAAGGAGAAGAAGACGTACACCAACAGCCAGATGGTGAAGTAGAAGGGTACGGCCGAAACAGTGAAGAGAGCCCTTGAGCGAGACTGCTTGGGCAGACGCAGGTTGAGCATCTGTGCCTCCGGAGGTAAGGTGAATGTCAATGGATCTTGGTCCCAATCGACGGTGATCATCTTGTTATCGAAGTCCATTTTGGATCTTGCATCGGTGTTTTCATTGTATAACGCGAAGCTTGTTGTAAGTTGGGCTTAGAAAGTTTGATGCAGGAAACCGTGACGTTTTCAGTCTATCGGGAGCCACATATTTATACCAGTCAGGGACGCATATGCGACCGGCTGTGATTCACTGCTTTCTGCAGTTTCCGCTTCATGTTGAAAGGCTAGAGAGGTAGCGAAAGCGTGAGTCGCTATTCGGATACCTGAATGAATCACTGTTGTCAGAATAATGCCACACTTACCGCCTAGCATAGATGCGGCAGAATCTAGCTAATAAGAGGGTAGAGATATCTCTAGCTCTTAACGCTATATCACTACCCTCACTACTATATCTATAACTTCAATATATAATACATTTTCACTTATATTTTATAACCCCTTATATTAACTAGTTAAAAGGTATTATTAGTATCTATATTAATACTAATTAGTAGTTAACTTCTATAAGTTACTATAATACTATAGATTAGTAAGAGACTAGAAGAGATATATTATAGTTAGCTATCTAATAGTAAGGTTTACTAACAGAAGCTAGAGATTAACACGTAGTAATAGTATACTAGGTTATAAGTTATAAGCTATAGTAGATTAGTCTTTTAGAGGCTAAAGTAATCAGTCTTAGACTTAATAAGTGATTCATAGTAAAAGTAAGCTAAAAGTATCTTAAGGATAAATACTAAATTAATTACTAAAAAGCTATAGGAGTCTAACTATAAGCTAAGTTTAAAGTTATACTATATATAAGTCTTAGATAGTATTCTTATTCTTTATTACTATCCTATTCTTAATAAGGTCTATTCTTACTAAATATAGTTTCTATATTCTTAGCGTATAGATCTAATCTCTTATCTTATCGTTATATAACTTATACTATAGTTCTTCTATTTCTAAGTAAGTCCCTATTACTCCTATAATCCTATAATATAAATATCTTATTTTAGCTACCTAGTGCCTAAGTAGGTCGTTTAGCTATTATCCTTTTTTATAGGTTATAATATTAGGTCCCTTCTCTAAAGGTCTTATCCTTAAGACTTAATATAAGTAGGTTACTAGTCCTAAGTTAAGGATCTATTAATTATGTTTCTTAATTTTACTTATAATACTAACATTATATTAGGTTGCATTTAAAAATCAAATTAGTCTAAGTTAATACTCTATTCTACTTATAAAGACGTTTTTTATCGTTTTAGTTCTAATAACGTTATACCTTATACTTATTGCTTTTGCGCAAAGTATATATATTAAATAGTAGAAGGTATAAAAACCTATTAAGGTTATAAAAATCTAAAGCACCCTTATAATAGTTTAGTAGTAGTGTTAAGTTATAAGTCTTTACTATGTTTTTTAGTAATATAATTATACTAATTAGTTATAATAAAAAGGCTAAGTAATTAGTATTAAGAATAAGAGGAGAAGGAAGAGTAAACTAGTAATACCTTATTAGACCTTTATAAGAAGCTAGTATATATTTAGGCTAAAGTAGCTAAAGTAGTAAGTTACTTATTATATATTTATATAATTTAGAAGAAGGTAAAAGAGCAATATATAGAAATATTTTCTTAAAGTATATAGGAGTTAGAAGAGGATAATATTCTTCCTATATTAGATATATATAAAAGTAGTATAATAGGTGATCTTTAGTTCCTTAGAGTAGAGAATAATCTAAACTAGTAGAGTTTTAGTATTAGTAAGAAGTTTACTAACTTTAATCCTCTAATTAGTAGTAATCTATTAGTATCCTTAAGAAGTTCTTAGTTATACTCTAGTATTCTTAGTTAAATAAAGTTTTTAATTTATATTAGTTAAAGTTATCCTCCTAGTTATACTTATACTAATAGGAGTTATATCCTTTATTTCTTAGCTTCTCTTTATACTTATTATATTTCTTATCTTACTTATTTATTTTCTTTTATAAGGTTTGTTTTATACCTTTTAAATTCCTTAGAGGTTATAAGTAGTTTTAGCCTATTTTAAGGATTAATATAGTTAAGCGTTCTAATATATTTATTAATTTAATTTTAGTAGTTAAGTAGGTTACTATTAGGCTTTTATATATTATCTTTATAACTATAATTCTTCTATTTAATGAGGTACTCCTACTTATTATCTCTATAATAGTAGTTAAATAGCTTCTCTACTTTATACTCTAGTTTGTTATCTTCTATAATAATAAGGTTGCTTATTTATAATCCTTAAGGTATTAGTTTAAGTAGTAAGACATAAAATACTAAGTAATATTTTATAGTTTTAGGGAGTTTAAGTTTATAGTTAACTAGTAAAATTACTTATAAGATTTTAAAAAGTCTAAGTTTTTTAAAGTTAAGCTTATTACTTAGTTATTTTATTTTAATGTTTTACTATATAAGGTAGGCGCTATCTCCCTCTTTTAAAGTTAGTCCCTCAATTTTTTACTTATTACTAAATTTAGTTATTCTTTACTATATAAATTTAAGTTCTTTACGTATATTATCTTAGATATCCCTAATTCTTTATACTAAGGCGATAGCCTTAACTATATCTAGGCTTAGCTAAGGTTCTCTATATACTATTAGCTTAAAGCTATAGTTAAGGTAGAAGGGGGATTCCTTAATACTTTCTCTTATTACGCTATTATAGATAAACTAGGCTATTAGTAGTAGTACTACTTAGTTATCTTAGTTATAATTAATATAGGCGTAGAGGTAGGTTTTAAAGATTTAGTTAATTTATTCTATTTATCTATTAGTCTATAGGTAGAATATAGTAGATATTAATTATTTAATACTAAGTTATAATATAATTAATTTCTAAAAGTTAGAAGTAAAGATCTTATCTCTATCTAATATAATTTCCTTAAGTATTCTATAGTTAGTAATAATATATTTGAGAAATATATAGGTATATTCTTTAATATTACTTACTTCTTTATATAGGATAAAGTAGGTATACTTTATAAGTTAGTCTATAATAATAAGAACGCTATTATAGTATATTCTTATAAGAGGTTCTTAAAACTTTAGTAGCTTAACAATAAAGTTAAGTAATATAGATTACTAGGCGGTTTATAGTATAAGTAAAGGTTATAGTATACTATAAAGTTAATATTAAGTAGGTTTACTTTTAAGGTAGACCTTATAATCTTTAATTACTTTTGCTATATATTCTCTAATAACCTTTTCTCTATATTACTATTATAGCTGTTTTTAGGTTTTTATGATTCCTTAGTAACTATATGTAGAGTAAGCATAGAACTCCCTAATTGCTTTATTATCTAGTTTGCTAAGTAGGCTAGCATTAGATCGTCTAGCTATTATTAAGAGCTTAATAGCTAGTACTAGGTCTCTATTATTTTCCTTAAAAATTACTTAAGTTTCTTTAGGTATTAAGATATTATAGTCTAGTTACTAGCTAAAGGTGTTAGCTCTACTATTTTCTAATCCTTTCTAGTAGATAATTTAGAAGTTAAATTCTAATAGGAATTCTAACTATCTAACTTATTATTTATTTAATACTTTTAAGGTTATAAAGTATAAGAGGTTTTTATAGTCTAAATATATAAGTACTTTATAAATTATTCTTAAGAGTTTAGGTCTTTATTCTTTAAATACTTTAATAATTACTATAAGTTCTTTATTATAGATTTAATAGTTTAGTTTAAGTCTATAAAACTTACGTAAAAAGAAGGCGTATAGGTAGAGCTATCCTTCTAAGTCTTATTATAAAAGTTATGCTCTAAAGGCGTAGTTTAAGGAGTTTAGTTCTACTTCAAACTACTTAGTAGGGTCTAGTATTATTAAAACTAGTTTACTACTAATAAGGTCCTTAATTTTCTAGAAAGCTATTTACTATAGTTCTTCCTATATAAAGAGGGTATCTTTATAGCTAAGGTTAGTAAAAGCTACATTAATTTTACTATAGTTCCTAATAAATTTTCAGTAGAAGTTAATAAAACTTAGGAATCCTTAGACTTCTTTAAGGTTCTTAGGTTCTAGCTATTCTCTAATAGCTTTAATCTTATTCTCTAATATTTAAACTTCTCTAGGGGTAATAGTAAATCTAAGGTATTTAACTTTTTATATATAGAATTTACTCTTCTTAAGTTTAACTAAGAGTTTAGTTTCCTAAAAGACTTATAAGACGTAGTAAATATCTTCTTTATATCTCTTAAGTATTAATAAGAATATAAAGATATTATTTAGATAGATAACTATATAGATATTAATATATTTATATAAAACTAAGTTAATTATATTCTAGAATATTATAGGGGCGTTAGTAAGACTAAAAGGTATAATAAAGTACTTAAAATATCCTTTTTATATTTAGAAGGTGGTTTTCTATTCTTCTCCCTACTTTATTCTAATTAGGTTATAAGCTCCTTTAAAGTTAAAAGCTATAAACTAATTAGCTCTATAAAGGAGTTATCTTATTTTATTAATAAGTAGTAGTAAGTAGCGATTTTTAATCGTTATCTTATTAAGTATATAGTAGTTAATATATAATTATAGTTTTCTATTTTTCTTAGGTATAAATAAGATTAAGCTTCTTACTAAAGATATTAAAGGTCTAATATATCCTTTCTTAAGGTTTTTATTAAGGTATTTATTTAAGGCTTCTATTTCTATTTAATTAAATCTATAGATTTTATTAAAATATAATTCTTTCCCTTCTTTAAGAGAGATCTTATAATTAAAACTAGTATATTTAAGTAGTTTAGTTTCTAGTTTAGCTATAAAAAGCTTTTTATAAACTCTATATTCTTCTAAGATAGATAGAAGTAGATTATTCTTTTATTCTAGATCTATTATCTTTAGTAGTTATAATATAGCTTCTTTTACTTTAAGGTAATAGAGGTATTATTTTGCTATTCCTAGTTAAGTTAACTTATTTAAAGTCTAATTCTAATAGGGCTACTTAAGGACTAAATCGTTATAGTTCTAATAGAGTTAGCTTTTACTCTAATCTATCTATAAGTTATTCGTTTATAGCTAAAGTAGTCCTAATATTATATTATATATTCCTATATTAGTAATATTAAATTAGATTCTTTCTTTCTAATTTAGATAGCTTATTTTAAGGGGCGTAGTCTTATTATAGATAGTACCTCCTTTATATTTAAATTCTTCTCTTTCTACTATATATAAGAGGTATAGTTATTCTTTTCCTCCCTATTATACTTTTAGCCTATTAATAGCTTAAGGAGTAATAAAATTAGCTTTAGCTTTACTATTAATTAGTATAAATATTATTTATTTATTAATAGTAACTTTAAGTTTTATATTATTCTTATATCCTTATAATATTTAGTAAATAGATCTTATCTTAGTTACTTATTATAATCTATTATTAGTAAGTAAGTTTAGTTTTTTAACTACTCTAATTATCCTAAATAGGTAATTTATTTTCTTTCTTATACTACTTTAGTAAAGCTATTCTTATAAATTCTAACTTAAAGTAATCTTAGTTTATTTCTTATAATTCTCTAGGTATATGCTTTTTCTTAGTAGTATACTTAGTATTTATTCTATTAGTATTTATCTTACTTTATATTATTATTATACTAGTATCTTATAAGGAACTAAAGGTTTAGTTAGAAGACTATAATATTATCTTTAAATAGTATTATTATCTACCTAATTATCTTAGCTATTAAGTAAACTTCTTAAATAGGCTTATTATTAAGTCTTTAAGAGTAGAAGTAATAGTTATATTTATCTCCTATATATTCTTTATACTTATTATAGAAATATTAAGGCTAAAAGAGAGTTTAATAAAGTTAGTAGTTACTTCTTAGTATAAAGTAGTCTTCTATATATAGCTAAGAGGTATAATCTTAATCTTATTAATTAACTAAGGTACTATAAAAGTAGCGTTATTATTTATCTTATAGTATATTAATTTCTTAGTATTTTAGGAGTTACTTAATTCTATCTCCCTAGTTATTAATTTCCTCTTTAGAGCTAAAGTTATCTACGCTAAAAGTAAACCTATAAATAATCTCTATCTAAGCATATTATTAAGTAATATTATAAGGTTTATCTAAATTATAAAGTAAGCTTTTACCTTCTCTAAAAGTCTAGTTACTTATTATACTTAGGAGTTATTATTCTATTAGAGGATTATACTAATATTCTAGTTCTTCTTTAGATTCTTCTTTAATTTATTTGTTAAGTTCTTAGTTAATTTATTTAATCCTAGTAGGGTTTCTATATATATATTAGTATCTTTCTATATATAAAAGTATAGTTCTTAGTTATTATTCCTATAGGGGGTTATAAGGTTCCTCTTAGATTTATTCTAAATATAAGCTTTTAGTCTTTTAGAAGTATATAAACTTTTATTTATTATTATTTTCTAGTTCTTAGTCTTATATAGAAGAGGTACTAGTAGATTTAAACTATTAAATCTATAGTATTTCGTTAAGTTATTTAGTTAGTTTTCTTATAATCTTACTATTACTAGTATATATTATTATGTTACGACCCGTAAACAAGGATAACAGCTGAACGACCTACTTAGGCGTCGGGCGGCTAGGACAGGACATTTATACTGCAGGATCATGGGAACAGCAGGGACTTACTTGGTATGGAAGAACTATAGTATAAGTCACGTGATGATAAGATAAGGAAACGATTAGTGGAGCATAGGAAAGGACACTTAGTGATTAGTTAGCCTAGCTAACTGATCGCGATCACCTATGCATATAGGTAATCACCTAGAAGTAGATAAAGACTACTATTTAAGACTTATATATAGAGTGACCTTGAGCTTAGCTTATAGTTATACTTCTATAGCTTTTTAGTAATTAACTTAGTATTTATCCTCAGGATACTCTTAGCTTACTTTTACTGCGAATTACTTATTAAGTCTAAGACTGATTACTTTAGCTTCTGAAAGACCTGATCTACTATTAGCTACGACTTATGACCTAGACTATGACCTTAGTATACTGTTACTATGTGTTAATCCCTAACTTCTATTAGTAGACCCTACTGTTAGATAGCTGACTGTAATACTTTGATTGCTCCTGTTTAGTAAGTTGACTATTAAAGCCTACTAATAGTATAGATAAGAATATCTTTATGCGCCTCCGCTAAGTCACCTACCTTAGGAAGCTCCTCTTCCTCGCAATAGCTTGCTAAAAGCCTAGCTGAGGAACTTAAGGGAGCTTTAATAGTAGTGGACTTGGATAATGAAGTTACTCTCAAAAAGGAAACTTATGATAGACTTTGAGCTTGAGTTAAGAAAGGAGACGATAATATCGCTAAAGTATAGACTATGTATAACGAAACTGCTAATGAGCTCTAGGGCTTTAAGTAGATGATCTAGGAACTTAGCAATAGACCTTAAAGACTTATAGACCTTAAAAACAGCATTGCTCGCCTAGGAGGATAAGGTAACAATCCTCTTATATAGGAACTCTAAAACGAGGTTAACACCTTTTAGGCTGCTGCTAATATTATTACTACCCCTGTGGGAGGAAGATAGAAACTTAAACTTAGCAGCCTTATTACTTATGATAGCACCTAAAGATAACTTAAGTTATTCCTAATCTAGATCTAGACCTATTAGAATTTTTACTATAGCGACTTTGCTAATTAGATAGAGAAGGTTATCTACGTAGCTACTTACTTTTGTAGATAAGCCTTTAAGTGGTTTAAACCTATCTAGGAAGAATTCCTTAAGTGTGAAACGCTAGATGAATGCTCTACGGAGACATGCGATATCTATAGTAGCTTCTAAGGATTTGAAGATGCCTTCCGCTTGCTCTTCTAGGATCTAGACGAAAAACGCTAAACTGAACGCAACCTTGCATAGCTGCGACAGACTAAGTTAGCTAAAGAGTATGCTGCCACCTTCAGGCAACTTAGCGTCTAACTAGACCTTACTAAAGAGACTAAGATCTTTATGTTCTATCAAGGACTTAAGGATGACGTTAAGGATAAGATTGTTAAGCTAGATAAACCTAAAGACTTCCTTTAGTATACTAGTATAGCTATTAAAATTGATAATTAACTCTTTGAATAACGTAAGGAAAAAGGTGAACAACGACAGGGAGCTAACTCTAGATGTAAATACTAATAGCAACTATAGCATAAGTTTAATAACTAATGAAGCAATAATAGACCCTGCAATAACTAGAATAACACCTATTAAAGCACTGCTTACAGATAATATAGCAGACCTATAGACCTCAGCATGATGACTAAACCTAACGACAAAAAGCCCTGGAACCCTAAGTGTTATAACTATAATAGATAAGGATATATCGCTAGAGATTGCAAACAGCCTAAGAAGCTTCCCTAGAAGCTAGTAGCTGAAAGACCCTAATAAGTTAACATAATTGCAAAAGCCTCGCATGCAGCCTAGTCATAGACTAGATGCTATAACGATAATTACTAAATCTACCTTAATAATAAAGAAAACTTAGGATATTATCCTAAGCTTAAAACCCTAGCTATAATGTATTGAAGCAACAGCAAGACTGCTAGAAAACTAGCTAAACTACTTAACGAGATATTATAGGTCTAACAACTAAAACCAGTCATAGCACACTTAACCTATTAATAACTTCACTACGAGGAATAATAAATCTAAAGAGAAATGGAAGAAATCTAGCAAGAAGACGCCTGATAGGTGCAACTACGCCTATAAGAGGAATCAGAGGAAGAACCTAAATACTAATATAACCTCCTAACTAAATAATAACTCCTTAGTATAACTAGTAACTAGACTTTTAGAGAAGGTAAAAGCTTACCTTATAACTTAGATAAACCTTATGATGTTGCTTAATAATATGCTTAAGTAGAAATCGCCTATAGGCTTACTCCTAGCGTAGATGACTCTAGCTCTAAAGAAGAATCTGATGACTAGGAAGATAACACTAAGCAACTCCTAAAGTACTAAGAAATCGATATACTATAAGATAAATAATAGCGCTACTTTTATAGCACCTTAGCAGACTAATAAGACTGAAACTATACCCCTCAGCTATATATAGAAGACTACCTTATGCTAAGAAGTAACTACTAACTTTATTAAACCCTATTCTAGCCTCAGTATTTCTATGATAAGTATAAGGAACATATAAGAGATAAGCATAACTACTGATTCTACCCTAGAAGACTTAACGATAAACCTATTAGGCATGTCTACACTATGCATATTATGATCAGATAGATAATAATGACTTTTGATAGGAAGATTGCTACCTTCTAACTAAGCCTTTAGTTCCCTATAAGATGCTAACATAATAACAACATAAAGTAGGATGAATGCTAATAGGATAAATGCTAAGTATACTACTAAGAAAAGGTATACGCCTAGAGAATCGCAAGAAACAGACTAAGACTACCCTAGGTTAGGATCTATAAGAACAGCCTTATTAAGGTAGTATGGGAAGGAAAATAAATCACCTACCTAGGACTACTAGAGCAATTAAAAAACTAGACTTACCTACTGATAATAGATCATAATAGGTAATAAGGGAAAGATCTATCTACTAGATATTATAAGGATATAAGAATAACATAAAACTTAAAGTTACTATTAATAACAAAATAATACTTATGCTAATTGATAGTAGAGCTGAAGCAAACTTTATCGCCCCCTAAGCTATTAATAGGCTAGAAGTATAATAGGGAGGAAAAGAACAACTATACCCCCTATATATAGCAGAAGGAGAAGAATTTAAGTATGAAGGAGGTACTATCTATAATAAGACTACGCCCCTTAAGATAAGTTACTTAGATTGGAAGGAAAGAATCTAATTTAATATTGCTGATATAGGAATATATAACATAGTGCTAGGATTACCCTAGCTATAAATGAGCAACCTACAGATAGATTAGAGTAAAGGCTAACTCTATTAGGACCATAACGACTTAGTCCCTAAGCAGCCCTATTAGAACTAGGCCTCAAACGAGTTAGTAACATAAGAAACAGCAAAACGATATATCTGCTACCTCAAGGCAAAGGAAGCTGCATTACGACTAATGATAATAAAGGATCTTAAACTAAGAGACCTACTTCTATCTATCCTAGAAGAATATAGAGTTTATGAGAAACTCTTTGCAGCTAAGTTAGAAACTAGACTGCCTAGATATATAAACTTCAACCATAAAATCCCTCTCAAAGAAGGAAAAGAACTACGCTTCAACAAAATCTATAGCCTCAACCTAACTGAGATGGAGGCACTAGATAAGTACCTCAACAAAAACCTCAAGAAGGGTTATATTAGACCTTCAATATCACTAGCAGGAAGTCTAATCTTATTTATACTAAAGAAGAACGGAAAACTATAACTATATGTTAACTATTGCATGCTTAACGAAATGACGATTAAGAACTGCTACTTACTACCGCTTATTGATAAGATGAAAAGACTCCTCTATAGAGCTAACTAGTTTATAACCTTCAACCTTAAAGGTGTTTATAACCTAATCAGAATGAAGCAAGGAGAAGAATAGAAGACTGCCTTTAGAACACGTAAAGGATATTTTAAGTACCTCGTTATGCCCTTCAGTCTCACTAATGCTCCTGCAACATTCTAGAATATGATCAACTTAGTCCTATGCAAATATGTTGATATTTATATAGTTGTTTATCTAGATAATATCCTTATATTCTTACTAACCCTTAAGAAGCATAAAGAAGATATTTACTACGTCTTATAGGCCTTTTAGGAAGCTAAACTCCTAGTTGAACCTAAGAAAAGCGAATTCCACATATAGAAAGTTGAATACCTTAGATTTACTATTACCCCTAGAGAAGTCTAAATATCAGAAAATAAAGTCAAAGCTATTAAAGAATAGCTAGTACTTAAGAACCTTAAGGAAGTCTAAGGATTCCTAGGTTTTATTAATTTTTACTGAAAATTTATTAAGAACTATAGCAAAATCAATACGGCTCTTACTAACCTTAGCTGCAAAGATACCTTATTTGTATGGGAAGAACCCTAATAAATAGCTTTTTAGAAAATCAAGGACCTTATTAGCAGCAAACTAATACTAATGATATTAGACCTTACTAAACAATTTGAAGTAGAACTAGACTCCTCAGATTATGCCCTTAGAGTATAACTTTCATAATGAGACTTAGAAGGATGGTTATACCTATACGCCTTTTTTTTATGTAAGCTCTATAAACCTAAGCTAAACTATTAAATCTATAATAAAGAACTTATGGTAATAATTGAAGCTTTTAAGGAATAGAGACTTGAACTCTTAGGAACGATTTATGAAGTACTTATGTACTTAGACTATAAGAATCTTTTATACTTTATAACCTTGAAAGTGTTAAATAAATAATAGGTTAGATAGTTGGAGTTCCTCTCTAAATTTAACTTTAGGATTATCTATCGTAAAGGATTAGATAATAGTAGAGCTGACGCTCTTAGCTGACGACTAGACTATAACATCTTAGTACCTGAAGAAACCTAGGTGATTCTTAAAGGAAATGATAATGGAGACTTAGTGCTAGTAGCTAAACTCTTGATGATAGCTGAATAATCTAGCATAGGCCTACCTAGCGAACTAGATGATGAAGCAATTATAGAGTTTCACGCTCGCTTTGCATATAGTCACTAAGGAATTATGAAAACCTAGAAATAACTATAATAACAATATGGAGAAAAGGTTACTAGAGAATGTGTGGCAAAAGCGATTAAGGATTGTGAGGTTTGCCTTAAAAGCAAAACTGCTTGATATCAACCTTATGGTATGCTATAACCTTTGCCTGTGCTGCAAACTGCCTAGCAATCTATATCACTCAACTTCATCGTTAAATTACTAAAGTTATGAGAACCCCTTATAGGAGTATACTATGATAGCGTTCTTGTTGTTGTAGACTGACTTATGAAGTATGCCTACTTTATCCTATATAAGGAAGTAAGTAATGCTGAAGAATGTGTATATATATTCCTTAAATATATTATTACTAACTATAGAACACTTAAGGAAATTATGTTAGATAGAGATAAGATCTTCACCTCTAACTTCTGGAAGTTAATTATATTATGACTTAGCATCAAGTAATCTATGTCTACTACATTCTACCTGCAGATAGATAGATAAATAGAATGAGTTAATTAAATCCTCAAAATATACCTCCGCGTATATGTTAACTATAACTAGGATAACTAGGTAGTATTGCTACTAATAGCCTAGTTTGCCTATAATAGTGCAACAAGAGAAAGCACTAAGGAATCCCCCTTCTATCTCAACTATAGATTTAAACTAACTGCATATGGGGAACCCTGAGCAGGACCCTAAGTAGTTAGAGCAGTAGCCTTAGTACGATAAATCTAAGATATCTAAAATAGTGTATATAAAGAACTTAAATTTATATGATAGAGAATGATAAAATTTAGCAATAAGCGAAGGATTGAGGGACTAACCTTAAAAGAGGGAGATAGCGCCTACCTTATATAGCAAAACATCAAAATAAAATGATTAAGCAATAAACTTAACTATAAAAAACTTAGACCTTTTAAGATCTTATGAGTAATCTTACTAGTTAATTACAAACTTGAACTCCTAGAAACTATGAAGTGTTACCTAGTATTCTACGTGTTACTCCTCGAACTAGTACTATAAGGATTATAGACTAATGATATTATCATTATAGAAGATAACAAACTAGAATATGAAGTTGAACGAATTATTAACTACCTTAAGGAGTTAAAAGGTTATTAGTACCTCATTAAGTAGAAAGGATATAGATATAAAGATAATACCTAGGAACCTATAAAAAACCTTACTAATACAACTAACAAACTTACTATTTATTAGCAATAATACTGAGAATAGGAAGTAACACTTGCGCTAGATAAATAAGTTCGCACCCTAAACACCTCTAGCTACTAATGCATCTAATATCTACATAGATATATTAGACTACTAATAGAAGCAGATAGACTACGATAAGGAAAACTATTAGTTTAGTTAGGAATACTAAAATGCAACTAAGACTCCTCTAATAAAAAGTTTGGAGTACTAGGATTCTAATCAAAGATTAAATCTAGATCTATCGCACTAAAACCACCTATAGACTGAACCTCTAACATAGGAGACGCCACTGCCTCCTCCTCAGTAACCTCCCAACCTTTCTAAAACACTATTCTCTTCTGCTTACGTAAGCAATCTAACTGCGCTATAGATTCGTCTAACTTGGCCTACGTAGCATGCAGAGTAGCAGCCTTCTTTCTCAACACCTCCTCTTTAGCCACCTTAGCATCCTCTAAATGAGCAGCCTCATTAAGTAAACGATCGACTATAATAAGATTAGCGAAAAACGTGGTAACTATGTAAATCTAGTAGACCTATAAGCATAAATAGCGTTGGCTGCTGCATTATATAATTAACCTAGTTAAGTATACTCGCTACAAACTTCACTACTAGGAAGAAGCTTACAACGCTTCCCTAAAGAACGACAATAAGAATAAGGTATGTTGATGATAAAACTAAACTTAGTAATACGTAGCGTATGATTGCGACGACGAAGAGTAGAGGTAGCACTCGATTTTGATTTTTGAACGCAACCTGATATAGTGTTAGTATTATGAGTAAATTAGGAAGTACGACTGATGGATCCCCAACCTGGGACTAACGACTTACTTATGCTGGGTTTTGAGGATAAGACCTTTAGAGAGGGGACCTAATGTTACGACCTGTAAATAAGGATAATAGCTGAACGACCTACTTGGGCGTTAGGCGGCTAGGATAGGATATTTGTACTGTAGGATCATGGGAACAGCAGGGACTTACTTAGTATAGAAGAACTATAGTATAAGTTATGTGATAATAAGATAAGGAAATAATTAGTGGAGCATAGGAAAGGATGCTTAGTGATTAGTTAGCCTAGCTAACTGATTGCGATCACTTATGTATATAGGTGATTACTTAGAAGTAGATAAAGACTACTGTTTGAGACTTATATATAGAGTGACCCTAAGCCTAGCTTATAGTTATACTTCTATAGCTCTTCAGCAATCAACTTAGTATTCATCCTCAGGATACTCTCAGCTTACCTTCACTGCGAATTACTTATTGAGTTTAAGACTGATCACTTTAGCTTCTGAAAGACCTAATCTACTATCAGCCACGACCTACAACCTAGACTACAACCCTAGTATACTGTTACTATATGTTAATCCCCAACTTCTATTAGCAGACCCTACTGTTGGATAGCTGACCGTAACATATTACTAAGGTCTTAAGATAAGGGTTTAGGATAGTTATATTATACCTAATTTATCCTAGATTATTATCCCTTAAGTAGTATCTTAATATTTCTTTATCTTTAAAGTAAATCTAGTAATTATTATTATAATATTTAGTCTATAATTAGGATATATATAGAGCTTTTATAATTATATTAACTTATTAAGGTTACTTAGCTACTAGCTTTTAGAGAAGCTTCTTAAGTTATCTATAGTTTTTAATAATATAACCTTACTTATTATAGTTATAGTATTTAAGGTTTTAAGGCTTCTTATCGTTAAGTTTAGTTATTATACTAAGATCTATAGGTCTACTATATTATCTATAAGTAGTGCTTTATTATATATTACTCTAGTTATTATAAGGTCTATTATTATTCTACTAGTAGTTAAACTTCTACTAAAGCTACTATTAGTACTTACGTCTAAAGTTTAGTCTTTATTATTTTTCGCCTTTCTCCTTATAACGTTTAAAAAGTTAATTATTAATTTTAATAGTAAGGTTAGTATATTAAAAGAAGTCTTTAAGGTAGTTAATCTTAATAATCTTATCCTTAACTTTATTTTTAAATCCTTAGTAGAATATAAAGATCTTAGTTTCTTTAGTGAGGTTAAGCTAAACACTAAGTTACCTAAATATAATAGTATATTCTTTAGTAGACTTAGTCTATCTAAGCTAAGCTAACTTACGTTTAGCCTATCGCTTTTTATTAAGATCTTAGAAGAGAGAGTATAAAGTATCCTTAAATCCTTAAAAACTACTATAGATATTATAAGTCTTAATAGAGCACTTATTTAATACTTTATACTTAAGGAATTCTTCCTAGATAGGTTTAAACTATTTAAAAGCTCTTCTATAAAAGTAAGTAGCTATATAAACTACTTTCTTAGTTTAATTAGTAAAGTCTCTATAATAAAAGTTTTAGTAGTTCTTAACTTAGATTAGGAATAACTTAAGTATTCTAAGAGTACTATTATAGGTAATAAGAGCGCTAAGTTTAAGCTTCTATTATCCTCTAATAAGGGTAGTAATAATATTAGTAGTAGCTTAAAAAGTATTAAGTTCTTCTTAGAGTTCCTAAACCTTCTTAAGGTTAATATCTCCCTTAATATCTTTCTTAAGTTTCTTATATACTTATCTAACGTTCTAAAGTTATTTATTAAAGCTATTTATAGCTTACTTACTTTTATTAATAAAGGTCTATATCTCTTTAGATTTAGCATCCTATTTCTAGATAATACGTTAGAGTTTTTTATATCTTTCTTTAGTAAAGAAGCCTTCTCTATTAAAGTTATATTTAAGGTTTAATATATTATAGTCTTTAACGCTAGTAAGTTTCTATACTAAGCTCTAAGGCTAGTTATATAAAGAAGATAAGGATCTTAAGGTAGGAGACTTAGCTAATATATGAGAAGATATACTTATCGTTTTACTATTAGTAAGCGTTAATAGTTAACTTACTAAATAGGAGCAATTAAAGTGTTATAGTTAGCTATTTAATAATAAGGTCTACTAATAGAAGCTAGGGATTAATACGTAGTAATAGTATACTAAGTTATAAGTTATAAGCTATAGTAGATTAGTCTTTTAGAAGCTAAAATAATTAGTCTTAGACTTAATAAGTAATTTATAGTAAAAGTAAGCTAAGAGTATCTTAAGGATAAATACTAAGTTAATTACTAAAAAGCTATAGGAGTCTAACTATAAACTAAGCTTAGAGTTATACTATATATAAGTCTTAGATAGTATCCTTATTCCTTATTACTATCCTATTCCTAATAAGGTCTATTCTTACTAAATATAGCTTCTATATTCTTAGTATATAGATCTAATCTCTTATCTTATTATTATATAACTTATACTATAGTTCTTCTATTTCTAAGTAAGTCCTTATTACTCCTATAATCCTATAGTATAAATGTCCTATCTTAGCCGCCTAATGCCTAAGTAGGTCGTTTAGCTATTATCCTTTTTTATAAGTTGTAATAAGATAACTCTTTAAAACTACTATATTACTATAAACTATAATAATTAGTCTTTTTAAGAAGTTATACTAAGGGAAGTAGGATAATAACTACTATATATTATTAAATAAGATAACTATAAGAACTAATTATACTTACTCTAAATTTCTAATTTAATATTATATTAATAGTAACTTATTATAAGAGTATTTATTATATATTAAGAAACTATAAATATTTAATATATACTAGAATAGTAAACGCTTAAATTTTTACTTAGATTAATAACTATAAAACCTATTAAAGAAGCTATAATTATAGTATACCTAATAATATTATTTATATTACTTACTTCTTATAAGGTATTTAGTAGTAACTAGCTACTTTTTATACTTTTAACTACTCTACTTAGTTTTATAATAACTTAAGCTACTTTATAAGCTATATATAGGCGTGAGAACCTACTTTAAATAGTACTAACGTTTTAAATATATAAAACGCTTTAAACTATAGTTAGAAGTACTAAAACCTATAAATTACTTCTACTACATATTACTATAAAGAGAACTAGCTAAGAGGCTAAGTACTAGTAAGGATAATTAAAGTAAATAAGTATAACCTTACTTATAACTTATAAAGAACTTATTAATACTACTTAGTACCCCCTTAAGTATATTTATTCTATATACTAGAATAGAGATATTAAATAGTAATTAAGTAGAGATTATAACTATATTAAAACGCTTAAGTATTATATTACTTATTATAAAGCTAAGTATAAAGCTAAAGGACTATCCTTAATAATATTATTACTATAATTATAATTACTACTAATATTTAGTATTATAGTCTAAACTACTTTAGTAATAGCTAAGAAGTTTAACTTATAGCTGAGTAATAACTATAAAGTAACTTTAAGAAAGGGAAATATAACTATAATAAAAATTCTTTTAGTATTATTACTTTATAAGATTCTAAGTAACTAGGGCTTATTACTAGCGTTAATACTATATTAACTAAGAATATAGAAGGGAAGGGCTATTACTATAGTAATAATAGCTTACTAAGCTATAACTATAATAGTATATATTACTAATAAAATAGTATTAACTTATCGCTAAGTATAAGAAATATATTTCTTATTATATTAAAGAAGTTAATAATTTATAGCTAAGATAGCGTTTTATACTTATTACTATAAGTATAAGATAATAATAATAGTATAATATAAATATTAAGTTAGAAGGTATATAAAAACCCCTCTTTATATAGTAACTAAAGCTTACTAACTAATATTACTAAAGATTAAAGTAACTACCTAGCTATATAAACTTAAGGTATAGTAACTAAAGAGTGTAGCTTTAGATATATATAGTAGCTTAAAATTATAGGATTTTAACTTATTAATACTTATTACCCCTATCTTTTAAGTATTATTAAAATAATATACTATAATAGTATATAAGAATAACCTCTAATAAAGTTACACCCTAAAGAAAATAATATAAAAGTAGCTATATAATAACCTTATTCCCTAAAGTATTATTAAAAAGATTTTAGTAGCCTAAAGATAGTATTTATTATAATAAGAAATATAAAGGAAGTAACCTTAGCCTTAATTTATATATAAGAGAGGGATTACTAGAGGTTAGGTATAAAGCGATAATAACTATACTATATATAATATCTTATTATAGCTCTATCCCTTACTACTTTTTACTATATATTCTATTAAGTCTATAACTAATTATATTTACTAAGTCTATAGTAATAATACTAAATAAACTTTAAGTAATATAAGTAATATATAGATTACTAAATAATAACTAAGGCTAAGATTAATAATTAAAGTTTTCTTTAGAAGGTATTATTACTAAAAGCCTTAAGATTTAATAATCTATCTAATTTATACTTTAATAAATATAACTACTATATAAGCTAGAATATATAACTAACTAAGATTATAAGGAAATATATATATAAGAGCTACTTACTACTATTACTAATAAATACTTACTAAATATATTAAGAAAAGAGACTACTAGAGGTTAACTTATAATTAATAAGAAATAAGTATATTAATACGCTAAGAATATATACTTATACTAACTAAGATAAATATATATAAATATAGCTAAAGCTAGATTTATTAAAATATAGCTAAAGCTAGCTTTATTAGCTTACTAGATCTTTACTAAAGGATTATACCTCCTTCTTATACTTAGATCTAAACCCTTACTAAGTAAAAACTCTAATTAAATAGTATAAAATAACTAGTAGTAAATTAGCTAATAGATATATACGCTTTAATAGCTTTAGTTTTTAGAAAACACTATATAATTAAGTATAGTTAGTCTAAACGCTTAGTTAATAAGATTCAAGTTAATATAATAGTAAGTATAAATATAGTAATAATAGAGCTACTAAGTAATATTATACTTACTTAAAGCGTACTTAAGACTATAGAAATAGGAACTTAAGCTTTAAATACCTTAGAAAATAAACTTTAAAATATACTATCTTTAGAAAGAGCTGATTTATTAATAATTTTAATCCTAATAGTAAGGAATAAAATAGTAGAGTTTTTTACTATCTTAATAAATATATTATTATAGGGAAGGCTACTAGAGGAAAACTTTAATAATACTACTATAGAGATAACTAATAAATAGATTAGCTATTATTTAGATAAATATATTAATAAAGATCTCTTTAGTAAGAACCTATAGTTATAGTTTATATTAGATTTTAAGGGATAAATAGAATAAACTTTTACTATAGTAGGGAAATAATTATATATTAAATTCTATAACTTTCTATAATAAAGAGATATATACTTTACTATAAGAAGGTTTACTAACGTTATAAGAGAACTAGCTTAGATTATATATACTAAATTATTTCTACTTTAGATAATATTATAACTATAAAGGGAGGTAAATAACTACTTAGAACTTAAAAAAAAGCTTTAGAGAGATCTAAAACTAAAAGAAGACTTAATAAAAGAAAATAATAATATTATAGAATACTTTAAAAGCTTCTAAAACTATAAGTAAATACCTCTTCTATAAGACTAATAACTATAAGAAATACTAAGTTATTAGACTCTCCTATATATTAAAAGCTATTATTAAGTACTAGTAATAAGTAAATGTTAGTCTCATAGGACCAGCTAGCTGGTAGGGCACTATAGGCAGCAAATATTATATTATATTAACTACGTTAGTAGTGATATAGATAAAGTTAACTACGTTAGAAGCAGCAGCTGCAATCGCAGCGTTAATCGCAGAGGTTAGCGCCTTACATAATCGCTAATTACATAAAGCGCGTTCAGCTTAATTAACGCTACAATAAGCTAGCATTACTAACACTAGCAACTTTCTCTTTTTACTAGCATTAACGTAGTTAATAGTAACTATAGTATAGTTCAAAAAGAAGTCGTTAAATAATATATAACGCAAAAAGCAGTAATTACTAGCAATTACAGCAATCTCCTAATAATTACCTAAAACCCCTACTACGATAGTTACTTTACAACTATCGCTCAATCCTACCCTAGGCTAACGCTAGCAATCAGCGCCGCTTAAGCCTATATAACCCATCCCTCCATCTATATCATTACTAAGTTTATATTAAGGAAGTATATAAAGCACTAGTTAGGCTTCACTTTAGTAAAAGCGTTAGTAAGGTTATTATCACTATTAATCTATTATATTTCATATAGTTTATAGCGCTTATATAACTACTGCAAAGCTATAATATCAATTATCAAACGCTTCTCTTTTATAATACCCAGCTTAACAAGGCATTTATACAGCAAGTATAAGTTAATATAGACGATAGTAGGTATCAGAAGTAGGCTAAGCTGTTTAGCAATTATTCAGAAGGTTATAGAGATAGCATAAGCTATATTAACGCTAGCAACTATACTATAGACCTTAGAGGCTAGTACGCTTTAAGTAACTTGCTTACTCTTCATTAAACTAAAGTAGATGATATTACTATTAATTATAAACTTATTCTTATCAGAAGGAGTCTTATTAGCAAGAATAATAGCAAAGCTAAGCTATAACATTAGGTTAGCATTATTAGCAAATAAGCTATTAATAAAGATGAAGAGTTTAGCAGTTAATAAGTTAATAAGTATAAATATCAACCTTCACGCTAGCAAAGCTATCTACTACTATAGTTATATATTAAAAGCTTTAACGTTATTAAGCAAGAGGTCTTAATGCTAAGTAGTAGTTAATAGATCATAGCATACCTTAAGCTAGCAGATTAACGCGATATACGCTCTATACGCATATTATTCAATATATTACTTCTTAATAGCGTTAAAAGCAGCATTAACATTAATAAAAGCAAGCTTCTTACCTTAGCCCTTTTAGTAGAAGATAATAGTTCCTAACTTATTAATACTAACAACGCTGCTATTAAACGTCAGCAGTTAGTTAATAGTAAGCTATTACTTAGCTTTTGCTATAAATAAAGCCTTAGTTAGAGCTTCATCCTCATAAGCTAAGAAACTAGTATTAGTAAGGCTTAAAGTATTATCAGTTTGTATACTAATAACTATAAAGTTAAAGTTAACAGTCAAAAGGACTAAAAAGCAGAGATTATAGCTTAAAGTAACTATCTAGAGAACTTCTCTATAGTAACAGCTATATATAGCCTACTAGTAAGTACTAGCCTTAATAATACTATAAAGCAGCTTAATAACTCTTATAATAATACCTTCTAAGTATTAGTTATAGATCTAAATAAGTAAGTACGTAAGGATTATTCTATTAAGCTTTATTACTAACTAGACGTATACCTATATTATATCGTAAAGCTAGAAGATCTTACTAGAAAGTAGTAACTATAGCGTAATAGTAAAGATAAAGCGTTAGCTTGCACGCTATATTATCAGCAATTACGTTAAGATTACTTCCTTACTATTATCAGCATATCCTTAGACGATAAGGTAGGACTTCTCATAAAGCTTATTAGTATTCTTACTTTTAATCTTATTAACTATTTATAATTAGAAGATATAGATATTAGTATACTTAATAGGGTTATATATAATTATCTTAAAGACGCCTTAATTAATAAGTCCCTTAACTTTAGCTTTATTAGATTGCTTAAAAGGGCAGCTAGGCATATTAATTTTACCTACCTTATAGAGCTATATAGCTAAGTTAAGGTTAGCATGTTCCTTATTAGTTAAAAAGACTTTATTAGCAGTAAAGAACGTAGTAGCAGTATTAATATTATTAACCTCTAGTATGAAGTTAACGCTAGAGGTAGGGTTAACGTTAACTATCTTCGCTATAAGCCTCTATCTTTATAAGCTATAGCATAGCTCGCCTAGGGGTAGTCTTAAGCGTTCTTCTCCCTTATAAGGCTAGCTATATCAGCATAATAGCAGTAGTACTAGCAGTAGCAATCCTTCTTAGTCTTCTTTCGCTAGCATTACTAATACCTTAGTAGCGTTCAGTAAAGAGTTAATATCAACAACATCTTCGTCTAAATTATCATAAAAGGGCTTAACATAAGTTAATTAAAATATCTTTAGCCTGCAAAGTAGGTTAAGTATATAGTTCTCCCTATTAATAGAGAGAAGCTTATATAGGCTAGCCTAGCCCTTATTTTCACGCTATATAAGAACATCTAACTATAGTAGGAAGGCTAGTATTAGCAACATACTTAAGCTATTATAGAAGGTGAGGGCATTAGAGACTTAGCGCTTAGCGTATATATAGTAGAGTTCATTAGTAGCCTTTTATATAGCTTCTTAACGCTTAGTAATACCTAAAGATAGCACTAAATCCTTAGTTACTCAAAAGTAAGCGCTAAAAATAAGTAAGGTTAGGATTAAACTGTTAAGCTTAGCAATATTATTAATAGTCTTAATAGTTATCTATAAGGCTTATTTGCGAGGGATAGAAAGGTCTTTAGCATAGATAATATTATAAGCATAGCATAAAATAGCATAATAACGTTCAACCTTACTAATACTATAATAAGCCTTAATAAAGACTTCTTTAATAGTAATCACTAAGGTATAAGCAGCACGCTTAAATTTACAGCTGTAGAAGTTAATATTAGCATCTATAGTAATAAAGTTAGGAAGGCCTTAGTAGATGTTAATCTAGCATATATATAAAGCCTCCTAAGTATACTAAGCTAATAGATCTTTAAGGAACTAAGCTGTATTAAAGCTAGTAATACTATTAACAACATAGAGTACTAGCCTATTACTATCAAGATATATAATATTAACAAAGATTTCATAATTAAACTTATAATTATTATAAATAGTAAATCTAAACCTCTTAGGTTAACTAGTATAAAGTTAATAATACTAGCAAACCTTAGTTAGATAGATAAGAAAGCCTCTATTAACCTTATACCTAACCTTAGTGAGGACGCATTAAAATCTAACAACTAATAAGTAGCTAAAGCAGCAATAAAGTTATTAAAGTTTAACTTCACTAAGGTAGTAATAAGTAACTAACTATTCCTATTAGAGAAACATCTAGAGATACCCCTATTTATAGATAACTAAAACTCTAAGGTTTCCCTACTTTATAACGTTATTAAGGTTATCAAACATAACTTCTATTTTATCTATATTATAAAGGTAGTATAGGAAGGGTATATTTATTAGCATAATATAGAAAGTAATAAGACTAAGCAGCATAAGGACTTTAATAGATCCTAAGGAGTAGATAAGGTCACTAAGGCTAAATCTTATAGTAGCTACTCTTATAGCGTTAACTTTAAGGTTTAATATTAATTATTAAAGTGTGAAGACTTAAGCCTAGCCTACTATTAAATATTTAGAGGCGCTAGTATTAAGTAGGATACCTTAGAAGATCGTTAATCTATATCTTCCCTTAAGAGAGAACTATAAAGCATATTCCTTAAGCTTAACTATAGTATATAGATCCTACTTAATAATAGCATAAAAAGTAGCATTATTACTTAACACGCTAGTAACTTTAAAGCTGTTAAAAGTAATACTAGTAAAATAAGAGGTAAGAAATTATTAATTCTCATTATCTAAGCTATCTAACCTATACTAGCTATCTTCAGCATCAAAATCATTAACATTAAAAGTACTAAAGTAGTTTAATATATCCTTATTATAGCTATTAACAGAAAGGTTGTTAATACCCTTAACACCCTCATACTATACTAGAAAGTAATTAAAGGCAAAGGTAGAAGTATCCTCATTAATATATATTCGCTTAAAGCAGTTAAAAGCCTTATAGTAATCTTCAGTAAGATACTTTATTAACTAGCAGCCTATTTTACTATAAACGTAGCACTTCTTCTTAGATTTAAGAAGTATAGGTTAAAAGCGACGTTAACCATAAAGTATATATAAGCGACAGCTAAATTAAGAGTTATAGCTGCAGCCATTATATCAACAATCAGTCTAATATTAATTATTAATAGGAGCTAGATTTATTATAAAATGCTTATAAGCTTAGCTTTATATCGTAATACTAACAGATAATTAAAGCTAATTAGTAATACTCTTATAATCCTTAGCAGAGCTCATAAGAGCGTAATTACACTTAAGCATACCTCAGCAAACGCTAAGAACCTAGTCGTAGAGGGCATTATTAAAATAGTAGATAGTAGAGAGGGCATACTAAATAGTAATAAGTTTATTAAAAACTATCTTAAAGCACTCTATCTTAGTCTTACTAAAGTTCTTAAGGATTATATAGTTAAAAGTAGTACTACGCTACTTAGAGAGATACGCTTAATATAACTCTTTAATCTTAAAGTAAGCTTTAACTTTAGTAACTAATCTAGTAAGGTTAGTAAGCATATTATTACCATAAAGCTTATTATAATAATAGTTAAATATCTTACCTTTAAGCATAATAGAGAAAGCACCTAAAGTCTAAAACTAATTAATACTAGCCTTAACGCAGTAATCCTTAAAGATAAGAAGCTTAAAGTTAAAGATATCATACATATCACCCCTAAATCATATGCTATCATTATATAACTTTATGAGGTCTATAAGTTAACAAGGGGATAGCTAATTAAGCGCAGTAAGGTTAAATATATTACCTTCGCTAAAGTTAATATTAAGGCCTCCTAGAAGGATGAAAGTAGTTAACTAGTAGGTTCTAAAAGTGCTTAATCTATACTAGACTAGCTTAAAAGATAAAGCTATATATAAAGGAGTATAATTAGAAGATACTAGTAGTTCTAGCTTAATACCCTTAATATCGTTAAAGAAGTTAATATCCTTAATAGCTTTCTTAAGAGAGGGAAACTTAGCTATCTTATCGTTAATATCCTCATTAGACTAATAGTAGAAGTCTTAATAAAAGGTAGTATAGACGTTAGAAGTAATAGATTTACTATCTTATATAATGTAAACCTTATTAGCAACTAGAAAGTCCCTAAATTTCTTTATAGTAGCCTTATTATAGTAGTTAAAAGTAGATTTTAGTATATCTTTAAAATTAGTAAAAGCTTGACCTTAGAAGGTAAAACTAATAAGGCTATTAAGTTAGTAGCACTCTATATTAAATAAGAAGTATAAAGCTACCTAACCCTAAGCAGTAATATCTAATTTTACGTTAATATTACTAAACTTACCCTAAACGCTATAGTTAATTATATTATAAACTCTAATAGGGATAGAGATAAAGTAGTTATTAACTAGAGGTATTAGAGAGGCTAAGGGAACTAGAAGAGCTAGAAGGTTACCTAAAAGGTTTCTTAAAGAGGCTATAGTAGATAATTTAGATATAGTTAAAGAAGCTTTTAGTAACTATAAGTATATTTAAGAGCAGCGCTAATAAGGCTATAACAGACTAATAATAGTTATTAGAGAAGTTATATAAGTTATTAAATCTATAGAAAGGTAGGTATTAATATTCCTAATAGAGTGAAGCATTAAGTTAAATTGTAAGCGAGGATTACTACGCTATAGTTACAAAAAACTTACTAAATACTATAGTAGCTAAGGCTTATTTATCTAATAGATAATTTACTACTTTATTACTTTTACTTAACATAATGCAGCTTAATAGCAGTTAAAGATAGAAGCATAGAGGTTTAGAAGGATCTCTATAATAAAACGAAAGTTAGTTACTTATATAGAGAAAGGTGCTAAGGGTAAGTATTAACATAAGAGTAAGTAAGCTTAGCAAATAATATTATTAATAAAGTAGTAAAATCTTAAAAATGAGAAGATAGCAAAGCAGCATTATAAGAGAAACAAAAGAACCATATAATAGCATTATAGAAGGAGCATAAGTTATTAAAAATAAAAAATAGTAAAAAATTCTCTTATAACTAATAGTTAGTAGTTAGCATTTAATAGTTAAATAACAAGAAAATCTTATAGCAGAGCACGCTACACGCCGCACGCGCAAGTAGTTATCATCAAATAAGCTTAAAGCAGCTGTTTACTATCAATATTAACTTAGCAAAGAAAAAGGTAGTTAAAAGCTATTAAAAGCAAAGTAATCTCTTATTTACTTATTTAGCATAAAAACTCTACTCATAAGGAGTAGGAGGCTAAGTAAGATAGTTAAAAGTAAGGTAGGTAGTTAACTCTACTATTAATTATAAGTTAATAGGTTAATATTAGTATTAAAAGTTAAGTATATAATAGATACTCTTTAAGTAAGAAGTAAGAGTAATTACTAAAGGCGTTCTAAGTAAAACAGACTATCTCTTAGGTTATATCGCAACTACTTCTATTAAGTATAAGATTAGAAGCTATAAGAGGCTATTATCATAATCCTACTATTATCAACACTATAAGGAGATATCACTTAATCCTATTAGCGCTAGCGATATTAGCATCAACATACTCTTCTTAGAGATTAGAGGAGGGTAAGTTTAGAGCAGCTTAAGCAAAACAAGCTATCTTTTTCAAAGTCGCAACTACCTTAGTAGCGCAAGTCGATCAATCAAGCATTTCTAGGCAGAACAGATCTAAACAAATATCAATAAGACCACCTCTTCTAAAGCTTTACTAATCTGCAGTTAATTAACATATCGCATAATAGTAACTATAAAGTTAACTACTAATTAATATTAATCTCATAGGACTAGCTAGCTAGTAAGGCACTATAGGCAGCAAATATCATATTATATTAACTACGTTAGTAGTAATATAGATAAAGTTAACTACGTTAGAGGCAGCAGCTGCAATCGCAGCGTTAATCGCAGAGGTTAGCGCCTTACATAATCGCTAATTATATAAGGCGCATTCAGCTCAATTAACGCTACAATAGGCTGGCGTTACCAACAATAAAGTATACTTTTAAGAATTAGAAAATATAAAGCTTAGTTAAATATAATTATTACTACTTTCCTAGCTTAAAATAAAGACTTCTATAGTTTTTACTATATCTTAGTAATAACTTATATAAAACTTTATATTAAAATAAATAATAGATCTTATTAAGATCTTCTTAAAAGAAGGATAGTATAATAATAATAAATATAAAGTACTAAATAATAAGATTAATATCTTCTAAAAAATATATACTTTAGTAAGTATTAATAAAAGATATATAAATAATATCTTCTACTTAATACTTAAAAGTACTATAAGTATATATTACTATATAAAGCTTAATAATAAGCTACTAAGCTTTAGTAAGAAAATAGTATACTTTAAAAAATACTTTAAAGCTTTAAAGACTATTTAAGTTTATATTATAAAGTAGTAGAATATTATATTATTAAGAATTATCTAGGAAAATAATAATAAAAATACTTTTAAATATTTTAAAGAGATAATAATAAAACTTAATAAAATATAACTAACTTTACTATTAAACCTCTAGTTTAATATTATTATAGTATTTAACTTAATTAATATATATTAAGGTATATAAAAATATAAAGCTACCTTTAATATACTAATAAGTATTTATAAAAGCTTTTAAAACTCTTTTAGATTAATTATTACTATAAAACTTAGATTAAGAGGGAAAATATAGTTCCCTACTAATACTTACTTTACTAAGAGAAAGTACTATAAGAATAGTAAAGAGAGACGCTATAGGAATATAAAAAACTTATATAAAACCTTTAGATATAAACTTTAAGTATATTATAGAAGATACTTTTAAAAGAAGTACTAAGTCTACTTTTAAGAGAAGTATTAGTTAATAAGATATATAGAAGAAGATTAGAAAAAAATATATAAGTAATATAAAAACTAATAATAAAAAGGCGCCTATAAGACCTATATATACTTCTTTATAAACTTTAAAAAGCTTAATAATAGCTTTAGAAGAACTATATTAATAGAAGAAACTAATATTAACTATTACTACTAAAAACTTAGCTCTAGTAATAATAAAGATAACTTTAAAAGTAATAAAGATATATAAGATATACTAAGTATTATAGATATAAACTTACTAATAGCTATACTATAGCTAATTTAGTTAAACGTAAGATAGATATATATCTCTTTTATTAATAAAGTATTTTAATATAGTAAAGGTAAATTAAACTTTAAAAGTATTAAAATTAAAATTAAAATATTATAAACTTTCTTATTTAATACTATTTACTTAGCTAAGGAGTTCTTTAAAATTATACTAAATATAAACACCTTAAAGTACTTAATAAGAAGTAGAAAATAATTTAAAACTTTCTAGAAGTAATATCTTATTAAACTTAATAAATTAAGAGTAAATAAAACTAAAATATAATTTAGTTTTAAGAAGAAAGTTAACTCTCTAAACATAGCTATTATACTAATACTATTAGGAAATATTATATTCTATATCCTACTTATAGATATACTATTCCTCTTCTATATATAAAATATAAAGAAGATAAATATACTATATAACCTTCTAACTAACTTAATTATAAGAGGTAATATTAATATATTTATTATAGATAGATAGAAGTATCTATAGATATTCCTTAACTAAGAAGAGATATTTATAGATAGCTAGCTTACTAAATAAGAAGTTTAATACTTATATAAGAGACTTAACTACTTAATAGTAAAATACTTATAAAACTTTCTTAATAGGTCTAAATATAAAGTTAAATAAAAGATTATTAAAGAGATAATAACTTACTATAAATATTACTAGAAAAATAGTATAAGTTTACTTAGATTTAAGTTAAGTTTTAAGGATAATATTAACTTTAACTATATAATTATTATATATATAGTTTAGATAGATAGAAAACCTATATTATATATAATTAATAAAGTAATAGCATTTAATATAGCTTAGTTTCTACTAAATTAGATATTAGAAGCTATTTAGAAAACGCTATAATAATACTAAATTAATATCTATAGTAAACCTCTAAATTATATTATTATAAACGTTAAAATAAACTATATCTCTAATAAGTTTAAAATAAATATAGATATAATAGAAATTATAGTTAAAGCTATTCCTATAGAGGTATATAATAGTATAAGTAAGGTTAAAAGATACTATATACCTCTTTAGAAGGTATATTAAGTTATTTAGAAGGACTACTTATTAATAAACTATAAGAATATCCTATAGATAGTAATAAAAACTATTAATAATATAATAAAACTAAATAGCTTTATACTAACTCTCTTTATCTTTAGTATATACTTAAAGATAGTTAAAGAATTACTACTAACGCTAATAATTATAAAAAGAGTAAGAATAATCTATAAAACTATAAAAGAAGTTTAGAAAATTAAAGCTAATAAGTAAATTACTACTATACTTAATATATATAATAGTCTAGATATATTAAAAACTATAAACCTTACTATAAGCTTAAATATCTTTATTTACTATAAGAAGAAAGGCTAATAAAGCTTATATTAACTTATAACCTCTAGAAAAGAAGAATATATTATTAATATAAGTATTAAAATATCTATCTTCTAATTAATATATATTAAGCTATTCTATAAAGACCTAAAGACCCCTTAGAATAAGCTAATTAAGGATAAAACTACCTCTAGTAATAAGAGTACTAATAAACTAATAAAACTAATAGAGGATTATATTATTATTAACCTTAACCCTCTATAAGAGGAAATATTAATATAATATAAATATAATAGACCTCTATATTATATATTAATAATAGCTTTCTAGATATCTATTTTTATATAGAAAATAAGCTTAAATTTATAGAAAGAAACTCTTAATAAGCTTATAACTACTTAATTTATAATAGTAAAAGAGATAGCTACTTTAATATAAGTAGTTTAACTATATAAAGATAGTATTATTAAGATACTTAGTAAACTATTTAAATAAACTTCTATAATAGAGATTAATAGCCTTATTAAGAAAAGTATTCTTCGCTTTATTAAATTTAACCTGTATATATATAAAAGCAAATAATTATTTAATATATATATTATATATAAAGTTAAAGAAAAAAATAGGAAACTATATAAGAAGGTATAACTTATAGTATAAAGATATAGTAATAATAGTAAGAGATTTATCTTAATATAGAGCTTTATAATATAACATACTAGCTAAAAACTCCTCTTTATTATTATACCTATACTTATAATATCCTTCTACTTTATAGTATAGTTAAGAAATATAATATAAGCCTATATTTAAGTAATTAAAACCTTCTTTAGATCTATTTTTACCTAACTGCTTATATAAATCTACTATAAGTACTTAGAAGATATAATTATAGAGATTATTAAGCTACTATATAAGCTTACTAAATTAAGAATATATTAATAGGAAATATATAATAAATACTACTTTATAAAGCTTTTAATAAAAGCTTTAATATATAACTTATACCTAATAATCTCCTTAAATAAAAACTTAATAGTTAGTATTATTAATATATAAATAGATAATACTTTTAGTATTATTAACCTTATATTTACTATAAAAGAAGAAGAAGAGCTTTAGTAAGTAAGATTTATAGTAAAACTAAAGGAATACTTAATAGAAAAACACTTTATTATATTTAATAGAAGTATTATATCCCTTAAATAAAGAAATATCTACTTACGCTAGAAGGGGTAAGTATAAAAGCTCTACTTTATTAATATAAAAGTAATAGAAGATAAAATAAAAAGATAATATATTAAATAATATACTTATAGAGTATATATTATATTAATCTACTAACTAAAAGTATATTTTAACCTCTCTACTATAACTTAATATTAAAACCTAATAGTAAATAATATTAAAGTATTAAATAAGTATATTAAATAGTAGATAATAAATATAGACTAAGGACTTTAATATATCCCCCTTAACCTATTAGAAGCTAAGTTATTTATATTTATTAATATATCTTTTACTAATAATAAGGATATAACCTCTTAGCTAAGCTTTATAATTATCCTTATTAATAAGAAGTAAGTTAATAATATATTTAAAATAACTAAGAATATAGTTTACTATAGTTTAACTAAGAGTAAATATATTATAAGAAGTATACTAGCCTCTAAAATATATACTATAATAGTAAGTATTAATATAGTATATACTATAGCTATAACTTTTAAAATTATTACTAATAAGCTTAATTAACTAGTAATCCTAACTATTATCTATATAGACTCCTACTTACTTTATAAATACTTTATTAAGCTTAGTACTATAAAAGAGAAACGCTTAATAATTAATATTATAGTAATCTAAAAGTTATATAAATAATAAGAAGTAAAGAAAATATACTAAATTAATAATAATAATAACTTTACTAATACCTTTATAAAAAGTACCCTAAATAAAGTATTAGAAAGTTTTATTAATACTAATAAAGTATATATATATATAGAGGGATAGGTTAATTAAGAGTAATATATAGTAAAGAGATAGTATTAAAAATAGAAGCTTAATACTAGAAGCTTAGCTATTACGTTATATATTAGTTAGTAATATATAAGATAGAAAGGAAATATAGTAAGTTATATACTTTATATAAAAAGTATAGTAATTATATTATTATAGTATATATAGCGTTTTTAAACGTTTTATATAATATATAATATATAGTAAAAAGAAAAAACTATTAGTATTAGAATAATACTATACTTACTACTTAATATAGATATAGTAGAATCTAATTAATAAAAAAGTAGAGATATTTCTAGCTCTTAACGCTATATTACTACCCTTACTACTATATCTATAACTTTAATATATAATATATTTTCACCTATATTTTATAACCCCTTATATTAACTAGTTAAAAGGTATCACCAATACCTATACTAACAACTGTTAAAGGTGTGTTTGGCTGGTGGTATCAGCTTTCGAAAGGTAGACAGTCTCTACCCGTGAGGTTTCAGGCATTCGAGTATTTGTGCATACTTTAAGTCATAATGGAGAATGTATTCGTTACGAAGTTCAGGCAAGTAATTCTATTAAATCCAGCTTATCCAACTAAAGTACTTGTAACGACCGGTTGCTTATGGCAACAATTTCCAACCTCGTGACGGGAGTCTCCCTTCAATACTTATTTGCTCGTGGCTGGAACCTGCATGAGGCTACCACAAGATATTGCCGGGCTAGTTTATTAGAAGTTAGCTTTGTGGTTTTCTGATATTTGTCAACCTCTGTTCCGAAGAAGAGGCGCATGTCGGGCTTCACAATGCCGTTTGTGTCCGTAACTGGGGACTCTCAGCAGGTCTCCCGAGATTGCCGTTGACTGCAGATCCCTCTGTGCGTAAATGTTGCCCGTGGGCGTCCTATACGTTGGCATTATACACTCTGTATATTCGTTTACAAGATCATTCAGATGCTTGCGTGACATCCGGCAAAGACATCTCCCGGGCCTTGAGCACCTTAATGTTACTCAAGTGCGGGCTTTCAAAGCACGGACTACTCCGGAGCCATAGACGCCGCGACTCATTATGAATCATCATGGCCTGTGGAGATATGGCGCGTTGCAAAGCATTTACAACTTCATCGATAAAGACGACATTCGAGTTCAAAGGCACTCAAAATGACTGTGGATGGACTGTTCCTCAACTTTCTATCAAGCAAGAAGCTTTTCGATTCAACTTGACGTCTTGATCTCACGCACATTTTCAGCACTCTCCTCGAAAACCCCTATCTAAGGCTCCACGGTCCCGAACCACCAAACATGAAATCTTCACGGAGCCGACGCGGGTCTCCGTCTCGAGACTGTTCCGGTCCCCACTCCGGGCCCCGGCCACGCTCTCATCCGTGTTAAAGCGGCCGGTCTCTGCCACTCAGATACACATGTCCTCCATGGCGGCGGTGCAGCCTGGATGTGCGCACTTCCAGTGACTTTGGGTCACGAAGTCGCTGGTGTGATCACCTCCTTTGGTGACGACACCGCGCCGTCTTCACACTTCAAGGTTGGCGACCGTGTCGCCGTTGCCTGCGTCGGTCATCCCATCGAAGAGCGCAACTTCCAAGAAGCCCTTGGCGTCGGCTGTGATGGTGGTTACGCTGAATACGCCTCTGCGCCGGTCAAGAATCTTGTCAAGATCCCCGATACGGTCGACTTCGCTTCGGCCGCGGTTGCCACGGACTCCATTACAACGGCCTACCACGCTGTCGTCACCGAAGGCGCGGTGTCTGACCGCTCTACAGTTGCCGTCATCGGTCTAGGAGGCCTAGGGCTGAACGGAGTTGCCATAGCTGCTTTAAGAGGTGCCAGGGTCTTTGGTGTCGACATCAACACGTCGAAATTCGATCAGGCTCGGTCGCTCGGCGCGGTTGATTGCTCCACCAGTCTTGCACAGTTCTCTGAACAGAAGTTTGACATTATCTTGGACTTTGCCGGCGCCCAAGCAACTGTTGAGGCGGCTGTATCTACAGTGAGACCTGGTGGATGCGTTGTGCTGGTGGGACTGGCGTCCGAGAAGATTCAAATCACAACAACGGCGATTGTAACGCAGAACATTTCGCTCAAGGGGTCTACAAGCGCAAGCATACCAGAGTTCCGGGAGGTGCTTGAGTTGCTGGCTTCTGGAAGATTAAAACCTCATTTAGAGGAGCTCCCGTTTGAGGATGTTCCTAGAGGATTGGAAATATTGGGAAATGGTCAGGTTAGTGGTCGGTTGTACACCGTACCGAAGCCCACTGGAGACGGTCTTGATAATTAATCGCACGCGCTAGAGGCCGGTGATGTTAGTGTAATCAAGCTGAATTCTGTTGACTTGATCCCTCGGAATTTGTGTGGTGCGTAGCTATGAGCTGCAGATTTGATGTTCATTTACTGCGAAATCGTGTCAAAAGTTTGGCGGATGTATTATCATCCGGGATCACTGGGCAGTTTTCCGCAGAGACCGAGGTTTTGCGTTGTACCTAACTCAGGTACGTGCATGTCCGGAATCTCGGCCGAGTGGGTTCGAATAGTGTTGTCAATCTTTGGGCTATGATGACTGCCAAGGGAGGCCAAGTTTTGTTACCGCCATCGTCATTCGAGCCGCTGGTTGTTGCAAATGGAATCAATCATACCTATGTTTTCGTACGGATAAAGAAGACGAACATCCACACCGGGGTCGGTCCGCGGATCGCGGCCTCACAGCGCACCGTCAGCGAGCCTGGCAGCGCCAGGGTCCAGCTGTTCGTGGTTAGATTACGCTTAACCAAGAATGCAATGCAAGATGTGGTCCCGCGCCCCCGCTGCGGCAAAAACAACCTATGAAGGGCTGGGAGCAATACGAGATGATCGTCGCTGTTCAACCCACGTTTCTGGTCGCCCAATGCAACGGCCATTACAGTGAGAAACAACGTTGCTTTCAAAGAGCCTATCGCAGTGACTCGCAGTCGTTCGGTTTCTTTCGCTTTCTCATTTTGCCTCCCCAGCATCGTCATTACCTCTCCGGGTACCTGTCAAACTTCGCTTGCGGCTCCAAGATGCCGCCTGGCTGGGCGCACTGGGCCCGAACCGTAGACTCCTTTCATCTTCACCGGGTCCGAAATGTTTACTGATGGACATAGCAATTCATCAATCTAGTCATGCCAGTTGCTATTTCTGGACATTCTCCGCGCAGTGGACCCCTCCAAGCCCTCGACCGGGTGACCCGATGGTCTTGGCCTCGCATTCGAAGGCGGTGATCGTTGGCCCCCTTCGGAGTTTAGTACCGCGGCCTACCTACCGGACAGGCATTCCCCACAGAATGGTTCCCTCCCAAGTGACGGTGACGTCGAAATCATCAACCTCACCTGTACGACGACCGCCCTGCCCGACTTGGCGAGGATGCCTGCATCTATCGTAGCTGTGCATTTTGAGTATAAAGGACCGCAGGCCAGCCTCTTCTAACAGCTCCTTCAATCAACTCACTTACGATCTTACTCACCACATCATCTCACCCGCTTAAGTATCTTCAACCAACACCACCAAACATCACCAAAATGCAGTTCTCTCTCGCCACTGTTGCCGCCCTCTTCGGCGCCTCCGCCCTTGCGGCTCCTGCTCCTCAGGCCACCGACGCTCCTACGCCGTCCGAGAACATTCTCATCAACGACTTCTCCGTTCGCAAGCAGGTGAACGGCACCCTCAGCTACGTCAGCTTCACCCTGTCTGGTGATGATGCGACGGACCTGGCCTGCTCCGGCGCCAACCCTGAGCTGCCCTCCGAGGTCATCACCTGCGGCGAGTCCAAGTACCGCTTCACCCTGAGAACGGGTGCCGAGTCTGAGTTTGCCCTGCGCATCTACCACGAGCTTGGCCTTGCGTAAGTTTTCCTCTCGATTTTGGTTATTTGGTGGTTCAGTAGCTAACATGATCGCGTAGTGTCGGTTTCTGGGGCGAGGGCGATGTTCCTGCCTACTGCCACGCTGGCGGCCTTGGTGACCTGCTCTGCAACCAGGTCAACGCCCCTGCGACGATTGTCATTGACAACACCCCTCCTCCCGTCAACCCTTAAATGGGATCGAGCAGAGAGCTGGAGAACGAATTAGTACATAATGTGTAAAGTTTCTGTAGATAATTTGCGATGCAAATCGCTGCTGCAGGCCGTCGTGGCGCCAGCAATAGACTTATTAAAATTTCCCATCCAATTGTATGTTGCCGTGACGCGGACCTGTTGGGTCGCCTTGAGTACGTTGATGAAGAGAAGATTATGCGATCAACCAATGTGGGTTTAAAATTGACGCAAGCACGTATTGTTCGGTGTTGTCTGATAGATATACTGGAGGAACCAGTTGCGACTAGTGAGAGATTCGAAGCGAGCTCATAGCATAGCTGAACCACCTGCATCCAGAATAGACAAAAAAGCTGGGAACTCCTCAAGCCGAAACCGTGGAAAACACGCATAATTTGAGCTTTATTCACAATTCGGATCTTGGATGACGGAGAGCATGGTTAATGCGTTTGGACCGCCTGCAACAGTCACAGCTTGATGCTCAATGAACCTCACTCACCTCGGTCAACGAAGGTGAGCGAAATCCGGCGAAGATGTAAAGCGCACAGGCCACTCTTGGTGGGGCAGAGAAGGTACAGTCGGGAAAAGGTCAGTCCTTCCGTGGTGGTTGCCCGCCTTACCTAATCCGGGTACCTGAGCACCTAAGGTGGCCAGGGTGAGGTAGGCACGAGCATCTTGCGTAGCTGTGGTAGCCTCCCACCAGACACCCATCAGCCTCGCCCATCGATCAACAATCCCACGACCCTCCATCACGACACCCCGCGAAACCCAACCTCACCCCTCCCATACTACCTCCCACACACAGCAGCTCGACAAATTGTCAAAATGTCCGAAGGCGCGCTGAAGCCCGAGAAGGACTTCTCGAAGGAGACCGACAAGCAGATTCCGGAGGCTGAGAAGCTCGCGAAGGTGGGCGGCGTCGAAATTGCCGGCATCTGGAGCTCTTTCTGACTGACTTTTGTTTGCAGAGTGATATCTCAGCTGCCATCGAGAAGCTTAGTGTGCTGGAGAAGCAGACCCGCCAGGTCAGGACCCCGCCTCTCCCTTCGCCGACGTCACCAAGCTAACCAGCAGCAGTCCTCAGATCTTGCGTCGACATCGCGTATACTCATTGCCATTGTTACGATTGCCAAGGATGCCGGGGACTGGAGCTTGATGAACGAGCAGGTCTTGGTTCTCTCCAAGAAGCATGGCCAGCTCAAGCAAGCTATTACCAAGATGGTCCAGGCGGTGATGGGCTTCCTCGACTCTACACCGAACCTCGAAACGAAGCTCACCGTGATCGAGACTCTCAGGACGGTTACTGAGGGCAAGATCTTCGTCGAAGTCGAGCGTGCGCGCGTCACCAAGATCCTCTCCGACATCAAGAAGAAGCAAGGCGATCTGAGAGCGGCGACGGATATCCTGTGCGAGCTGCAGGTGGAGACCTTCGGTTCCATGGACCGTCGGGAGAAGACCGAGTTCATCCTGGCACAAGTTGCTCTCTGCATCGAGAGCGGCGACTGGACCCAGGCGGGCATTCTCAGCCGCAAGATCAGCACCAGATACCTCTCGCGAAAGCCTAAGAAGACTGCCGAGCAGCTGGAGAAGGAGAAGAAGGAGCGTGAGAAGAAGAAGGCGAGGGGCGAGGAGGTCCCTGAAGAGAAGGAGGACGACACGACCGACCTGAAGCTGCGGTACTACGAGCAACAGATCATCCTTGCGAAGCACGATGACAAGTACCTCGATGTCTGCAAACACTACCGCCAGGTCCTTGACACCGAGGCTGTCGAGGAGGACCCTGAGAAGCTTCACCCTGTGAGTTATTGTGGCACTGAAAGTGATGATTTGTTTTCTGACTATCATAGGTTCTGCAACGCATCATTTACTTCGTGATTCTCGCTCCCCACGACAACGAGCAGCACGACCTTCTCCACAGAATCCAAAAAGACACCAGAGTTAGCCAAGTCTCTGAAGAGGCTGAGCTCCTCAAGCTCTTTACCGTCCACGAGCTCATGCGCTGGCCCGAGGTCTCCAAGAACTTTGGCCCGCATCTCTGCGAGACGGACGTTTTCGACGCCCAAGCAGGCCAGTCCGGAGACGAGAAGGCGCACCAGCGTTGGCAGGATCTCCGCAAGAGGGTGATTGAGCACAACGTGCGCGTTGTGGCCAAGTACTACACCCGCATCCAGATGAAGCGCCTGACACAGCTTCTGGACCTCACTGAGGACGAGACCGAGAAGTACATCAGCGAGCTCGTCACCTCCAAGACCATCTACGCCAAGATCGACCGCCCCGCGCGTATTGTCAGCTTCGCAAAGCCCAGAGACGCGGACGACATTCTCAACGAGTGGAGCCACAACATGAAGAGCCTGCTCGGCCACCTGGAGCGTATCGACCACTTGATTACCAAGGAGGAGATGATGGCCAACATCCAGCCCAGTGGAAGCTCCAAGTCGAGCAAGGGAAAGGCTACCAAGGCGCATTAGAACGGTTCTTACGGTTACCAGGGATGGGGATATGGCGTGTAATTGTAGAACACTAGAGGCAGGCAATGAACAAGACTGGGACGCGTGAAACGGTTTCGGTCTATGCTTTGATGAAGCTTTGCGTCTATGTCTATAACGTGATCTATCATGTCTTCGTGTGTAATGCCCATCAGACCTTGCTCTTCGCCGCCTCCCCGTCCGCAATCTTCTTGATAAACCCAATCAGCGGCATAGCCCACTCCTTGGAGATGGGCACGTAATGTCCGCCGGGATGGACCACAACCATAGGCTCCTCGCACCTCTCCACCAACCCCTGACTCCTCGACTCCTCAACGACAGTATCCAAGCTTCCCAGGAAATGCAGCGTAGGCGTCTTGATCTTCGGCTCATACGCCCACTGCAACTCCGGAGGCGGCGCAAAGAAGCCACAGTACATCACCGCGAACTTGAATGGCTTTCCGCCGTTGGCCTCTCTTAGCTCCTGCACCCAGGGCCGCATCTCCTCGGGGACCTCGCAGTGCGGCGTCTCCAGCATGGCGGTCAGCAGGCCCGCGAAGGCGGCGCCCTGGCTGAAGCCGACGACGCCGTCGACATCGCCGCCGGCCTCGCGGATTGCGGCGGCGACGGCGCGCACGCCGGCGTCGAGGTAGCGGTAGGTGCCCGAGGCCTCGTCCTTGCGCCACCAGGCCCAGGCGTCGAGCTCGACCTCCTCCTCGCCGTCGGCCGGGGGCTCGTAGCCCGGGATGTCGCGCGGGGAGAGCTTCGTGGGGCCGGTGGGGTAGAGCAGGGCGGTGGCGAGGTTGAAGGGGGCGAGGGATTTGAGCATTAGTTTCTCGAGGGCGCGGGTCTTTGAGCGGAAGAGAGGGCCGGATTGGGTGTATCCTGGGTGTGTTAGTGATGGGTGGTTGAGAGGGTGATGGCGGGGTAGGTTGAGTGGTTAGAGACGGGGTTGATAAGTGTGGTTTGAGAGGTTGATGAGGGAGGTGTAGGGAAGCGGGTACATATCCTACCGTGAAGCATGAGGATCTTGATTTCCTTCTTTCCGTTGGGCTTCTTCGCGGCGCCGTTTGGCGGGGGGTTTGTTGTGGTGGACATTTTGCAGGTGAAAGTATGGGCGAATAGGAACGGCCGCTGGGAGGTTGAGGCAGGCGAGAAGTTTAGTCTATGAGGAACAAGTCTACTATTAATGCGAAAGTGAAGCGGGAGCCTCATGAGAACATCTATGAGTTGTGTGAGACGGGTGTTGGTGAGGTCAAGTTTGTGAGGTGAGAAGGTGGGTTCTGACAAATCCACCGCATGACTCTACGCCGAAACATGCCGAACGGCGTGAGATAAGTTATCTGATGGAATACCCAGACAGACAGGCTATAGCTACATTTAAAAAAAACTGGCACATTGAATGTGAACTTATTGCCAATGCCGAGAGGAAGACTACAGCTCAAGGTCATCTGTGATGTGAGGAAGGCTCGCCGGGGTGAGTCAGATGACATCACGTGATATCCGCTCCGGCCGTCCGGGCCCCTCGACGATGTCCGTTGCCCGGTGCGTCCTCCTGCATGCCGAACCGATCAATCGGACATGCCCCGGCTTCACGGTCGCCTTACAGCGCCCATCTTCTCGGCGGTCCTCAAACGCATACGATTTTCGCACCTAATTGAACCCGGCAGACGCCCGATATCACCGAGCCAGACATGCCCCGCGGAGCACCATTCACTTAGGACAAAGGATCAAATAGAATTAGTACAACAGCTCAATTGACTCCCGAGCCGTCAGTCTATGGTACAGCGTCCGCAAAGTACGCGTCTGGCGGGTCTTGTCTGTATGATCCCTCCCCCGAATGCTTCTATGCCATAGCCCGGAAAACTTGTCCCATGTCGAGAGAAACCGCTTAGTGCTTGTTCTTGGCGAGGGGGTTGCGGGCGTCGTTCTTCCACTCGTCGGCTGCGTTTCTCCATGTCAGTACGGGTTCGTTGCGGGAGGCGGAGCTGCGACGTACACTTCATCATGGCGTTCTGGGCAGAGTTGATGCCGTAGGCGATGACCAGACCTGTTGTCGCACATATCAGTCCCTGCTGCTTTCTCTCTCGCGCGCATTGTCGCTCCCCCGATCCCCATCGCATTCAATTCGTATCGGTCCTCGTCGGAGGGGGTTGTCAATCGTGGAAGGGGCGTTGGGACCTACCGGCAGCGAAGAAGGGCGCCATCGGCTTAACTACAAGGGATGTTTAGCATTTCGCGACAACCGACGGGGGCATGCAGGCGCTGGCAACTTACGGACGGGCGTGGGGTACTTCTTGAGGGCGCGAGCTCCGAGCCAAGACATCTTGTCGGTTTGTGATGGGGGTTGCGTGACCGGGAGGGTGGAATTGAGCGAGGTTTTGGAGGGGCGGTTGATGACTTCGGGTTCAACGTGAAGCTACTCAGGACGAGCCTTTTTCCTCCGATTGAGCTTTCGGCGGTTGGACCCGTAGCCGAGATGCGGCGGATGTGGCCTGAGGCAGCCTGTCGTCAGAAAAGCGCTTAGGTAAGGTAGCTGCGCACGTGCCATGCAGCGACAATTTGTGGAGGCAGCTGTTTCTTGCATCGCAGCTTCATTCTTTGATCACGGTCACGTAATGGCGACACCATACTGATCCATTCTTACCAACGTCAATCAGTGGGCTTTCTGTAGCGGGTAGCTCCATCTCTTGACGCAGCTTGTGAGGACCACGAATGGTGTCTCCATTGGGAGTTTGTCGATACGCATCATATGTCACGTGACGTATTCCTTCGAGCCAAGCCTTCATCCTCAACGGCTGCGCATTGCCTCCATCGATGATCTATCAACACCTGTTTAAAGAACTCAATGCTTTGCAAAGAACACAAACATATGAGAACTTACACAGTGTATGCAGCCGTACTGAAAAGACAAAAGATATGGGCCATTCGTACGAGAGCCGCAAGCAATCGTATCACCCTCACAGAAACGGGTAACATCGACGCAACGCTGGAACGATTGTCCGCCGCTTGTTTCTTCCAAGATGGACTTCTCACACGCCCCTCTCTCTCAGTATCAAAATCTCATGTTTCTGGCCTGTGCTTTGCTTTTCTTAGCACCTGAATCTAGCCGTTAAATCTACCCGAGAAGGCGATGCCACCAGAGTCAGCTGATTGCTACCGGCCATCACCTCGGGAGGTGTCCCGTTTCCCCCACATGGACCCCTGTGCGGGTATCGCTGAAACAATTGTCCGTCGCCCCTTCTGGCCCCGGACACCCCTGCTGACAAGGACCATGTGACATCATTCGACCCTTCTCCGCATCTGGGCGCATTTGGCCGGGATACGTACCGTGCTTGGAACTGCCCAGGAGCTCAGCTCCTACGCCCGCTGCTCCGTGCCGTCGCTGTCAGTTGCAAGTGAGGTGGGAGGCGGGCGTCAGCTTTCCCCAGGTTCGGGGCCCTTGCTAAGCATGGATTGGCGTGCTGGCGTGGACGGTGGTGCTTGATCAGGACGAATAGCGTCGCAGCAGCGTGGAGGAAGAGAGGAGAAGCACCAGTACACAGCCGGTAAAGAGTTGCAGGCAAGCAGCACGAACTCAAGGGCACGTCGTAGCCAAGCAGGCAAAAGAGCAAGCAGCCAAAACGTCCTCCTCCCTTGTGTCACATTTCTCCCACGTCTTGTCCTTCCTGCCACACTACACTACCTCACACTGCACTCACACACACACCACCACCAAACAGACGCCTCCCACACCTCCTACCTGAAGCTGTCTCTGCATTGCGTTGCGCTCTCTCCTCTCTCCTCCCTCCCTCCCTCAAAAGTGCGGGGGAAGCACGTTCAAAGACACTCAGGTCGCACGGTTGTAGGCCGACCATCAGCCCGTACTCGTCCAATTACATTCGTCCCATTTGCCTAGTCTACCATTCTGCCGCTTCCCCAAGACGCAAGCACGGTCTCGACCACCACCTCAACCACAAACAAGCAAGCACCTCCTCTCCCCAGCTACCTACCTTACCACCAGCTACTACCACCATACCGCTGTTCTGCTACCAGAGACCAGGCCACCACCACCTTCCGCCCGTCGCCGCCGCCGCTGCACGCCGACTTGCTTCCCGTTCTGTGATCCAGTACCAATAAACCCCTGCTCTCGGGTGCTTCCTGCTTCTTGCCGATCGAGACGTATCGAATATCGTTTCCTTTCCTCCTTCCACATTCTCGTGCCAGAGGCTTGTTACCTGCAAACAAAGAGCTTGTTTGTCCATTCTTTGTCGGACCCGACGGACGACATACCTCTCGCAGCAGACAAGACACCTCTAGGTCACCTCGTCATCACCAACCACCAATCCCATCCTTTCATCTACACCTACCTCTCTTCCTCCAACACCTTTCGCAATGCTGAGCCGTCCATTGGTGCGAGCCGCCGGCGCGGTGACCCCGCGTTCCGCGCTGCGAGCATTCTCTACCACGAGCCAGCAGCTGAAGGTGCCCTCCATGGCCGACGTCAGCGCTGCCCCTCAAAGCGTTGCCTCCTTCAACGAGAAATCGAAGCAGTTCCGAGAGCAGTTGGTCGAGCAGCAGAAGCAACGGGAAGCAAGTGCGTATCAGTCCTCTCCTCCCTCCTCCGCCTCTGAGTCCGCCAAGGACGGCATCTCATCTGTGATTGCTACTTCAGGACAGAAGGCCGAGGCCACCCAGGAGCCTCCGCGGAAGGCCGGGCCCTTGACCAACCTCATCTACGGCACCAAGGAAGGTCGCGAGCTCGATGCGCAGCTCGAGGCTAGCTTTAGTCAAGTCCTTGCCCGAGGCAAATACGTCCACTCGATCGTTTTCCACGAGGTCAAGCCTGACAAGGTCGACGAGTACACCGAGCTCGTAGGAAACTGGTACCCGCGCATGGCCTCCATGCCGGAGAACAAGGTCCATCTGGTGGGAAGCTGGAGGACCGAGGTTGGCGACTGCAACACCTTTGGTATGTCGCTTTCAAGGAGCTCAGGCACGGCCGAAACAGCTGCTAATATTAGCTTAAACAGTCCATATTTGGGAGTACCAGAGATACCAGGGTTACCACGAGTCGATCCACAACATTGGTTCCCACCCCGAGTTCGCCGAGTTCGACAAGAAGCTCAAGAGCCTGATCACCTCAAAGAAGACATCTCTTATGCAGGAGTTCTCCTTCTGGCCCACGACCCCTCCCCGCCAGCTTGGCGGCATCTTTGAGCTGCGATCCTACACTCTGCACCCCGGTAACCTGCTTGAGTGGGAGACCCACTGGAGACGGGGCCTGAAGGCCAGACGTGAGGTCATGGAGGGCGTCGGCGCTTGGTTCGTGCAGATTGGAGACCTCAACACTGTCCACCACCTCTGGCAATTTGCCAACCTGGAGGAGCGCAAGATTCGACGTGAGAAGAGCTGGAGCGTTGAGGGTTGGAGCGAAACCGTTCACAAGACTGTTCCTCTTATTCAGACGATGAAGTCACGGATCCTTGTCCCCATGCCTTGGTCGCCTACTGCGTAAGATGGCATCAGACATGGTGTCGTGTTTTGCTGCCTGCTATGGGAACTCTACGTCGCACATGTCGAATTATCGCACCATCATTAACTCGTCGATGCACGTACGATTAGTACCAACGGATTACTTCTATTGAACTTTACTTCACGCGCTGGTAGTAAGCGCATGGAGGCATACCCGCCACCAAGGCTCGACTAGGGCCGTCGGTTTTGGTTTGCATGGATCACCAGGGGTTGCCAAGGGCTTATAAGTGTACAGAATTCTGGTAAACCCAGCACATAAACATAGGAACTGAAAATTGTAGCCTGAGTAGATGCATCCGTTCCCAAACGCCAGGGTATAACCTCAAATGCTGTGACCGAGGCCAGTTTGCCGTTTTGATCCACCAATGCGATGCTTAATTTAATGTACAATCCTCACTCGTCGACCTCCTCTCCCATTACTGCAGCAAGATTCCTCCTCGCGCCCGCCAAAGTGTGCCCCAACGCAACCAACTTAGCCGACAAACTCATTAGGTTCGGATCAGGCAAGCTCTCGACCCTCACCTTCTCCCTCACGTAGACCTCATTCGGCTCCCCGCTACTCGACGGCGTACCCAGGCCACTGACACTGCTCTGCCCGCTCCTGGGATGCGCCCCGCCGTGTTTGTGCTTCTCCCCGCCGTCCGTGACGTTACTATATGCGAAGCGGAACGGGCGGTCCATCTCGTCGTGCTCCAGCCTCCTGACGGTGCCGAGCGCCAGACCGAGCTTGGTGCCGAAGCTCGGCGGCGCGTCGACGGGCTCGAGGGCGCGCAGCCAGAGCACGAGGGACGACTCCTGCAGGGAGAAGTGAACGGAGATGTTGGGGCCCAGGGGCGGAGCGAAGTGGACGGGCGGGCAGGAGTCGGACTGCCAGGCGGGGTCGGAGGCGTTGGGGGGCGGGCCGCGGAGGAGAGCGGAGGACTCGGTCAGGGAGGCGGAGAGGATGCGCAGCTGGGCGGCGAGCTGGGAGGGGTTCGAGGAGGGCTGCGGGGTGGAGGTCAGGGAGAGGAGGTCGATGCATTCTGTGAGGTGGGTGTGGATCGTCTCGAGGGCGGCGATGTGGATTGGGTGCGAGGGGTCGAGGGCGATGGTTTGGGATGGGAGGGTTTTGAGCTGGAGGTTGACGGCCTGGAGAGGGTTGATTGTCAGTTGAGGGGGGAGTGGGGGTTGGAGGGATGGATGGGAGACGCACGCCTTTTACTATCCTTGTGCCGACGCGGGTTACTGTGCCTTTGACGCGCTCGTTACGCTGCGTGGACATGACGAGGGTGCTGCCCGGGTCGATTGGCGCGAGGAGGGCGTAGCAGTCTTGCAGGCCGTGGCGGATGTCGCTGAGGACTGTGTGGGTTTCGTTGACGATCCATTCCAGCTCGCGCTTCTTTGAATCGATTCTGATTAGCATTTTGGTTGGACAATTTATGCGGAAACGTGCTCGCGACTGAGCTTGAACTTGGGAATCAGGGAGGACGTACGAGGGTTTCCTCCGTTTTGAGGGCGAGCTGGTCAGGGGCCACGGGAGGCCAGATTGCTATAGACATGACTGCCTGGTGCTGAAGTGAGAGGGATATGTGGTTCGACCGAGGTGCTCGTAGGCAGCAAGGCTGGAGGTTACAAAGGAGCCGCGGCGGGCGTGACGAATTGAGGTGTTTGGTGTTTTAGCTCATGGTTGGATGTTGGAGCTTCGCATTGGAGTTCGTCATCGTGGGAGGTCTGGGGTCAGTGGGGTGACGCGCGCTAGTGGGCTCGAGCAGGGGCCTGCTGGAGCTGCAGATGCTGCGCCGGTGCGGGTGCATGTGGACCCACTCTTTTGCACTTTTTGCGTTCCTGGCAGCGAGTGAGGCCGTGGACATACATTCCCATCTTCACCACAGCTTCTATCTCCAGCTAATACAATTAACTTATTCAGGCCGAATCATTGTCAAGAAACACCACTCATATCTCCTTTAATCATACACCCGAGCTGTCTCCAGGCCTCTGACCACGGCATCATAAAGAAGAAAGACAGCAGAAACTAGCAGCAGGCTCCCGCCTCAGCTCACCCAGACTCACTTCTGCCTACAATGGCGCCGACTCACCCCAAGAGCCAATCTGGCAAGAGCGACTCCTCATCAAAGAAAGATGTGTCAATAGACAAGCTTCCTCGTCTGCCTCAAGGTACTGACAACATCCCTCATTTCACCCTTCCTTTCTTGTCCTCCCGTTTCACCTCATCTCCCGTCTCATCGCCCATCTCGGCTAACACCACCCTAGGCAGCAAGATCCAGAAGCGCGCCCTCCCGCGCAGCCAGCAGCCCATCTCCTCCAAATCCCGACTCATCTACGTCTCCTCGTCTACGCCCTTCATGGCCGTCGTCTCCCGCGTCAGGAAACAGCTCGACAGGGCGCTCAAGGGTAACGTCCCCTCCACCAAGGGCATGTCGCTGCCGCAGCGGGTAGATCTGCTTCACCGGGACGGGGGCACTAAGGCCGAGGGCGAGGCGGTTGTGTTGGGGACAGGCAAGGCGGTGGAGAAGGTGCTCAGCGTCGCGGCTTGGTTTGAGGAGCAGGGGGGTTGTGTTGTCGAGATCAGGACGAGGACGGTGGGCACGGTGGATGATGTCGTTGTCGAAGGGGATGACGATGGATTTGGAGGGGAGAGCAGGGTGAGGAGGGTCAGCTGTTTGGAGGTCACAGTGAAGTTGAGGTGAGGGAGGTATGGAGGCGGTATGGATACAGGACTTCTCGATGCGAGCGGAGAGAGACATGAGGGCGCCATGAGCGGGGGCTGAATATCGAAATATCGTCGACGATGCCTCAGAACAAGCGAGATCTTATCAGGGGTGATTGGTGGAAAGACGATGCGAAGGCGTTGATGGGAGAAAGAGAAGCCGATGGATGTCTGAATAGAACCGGCATGATACCCAGCTGACAGGCTTTAATTTACGTTTATCCCCATGAACCTCCTAACCCGAGACATCCAGATCTTCTTCACCTCCGTCGTTTTTGATGTTCTGGCGACGTTGGAATTGGATCTCGGGGAGGAAGATCCATGGCATGTCACTGAGACAGCCTCTGTGACCCTCATTGCTTACGTCTGCGATCCCTCACATTCATCCCAACAAACCGCCCTTCATTCGACTCAGAATTCTCATTCTTTAGGTAAGTGCTGAAAGGTCAGTTATCGATATTGTTATGATAATGCGGCAACAGCAGACTGATGTGTTTCTCAACCTCGAAATTTCACTCTAAGGTGCATGGTAGAGGCATTCGATGAGATGAATGCATTGCTCATTTAGAACCGTTGTGAAGCACTGGTGCCCACTCGTTTAAGGACCCTCTCCGCGGTCAAGTCGTCTTCGATCGGAGAGACACCGAACCACGCGGAGTTCCAATCGGGAAACTTTAGTTGCTTATTTTCCCGCATCAAATGCGAATTGCGGGAATTGTTTCCCCAGAGACAAGGGCGCCGTTGGGGTCATCTTACGAGAAACAAGATCATCCCTGTCATCCACGCACTTATCGACGTGAATTAGCAGTGTTTATTACGGCCCTTGGCACCGTCTATCTTCACCGCTAGCGATACCGGAAATTTCGGTGTGGGGTACAACAACCCGAGAGTCACGTCGGCGCTTCCTTTTGACATCATTCAGTCCCGGCCGGCAATGAATACCAAAGAGGGGAAGTGAGGCCCCGCCTCGCATTTTCTCTTTTCTCTCTTGAGCCGTCGCGGGCTGGAAAGTCTCTTTCTATCTCCCGTTCAACCCTCTCTCTCAGTCAAGAGCCGTCTCCGTTCTAACCAGCGGCCGAGATGATGTTCCAAACCTCTGCCGTGCTGATGGCCGCCCTCGCCGGGCCGGCCTCCGCAAGCTACGCCTTCTACGTCGGCAAGGACCTCACCGCCGACGGCAGCGTCATGGTCGGCGGAACCGGCGAGGAGGTCTCCTCCCACTGGCTCCAGCTGTTTCCCGCCCGCGACCACGCCTCCAACGCGACGATCACCGTCGGCGTCACGGACAAGGCCAGCATCCCAGGCGAGCTCTCCACCATCCCCCAGGTCAGCCACACCTACCGCTACCTGTCGATGGAGTACTCCGACTTCGAGGGCTTCCCCGCGCCGCTCACCAACGGCGGCCTCAACGAGAACGGCGTCACCGTCCGCGACGTCTGGGCCCAGAACCGCGACGAGCTGGTCAACATGACCCCGACGCCGCAGCACGGCATCCAGTACAGCGACCTCGCGCGCATCGTCATGGAGCGCGCCCGGACCGCGCGCGATGGCGTCGAGATCATCGGCGAGCTCATGAACCAGTACGGCGAGGCGACCTACGGCGGCAACACCCATCTCATCGCCGACAAGGACGAGGGCTGGGTCGTCTGGGAGATGGCCGGCGGCCAGAAGCTCTGGGCTGCTGAGCGCCTCAAGACCGACGAGGTCCGCGTGCTGTACCCCGGCTACATCGAGGACTTCCCCACCGACTTCGCCAACAGCTCCGACTACATGGGCTCCGACAACATCGTCTCCTTCGCCGTCGAGCAGGGGTGGTGGAACGCCAGCAGCGGCGAGCCGTTCAACATCTTCAACGCCTACGGCGAGAAAGGCGAGAACATGACCGCCCGCGACGGCGGCTTCAAGTTCATGTCCCAGGCCGCGCTCGAGAACGCCACCCTCGAGATGGCCCCCGTCACCGAGGAGAAGCTCATGGAGCGCGTCCGCGACAAGCGCATCTCCGACGACGAGGCCGGCTACGGGCAGATCGTGTCCCTCAAGGACGGCATCGACCGCGACCTGCTGCGCATCTGGAACGCTCCCACCGGCTCCGTCGCCGCGCCCTTTGTCCCGTGGTGGCTTGGCGTCAGCAGCATCCCCTCCGAGTTCGGCGAGCACCGCTACCTCACCACCGGCGCCTCCGGCAGCTTCCTGAACACAGACTACCAGCTGCAGGAGGCGAGCGAGTTCGCGGGCCGCATCTTCAAGCGCGTGCTGTACTACATGTGCTCGCAGCCCGACACCTTCCACCCGATCGTCACGCAGATGCTCACCGGCTTCGAGAACCAGAGCCGCAGCGACATTGACTGGGTCGAGACGAGCGCGAAGCTGCTCATCGAGAGCGGGGACCGTGAGACGGCGAGCTCGCTGCTGACGTACTATTCCCACAGCCGCGCGTCGAAGGCTCTCGAGCTTGGCAAGGCCATGACGGCTGCTCTGGATGGGTACATCAAGCTTAGTGGCCAGTGGCGCAACCCGGTCGGTAGCGAGATTAATGATGCTGGAGAGGGCGCCGAGACTGTGAATTGCTTGGTTGGGTATGACCCCGACCAGCCTATCTGGAAGCAGCCTGCGAACCCCATGAGGAAGAAGAGGAGCCTGAGGAACCGCATGTTTGTGCAAGGTCCTCGCTACTAGATCAACGATCAATAGGGGTCGTTTGCGTAGACTATCTAATACAAGTAATCACCAATAGGATCGGGCCTCGTGACAATGCAAGGGGCCAGATTGGGAAAGAAAGAAGCAAACAAGGTCTCAGCTGCTAATTACATAATCCTGTCGCCTTCCTCGAACGAATCCAGACCGCAAACTTCAGGTTTGTTTTGAATGGTTTCCCGTTTCTAAAGAGTGCTCTTATTCCAGTGAGCTGGCCTCGGGCCCTTCGAGCCAACGTTAGTGGTCAGCATCTCACATCATGGCGCTCAATCCAGCCTTTTGTTCCTCTACGGGTTTTCTGAATGTTCCATCTGAGATCTTCACGATGATGATCTCTTACCTCGAAACACGGCACCTCAAACAGCTGATGGAAAGCAACAAAGCTATCTATAGGCTTACTGCACCCGTGCTCTATCGCAAAGTATGGACAAAAAGGCAGACTTGTTGCGATGTTGGTGGGCTTGTCAGCCTGCTCAGACGGCGTCCGGAGATCTGCCAGTTCATTAGTGCCCTCAATATTGACGAGATGGATGAGGGAGGTATACGAGAACTACTGGGGCTAGAGCTACCGAACCTCGAAACCATGAACATCGAGCATGCTTGTGGAACTGTAAAGACTGCCGACACGGAGAGAAGAGAAGAACTCAACGCCGGCATACGTTTGAAACCAAGGCTCAGTAGCTGCACGTCAACACATCAAACTCTTCCACAAATATCAGGCTAACTCGAAAATTATCAGTCAACTTTGCTATCCTCGATGTTTGCAGGCACGTGGATGCAGTCCAGTCAAACGAGGTCGAAGAGACGGCGTCTCTGTACAAGATCCACGCACAAGACTCCGTCTACTTCAGCCAACCAACTCTTGCACGCCTGAGACTCGCACACCTGGACCTCTCAGTATTCAGAAGAGATCCCGCTGAGCCCTTTCCTATGGAGACTCTCCAGCACCTGGAAATCGACGACTGCCACATCCACATCGCAAGTCTTGGGAAGTTCTTGTCACGAGCCTCGTCGCTTCAGAGCTTCCGATTTCGCCACCACCGTCAGCTATCATTCTGCAGGAGCTCTTTTGTTTCTCTACTATCGGGATGCAAAGAAACCCTCGAGACTCTTGAGTTATCTTGGAGATCGTCTCTCTCGCACTATGATTTCAGGGGCCCGATGCTTTTCGAAGAGTTCACAGCTATGAAGCAGCTTCTGGTCGACCCCCAAGCACTCTTCGTGAATTACCTTGGGAGCACAAACTTGCGCCCGATGTTGAAGCATGTTCTCGCGCCAAATCTGAAAGTGCTCATGTTAGAAGGCGTTAGGGAACGCGCCACTCAGCATGACAGTGACCAGGATCAGCTTGGGCAGACAGCCACCATTAGGCAAACAGACGAGAAGTTACTCAGCGATATCATCAGGTCCAAGAGCGATACTGTGCCGCATTTGCGTTATGTACTTCTCTGCGACTGTTTGAGCATTGAAAATCTCGATAGATTCTACGAGATGGCGGATGCGCAAAATGTTCGCTTGGCATTGTTGAACACGCAGATGGACCAGCCTGTGCCGAACGTCGAGTTGCTAGATTCAAGTTGGGCTGAACGTGGTTCGGATACAGAGAAAAGAATAGAACATCACCAAGTTCGTTGCTACGACGGAAGAGGTTGGGTTTGCGGAGATGCATCATTCACAGTCGGCGACGCCCATAGCGAGGAGAACTCACCATGGGAGCAGTAGGATCGGTAATTGATCACCATCCCTTGCATGTTTCTTAACAATCGAGTTTTAGTGTGCGAGTAGATACTTCAAGCCTCAATCAGATCTAACACATGCAGCACTACGCGGGACCAACTCGAATTGCACGCCTGGACACCAAGACTTAAACAACGATCATGGGCTGCCTAAAATGGCGGGCGTCTGGATCAACTCGAAGGTCTTGGGAAAAGTAACATCTCGTCGTGATATTTGAACAATCATTAATCTCCTTCATGTTATTGTAATGTCTGGACGAAACTTCGTCGATCAGTTGGTTATCGATCTTAGGCCATGATGTTCTTTGTGCTAGGCATTAGGAACGGCCACCAATGCATACGCCCATGTTAGCTGTGTCAGCTTTCTCTTTCAAGGCCATTTCAAACTGACCATTGGCCGGTTTCCAATTAGGCCCTCAAATTGTGCAAGCAGTACTAGGACGTGGTCTAATTACCCCTGATTCGGCGATAGAGTTTGTCATTGATGAACGCTCAGGATTTAAACCCTTTTGCATTATGGCCCAGGGAAGGCATTTCAGCCTGCTGGAGACGATTTTTCTAGCAGCACTGCTTAGCAAGATCCATCCAGTGCAAACGAAGCTCAGATAGGCCGGCGACATTCTTGAGAGTTTACTCGTTCATGAAGCAGATCTCAATTTTACCGCATCGTTTTGGTATGACTGTCACGAGTCGAAGCTGACGATCAAGACTGGACAAAACGACGTCGCGGACCTTTTGCTTTACAAGCCCATGGCTACATGTAGCTCTCAGTCTTTCTCAGACCTTAGCCCATGGGATATCGTCAACTTGTGCGATTCTCACAATAAAGATCGCCTCCTAGAGCTTTTGGATGGTCAGACGAATCGATCCAGGCAGAAAGACCAAGCAAAAGCAGCACTTGCCACAAGTTACAAGTCGTGGGCCCGAAGCGCGACAAGCCATCTTGTTTTTGGGGCATTTCTTGGTAAGTGGGGACTGTCTGAAACCCAATTTGCCCCGATGAAATATCATACTGACTTTGACTTAGGATGTTTGATGGTAACTATTGTCCGGGAACTGTGCGGTTGGTAACTCAGGGAAGGTGGTTCGGTCTCAACAACTAGGTGATGGCGGCGACTGTGGTTTTCTTCGGCTTGTGGGATTGGAATGGAGTTCATGGATACCAAAGATATGGAGATAACGATAGAGACAGTGTAACTAATTTAGATTGAAGAGATGACACTTCGTGCCCAAGGTCACCGCCACTTTGCTATTTCGCCCAAAACAAAAATATTGGCTGCAGACTTGCATCCCATTTCACACACATATTTGTAGACAGGTCTCATTAGAATCAACGAATTATACACCTAGCTATGCAAAGTTGCCCTTTTTTCTAAGCTGCCTTCTAAACCATATTACAGAACTCCAAAGACAAGATCGTTTCATGACAATCCGGGTAACTCCTCAAAATCAAATCCCTTAAAGCCATCCTCGACCGCCCAAGCTCGTCCCTTCTCCTTTTCATACAATGCCTCACACGCCCTGCCAACAACAAGCAGCCCAGGTGGCCTGCTACCCTCAGACTCAATAGCCTCAGCAACGTACTCTAGCGTTGTCCGAATCACCCTCTGGTCGGGGCAACTCGCCCTCTCGATGACCGCGCAGGGTGTGTTCTTCGGCCACAATATCCTCCTTGGCTTCTCCTCGCCTTCAGCCTGCTCTTCCGTCTCAAGGTGGCAAGTCAACTCCCTCACCAGGCCAACAATCCTGTGCAGCGCCATGAGGAACACAACCGTCCTGCTAGCGATGAACTCGGGTGGCGCTGGCGGCTTGCCCTTCTTGCCCGTACCAGTGCACACCAGAACCTGGTCCGCAACGTCGCGTTGTGTAGGCGGGATGCCGGCGAATAGCGGCGCGCTGAGCGACGAAGTGATACCGGGCAGAACCGTGACACGGTCACCGAAACCGTGCTCTCTGAAATACGCAACCTCCTCGCCGCCCCGTCCATAGATGAACGGATCGCCTTGCTTTAATCTCAGAACAGTCTTGCCCTCCTTCGCACCGGCCAAAGCAAGCTCATGTAACTCCTCCTGCGCCTGATCCGCATTTCCAGGGAACTTTCTCGCAATCTGCACCGGTGTCCGCCTGGGAATCAGATCAAGCACTCCAGCTGGCACAAGCTTATCAGCCAAGATGAGATCCGCCGTCTGAATAGCCTTGTGTGTCGCTCTCGTAAGCAAATCGGGATGGCCGGGACCGCTTCCTGCAAGAATAATCCTGCCCTGCTGCGGCGGCTTGCTCGCCCCTGTTCCAAGCCCAGCAGCAGGCGGCTTCCCAGCCGTCTCAGGCAGCGCGGCAGAGTACGACTTCAACACGCTCTCTGCCTCCTCGTCCGTGATCGCAGCCAACCTCTTAAGCGGCCAGTACTCACAGACCTGACTCAACCACCTCATCCGCCTGCTCTTCGCCGCTTCCAGATCCGCATCCGTGACAAGCTTGTTGAAGCTCGCAGACTGGTCCACAGAATCGTCAACCTCATCCGGCAAGCTATCCTCGCTCTGGATCCTCCTCCTCACATCCCCAAGCCTCGCGCACGCAGCACCCAAATCCGTGGGCAACGCCGCGGCGACTTCCCTCCTGATCCTGCTGGCCAGCTTACACCCCCTGCCATTCGTCGTGACGCCAATCTGCAGCGGGCCGTCGGTGTGCGTGCTCAGCAACGAGAACGTGCACAGCTGCGGCGCGTCGACCACGTTGACGGGGATGCGGTTGCGCCTGCACAGCGCGGAGATGTGCGCGCTGAGCGGGTCGCGCGGGCCGCTGGTCACGAAGACGGCGTCGACGACGTTGTCGACCTCGTCCCGGCCCAGGGTGAAGAGGTCGGTGTCCTCGAAGGCCTTCTTGTGCCAGGCCACCTCGCCTGCGTCGATGCGTTTTTGGAGGTTGTAGTGCAGGTCTGAGGTGTCTGGGGCGAGGAGGATGGGGGTGGCGCCGGCGTTGATGGACTGCGTGCAGCGCGCTGCTGCGAGGGGGTTTGTGCCGATGACGAGGTGGGTGTTGCCTTTGCAGTTGAGGGCTGTGAGGAGTGATGTTGCTGTTGTCGCCATTTTGGATGTGTGTGACTCTGATGAGTCTATCTTGAGGGTGATGAAGACGATGTTGGTGAAGGTCTTACAACCCCTGTCGCCCGTGTGGGTGAGTGTATTGGTGAAGTTCAAGTAAGGTACTCAACCATGCGCAACACAAAGAGAAACTTTTGAATGACAAAAAGTCAAAAGATGAAAAGGCCCGTGATCAGGTCAGTCTCTCATAAGACGAAGAGGGAATAAAAAGGTTACAGAGACACTGTTCTTGGCCACTGTGATTAGATATCTAACCAGAAATTAGAAATCGCCCATGGACTGGCATTTGCCCTTGCAGCGCCAGCGCCAGACCCCGAATTGCGATTGCGGAACCCAATCATGCGCCGGGCAAAAAAGGTCAGCTAATTTTTCATTCGCTGGCGATGACACCATCCCGACAGCCGGCCCTTGCGATGTCTTATCGGCCTTTATCGGCATCTTCCATCGTGACCAATCAGCGGCATTCGCCCCGACTCCCGCGGAGCCGTCACCGGAGATGCGTTCCCCTGGCACGGTCTTCTTCAAGCATCTCCGGTCGACGGCCTCTGCGCATGGAGGGGTAGAGGGGTAATCTGTGTTCTGCATGTCACAATGAAAAGACCAATGATGCAAAAGATAAGATGGGTTGTCATTCAGTTGAGTCGTGGTATTGAACTGTGATAAGTGGCGGCTCGTTGGCGCAGTCATGATGTCCTCATTCCCCCCGTGCCTATGTAGTATAATCCGTGGTGTTGTTACAGTATTTTGATGCCTTTCCCACCCATATGATACACAGTCATTGTTACAGTTATGGTGATTCCTTTAATCCTCTTTCTCCGCCAGCTGCTTCTTGAGATCATGCAGAGCAGCTCCTCTCTTGCTCTTCCGCCTCTGCTGCGGCTGCGCGCGCGCTTCGATGGCGTCAGGGTCGCCAATCACACCGTGCTCATTAATGCCGACCTCAACGACATTCCTCTTCTTGCGAGCGGCAGCATTCGCCCGCTGCGCGCGAACACCGCCATCATCCTCGGCCTCCGGCCTGCCGAGGCGAACATTCCTCTGCAATCTGGTCTTCGCGCCCAACGCCCACAGGTCACCCCACTTCGCCTTGCGCGCATCGTGGTACGCCTGCTTGCTGAAGCTCTTCGGGATTGTCCACCGCTCAATCTTCGCGGAGGGCGTGCAGACGTCGAGGGTGACATGTCCGCGGCGCTTGATGGGCGGGAGAATCTGGCGCGGTAGGGAGAGCATGTCCGGCGCGGTCTCGGCATCCTCGTAGCCTTCCAAGGCGCGAGTGGTGGCCTTGTCGCCGGCGAGAGGGCCTGACTTGGCTGTGGTGCCTCGCTGGATGGCGACGTAGCTGAACTGCACGTCGTCGTGGTTGCGGTGCGTTGCGCCCATGATCCTCTGGAGGAAGGGCGGGCGGACGAAGCGCTGAGTGAAGTGGCAGTAGTCCTTGCGCCCCTTGCTTCTACCAGGGACAAGGTACATCGGGCACGACTTGTGGTTCGTGCAGGGCGCGATGATCATGCCGTGCTCCTTCACTCTCTCGAAAGATGGGTCGAGGTCCTGTTCTTCGGGCTTGAGTTCTTCCCCTCCTGGAGGGATGAGGAACTCCTGAAGAAGGCGGTCGCGAACCTCAGCAACGGCTTCAAAGCCACTAGGCTGGCCCTTCTCGAGAACTATGAGAACACCTCCCTCGGGGTTAAGCAAGGACCAGATCTGGTTCAAGATGGCCTTGCGTCTGTGGCCTTCCTTAACAGGAAGAAGCAGGTGGGAAGCGATGATTACATCGAACATCTTCCTAGGCTGCGGGGTCTCGTTGGCGTCAATGTGCTGTTCCTGCTGGTCGACGGAGTGTAGGTAGTCCGGCAGGCGAGGCAGGAAGCTGGTGTTCTGGAGGAACTTCGAAATGCGCTCTCTCAGCTTTTCGGCTCCAATAACCACACTCTGCTTGCCTGGAGGACCCCGACCACTGACTTCGCCGCGGGACTGCATGGCCTCCCACTCAGCGCGGATAATGTCTTGCCAAGCCAGGAGACCTGCACCACCGGCACCAACGTCAAGGATGCGGGGCCCCTCGCCGTTGCCTCTCTCGAATAGCTTGCGCATCCACTCCGTGCCCAGGCGCTTGCGAACCTCAACCAGACTGGCCATGGCAGAGGCGTAGGTAGGCGGCAAGAACGTAGAGATGAACGCATCCGCATCGATCTCCGACATCCTAGCCTGCCAGACAGCCATGCCAATGGGGTTCTGCGGCAGGTTCATCTTGGAAGCAGGTGTCGCCGGTGAATGGGGCAGGCCAGGACCTCCGAAAGCCTTCTCTGCCGCCTCTTGTACGTGCTTGATATCGGTACGGCTGAGCATGGTGTTGACTGGTGATATGAAGCCCGCGTAGGGCATGGAGACCGTAGCTGGGTTTGTCGAGAAGTGGCCCTCTCTCGAGTACGGATGCAAGCGACTAGCACGGTTGGAGATGCTCTGGTCTTGAATCCCATCCTCCCTCTCGTCGAGATCCTCCTCATCCTCATCCATCTCTCGTTCCTCGTCTCGTAGTTGTTCGTCCTCCTCTTGGGCTTGTGCCCTCTCCGACTCCTCGTATGCGCGGGCACTGGCCTCAAAGTCCTTCTGCAGCTTCATGAGCGCATCGTATTCTCTCCTGTTCCTTGCCACAACATTGATGTAGTTTTCTCGCTCTTCGGGTTCGGGCTCGGCCTCGGGCGCAGGCTCTTGCGCAGGTTCGACCTCGGTCGATAGCTCAGAGGCGAGGTTGTCCTCCACAATTTCTTCGAAGATCTGGTCAGGCGTTTTTCGTTTGCCTTTCCGCACGTACGATACCTCCTCGTAGGAGCCTCCCTCGCCCCGTCGAAGGAGAGCAGGTTCCGCAGATCCATCCTTTCGTACTGCCGCCTCGGACGTTTTCTCGTTCAAGTACTCGATTCCAATGTCCTCCGGGGTGGTCTCTCTCAGCGGCGGCCCGTACCAGCGCTCGTATAGCCTGTATTCTTCCTCGCTAAGGTAGCCCTTCGGTAGTGTGTCGCGAAATCTCTGCTTCGCCTCCCGAACGGTCGTCTCGATATCGGCAGCACGTGTGAGGTCTTTCGCATCATTTCGGCTCGACTCGCTGTCCTGGAACCTCCGCGATGTTGTCGTGAGGGGTCTGCGGGCGGCGGGTCGCACCACCGATCGTGATGCAGCTAGCTTCGAAGAACTCGAAGGTAATGATCGTCCTGGGAAAACTGTCCCTGGAGTGCGTTGGCCTGCCAAGCTCAGAATACGAGCTCTACAGCTTGGGCAAGCATTTCTGAGACCACCTGCGGTTAACATGATTGCGCTTTTGGCGGGGTGGCAATTGAGGTGGTGAAAGATAGAAAGCAGCGATGGAGCTTGTCGCAAGAAATTTGGGCAGGGGACCTTGAGCTCAAAAAACTGCCGCCCCACCTGTTGCAAATGAGGGCTACATCATTGGCCACCTCAGGCACAGCATTCAATATCAAACCAACACTTTCCATACTTTTAATGAGGTTGTTAAATTCACAGAAATCTTTCTTCACATATTCCATTCAATCATAGAATGGTCAAGGCTTCTGACACGTGCAGGGCGCAAAATCATTATACAGCACGAGTAACCTTATTCCTCGAGAGTCCTTCTCGCTTACGAGTTGACCTTGACCATCAAGTACCTAATTAGTGATCAAACTGTGTTTGCGGTTGCTGTTCACTTTCTCTTCATGTTTAAAATGTTCAGTTTCATTCAGCTCGGATGTCGAGCAGACCTGATACTTCTCGGCTGTTTTCTGTTCTTGCCTTTCTTTGCTTCTTCAGAAGAGTTGAGAGGGTCAAATTTCTGGAGAATCTTGACAATGCTTTTCAAGTCAGCAACCTGATTCTCTCCATCCTTGCTGCCAGTTTCCTCGTCAACGATGAGGTCCTTTGCATACTGCAACGGCGGCACCAGTCTCTTCAGCTTGGATGTATCCGCGCCTCTGTCCACAAGCAACCGAACGGAGTCCTTGTTCTTCCGCATGATGGCATGATACAGGGGATTCAATCCATCATGTTTGACGTCGGTGCGAGCGCCATGATCCAATAGGGCAGGCACCAGAGAAGACCGATGGCTATCGATGGCGATGAAGAGTGGAGTACGGCCATGGTTATCTTTGGCATTAGCTTTCGCTCCCTTTTCCAGCAACAGCTTTGCCATTTCTTCGTTGCCGTGGTGTACAGCTTGCATCAGCGGGGTCCAGCCATCAAGTGTATTGGCTAACTCGAGGTCGGCTGAATGTTCCAACAACAGCTCAACAACAGATGTGTGACCTCGGCTCGCCGCCAGATTGATGGGCGTATCTGAATCGTGGTCTGTGGTATTAACATTTGCTCCTCCTTCGATTAGAGTCTTGGATATTGTTAGGTAGCCGCTTTCGGCGGCTAGAGCAAGTGCGGTGCAGCCGGAGTTGTCTTTAGACTCGACATTGACCTTAAGATCGAGCAAGAGTTTCACTGTGTCTAGGCTTCTTCTCTCCACAGCTCTTCCAAGAGACGTGCGTCCGAGCTTGTCCCTGAATTTGGCATTGGCCTTGCGTTTAAGTAGCAGCCTGATCATGGGTGTGTGCTTTAGTTGCTCAGCCAGTGCCAATGGTGTTTGTTTCTCGTCGTCCCAAGCCTCGATACGAGCCTTCTGATCGAGTAACAACTGTGCCATTTCCTCATCGTTCTTGCTCGCTGCATATGCGAGAAGGGTTCGACCTTTTTGGTCTCTCGCTTCAATATTGGCGCCGTTTTTTATCAGCGTTGTAAGTATGGATAGATGGCGCTGCTGTGCTGCAAGATACGCCGGTGTCAGGCCCTTTTCGTCTTGAAGCTCCATATCAGCTCTGCTCTTTATCAGAATTGGAAGAATTGCCGAATGACCTGCACGAGCTGCCAGAGCAAGCGGCGTGAGTCCAAACTCGTCAGCGATATTCACATCAGCTCCTCTGTCAATGAGAAGTTGGCAAACAGGCTTTTCGTTTCTCCTGGCAGCAATTGCCAACGGTGTACGTTGGTTCCCCCCGGAGCTTCTAGCATTTATGGATGCGCCGCGATCAAGCAGCAGTGCAACAGCTTCTTGGTTTCGATGAAAGGCTGCTCTGAATAACGGCGTGACCCCCTCGCCATCTTCCGAATCAATACTCATCCCCTGGTCAAGGAGCCAAGATACTGCAGCAAGGTGCCCGCGGAAGATTGCCATCGACAACGCCGAGACCCGTTCAGTCGTTTCACAACGAATATTGACGTGATTATCTGCAAGAAACCTTAGTGCTGCCAAATTTCCATTGGCAACATTTTGCATAAATGCGCGATGGAACCTGTCAGGCATATCGTTGATTGTAGCATCTTTGCTTGGTGCGCTGGTTGAAAGATAGTCGATGATGCCTTCAAGCCATTGCAACGCCCTCTCTTGTCCGCAATGTGGAGGCAGCGTTCCAGCTGATGATACAAAATCGAAAATTTCCGTCTCCCTTTCTACCAGTGTTCGGTTCGCGTCAACGAGAGAAGCCAGTTCTTGAGTGTTTGCTTCCAGTTGGGCCGACAATTCGTCCTTCTTCTGCTGCAATCGGTCCAGTTCTTCTTGCACTGCTTTAAGCTTTGCTGTGGTTTCGTCTACGGCGGCTGTCTTTTCCCGGATAGACTTTGGAAGCTCCAGGAGCTTGGGACGCATACGTTTGTCCTCTTTCAGTAGTCTTTTGAGCTGTTTGCTGCGTTCGATGAGTGAGAGCTCAAGGCTTGCGTCCACACTAACGCCTGAAGGGGAGTCCATTGAGTACAATCTAACCATGAACACAGGCTGAGCCCCAAGTTGTTCTTGTGTGAGTTTGGCCTGGAGATTGAAGAATTGGGTATGAGCGCTTGTGTTTCCGAAGACATAATCCCTAATGCTCGCCTCTCCTGTTATGTCGTCCAGGATTGCAGTTCTCGACACAGTCATTACGTGGCACCGAGCTTCTGGTTGGCAGCTTTTGATCTCAAGTTCGAGCGCTATGACAAAATCTTCTGAAAAAGACGCCACATGACGGAACTTCAACCATGTTCGCTGCACTGAATCTCGTGAGAAATCCGCTCCTGTAAGAATGAAAGAACTTTTCTTCTCCCATCTCTCCTGCGGGTGCACATCGACCAACACAAGCTCTCCCTTGGAGGGTGTTTCGATGCAAAACCCATGCCTTCGGTCGAAGGCTACCTCGTCGTGAAATTGAAGGGATTCTAGAATACGCATAGACTTCGGATTCGCGCTGGAGTTCTGGGTGCTCGATTTTGATAGCAGAGAGGCTCTACCACCTCGCGGCCTGATATATTCGTCTGAATCTTCTCCGGGATGAACGCGACATAGTGGGATCCCCACAACCTTCTCGGTGCTGTCTCTAGGTCGACAGTTCAATAAACCAAATGTTTGCCCATTCGTGCTGGTATAGAAGCCAAGTTTGGCGTGAAGAAAACCACCTAGAATGCCAGTTGCGTCTAGATTACCGCCGAAAACGATGGTCTCGCTGCCGAGAAAAGCTGCAGGAGTGGCCGCTAGAACTCCTCCAAACTTATTGACGTCTCCGGTCCGTGCCTCCACGCGAGATGAGTCTGTAGAAAGCCCCCAGGCCAGGATTGAATCGTCCGGTGTCTTCTTCATAATCTGCTCTTGGAGACGAGTGAAGGCCTGGCTACCTTCGCCATAGATCATCGGTATCATGACGTTGAAAATCCCCAAAAGGCAGTATGCAAGGTCTTCCTCCTTCGTGGTGGTTCTCTTCGCAGCCCAAGACATCCGCTGCGCAATACTGGCTGATTGAAGTCCGGCAAGTCCCAAAAGAAATGGACGCGGAATTCCTGTGATATCCTCCACGATGCCTGCAAGTTGGTGTTTTGATCCCAGGTGCCGCCAGCTTTTATCGTAGAACACCACATCCTTCGGAGCTAAGAGTTCCTGTAAAGTCCAACCTCTGCAGAACCAACGGCTCGCGCGAAAAAGATCGTGAAAGCTTCTGTCTCCCTCGTCTACATCGACGAGATATGCGTAGCAAGTATGCGATGATTGGTACCAACGGTACATGGAGTTGATAGCTTCCCCTAATTCAGTTGCATTCGCTCGGTTGATGCAGCAAGTGTCGATCCAAACGTAGTCAAGGCCATCCTCTTTTGCTTGTTCGCAGCACCTGTCAAGTTTCAATTTCCCTATACCAGGTTTTGTAACTTCAGTCTTGATGTCGTCGTAGAGGAGTTCTTCCTCATCTGGCCCCCATGTGTGTGACAGAATGGCGTAGGGAGGAGGGTCTCTGTAGAATTCCTCCAATGCTCTCGTGTTGACGTTGATGAGTCGCATGGTCGAAGAATCCCCGGATCATCTGGAGAACTGTGTGGGGAATAAGTTTCCAGATCAATGCGAGCCAGTAGTGGGCTAGGTGCCTCGAGACCTTATTGAAGAGTTCGATGCGATCTCGCTTGGTGCATGTCTTGAACTGGCAAGGCGATTTGGACAGTCGCGAGCTCCAGATTGTCGACGATCGTCAGACCACATTGAATGAATGACCGTTAAAAATTGCGAAGAATCATCAGATAAGCACCAAGAAGAGCTCCGATCGCAAATGGTTCGCACAAAGGGAGGGGTAAGCACGACGCCTTAAAAGGTGCAGAAACGAGGCAGCATTGCGATTCGTCCAAGTCGAAGAGCCGCTCCGCACCGCAAATATGCATCTATATCCGTTCCAAGCCACCTGCATATCATAGCACGATAAGTACACACAAATTTCGGTAGTCACTAAATTCTTATCGGCGTCTTTGGTCTTGACATACGACTGATTAGTTAACCGCAGCAAAGCCAAACAATTGACTATTCAGAGAACGATGCCGTTGCTGAGCAATCTATTAATCATATTACCATCACGTGCAAGTTGCTGAGCCTTTTGCCCATATCCAACGGCACACTAATGAACTACGGCATGAGTTGGACTATCTCGTTGGCGTCCATGGAAAACACTTATTCTGAACTTCAATACTAACGAACCTAGCCCAGACGTACTTTTGTCCGTTAGGGGAAACCTCTTGTGTTTTAGTGCCTTCCGATTCTCTATCTATTGTTTTTGCACGCGGGTTCAAACCTATCATGTGATGTGTTGATAGAGTCGCACACGATGCAGGCGTGGTCCATATGGGGCTGGATCTGTGCTGCAGACACTTGTGAATTCTCCGCCGAAAGAGGCAACATAACTCCGAGGCAATGTAAATCTCATATGCAATCGACAGCTAAGTTTAATAAGAAAATTCTATGACATCGTACTCATCTAGATAACTTGAGTGGCTTTTATTGTTATGACTCAATTGAAGCACTATACCTGAAGTGTATTGATGTGAGGCCGTCAAAAGATTCTCTCTATAAGACCGGCCTTCATCGCCCAACTCCCATGGCTCTTAGTGAATCATCCTTTTCTTTGCTTTCTACATTCAACACAAGTCGCCTCTAACTGGTATCAATTCCATATATCCATGCAAGATGAGACATATTTCACATCTTCTTCTCGTGGTTGCGGCTGTCACCACAGCCAGCCCCTTGACACCTTCTCCAGAAAATGTGTCTTTAGCTCCGCGCAGCGAGCTCTTTGCTAGGGTAAATGGCGCTTTTCCCTTTCGAGGTAACTTAGTATTCTGACTGTCTGGCAGAAATTGTGCCTTATTGAAGATGGCATGAGCTGTTACTACGATGGAGGGGCTTGCTACTATCAAGACTGCACGCAATGCAAGTGCGACGCGAATTGGCTAGGCCAGAAGCTGACTCGCCGCAACTGTGCTCTTTACACTGATTGTCCTTATCGGTAGTATGTGACGGCCCGTTATGCATGAAAAACAGTTCACTGATGGACGGCTGTGGCTGGACATTTGTATGAGAGATTGAAATTCTCTAAATGTATTAGGCAGGCGTCGCTTTCGGCTGCAGCAAAGCTCTCTGTTATAAACTCACTGTAACGCACAATGGCATATATATCTGCCGAATTTGGCCTTCGCAGTTCTTCTTCACTTTAAATCGTCGATGCCGACGTGACCAATCATCTGCCTGTTTTGGGGGTGAGGTGTAGTTGTCGAACCCTCGCCATCAGACAGCCGAACGATAGACAATTTTGGCTGCTATGCATCATCGGAGTGTTGTCGTAAGAGCACAGATACGAAGATTTAAAGTGTTACTCCGGAATTGAACTAAATGACAACTTTTATTTTGGGTATCATATGCCCGCCACAATGCAGTCTGAGGTAGTGACATACATGACAGAACACTACTGGTTGAACCAGAGTCTCCTCAGCTCCGTAAGTCCGATAAACAACGCTTCATCCGTCCTGATCTGCCTGCTGTTCTGTCCTGGAAGGACGTTGATCCAGTGGTCGAAGAGCTCCTTTGTCTTTCCCCCAGAAACATCTACCATGTCGAGTTCCTTGTCGTTCACCGCCGCATACTCGATTCCTCTGGGACCGCCAAAGACGATCAACAGGTGCTTGAAGTCCAACGGCGTTGAGGGGAACGATTGGCCGACGGACCGCCCACGCTCGGACGTGCCAATGCTGATATCGTAACCATCCTCGTACTTGCACTCTGTCCACAAAGCTGACAGAGAGGCCGCCCTGCGGACACTGTATCCCCAGTAGTAGCCCCCCTCTTCCCTAGGCGCTGCCGGATCGCACGCCTCCGCCTTCTCAGTGTCGTAATCCGAAAATTGGACCGTGACGCGGGTATTGGGCGGAACCTCGTCCTCGATGATGACGGGCGTCTTCAGACCCAGATCAAGCTCGGTGCCCTTTGGGGTTCCCTTCTTGGCGACACCCTCACGGTAGGGCATCCAATCGGCCGGGTTCGGGTGGTGCGGCATGTCGAGGGAGGGGAGCTGGCCGGCGAGGCGCAGGTTCGGGTGGAGGGGGAAGAGCATCTTGCGCATGAAGGGAGGGACTTCGAGGTAGCCGAGGAGGTGCTCGAGGAAGTGGCCGGGATCAATGTCGCCGGTGTAAGCCTTCCTGTCGACGGTCTTGGGACGGGTCTCGATGGGGCTGTCGTCGAAGATCACGACTTCGTCGATGCCGAAGACTCCAAGGGCACGGGCGATGCGGCCGGCGACGGCAGTACGGCGCTCAGCGTTGACGGCACTTTGAGCTGCTAGTTAGCTTTATATCGAAGCGTGTAGGCCGGACAGCACGTACTCCGCGATTATACTGGTAGGGATCGCAACCGAGACGGTCCACGTACGGCCTCCGGGGTAGGCGTAGAACTTGGCCGACGGCTGGGTGGTGTCGACATATTCGTCTTCGCCAGTTTTTCTGCGCTGTTGCTGGTCAGTTGAGTCCCTGGGAAAGATCAAAGATGCAGCTGTCCCACCTTTGTTCTCTGATCGTAAGACATTTCGGCGACCTGCAGAGCTGTTGATGGTGGTTTACAAGTCGATGCAGCTTTTAGCGGTTCCCAAAAACTTTCTGAGCTGGTCCCGCAGTGGGCGGTATCAATTCCGGGGTACGCTAGACCCCTGCCCGGCAGAATGACGGATCGCCAACTGACCGCTTTCTACTCTTGGCAGCCGCCACCTTTCCGCTAGGACCAGGTCGCGACAGCTTCCGTCAGCTACACAACGGTTCAGCTGTTCCTTTCAACTTCAAGTCGGCTACATTGACTCCCCTTTCCTCTATCGTACCTCGACATCATGAGCCTTATCAGTGTACAGTCCGCCGGCGAGTGGCAGGGCATCCTCAGCGGCACCAATGTCGTGATTGCCGACTGTAAGTGCCTACAATCGTTCCCCCGCGCTTCCGGTCCCGCTGACAAACCATTGTGACAGTCTACGCCGACTGGTGCGGTCCTTGCAAGATGATTGCGCCGCACTTCGAACGCCTCGCGAAAGAATACTCGAAGCCGAAGAAGGTTGCTTTCTGCAAGATCAACGTCGACCAACAATCCGGCATCGCCCGTACCCACGGTGTCAGCGCCATGCCCACGTTTATCATCTTCCACGGCGGCCAAGCAGTCGAGACAATCAAGGGAGCGAACCCTCCGGCCCTGACGCAAGCGATCCAAAATGCCCTGAAGCTTCCCGACAAGAGCGGTCGCAGCGGCGCCTCCTTCAGCACCCCCGGACGAACCCTCGGCGGCGACAAGGCTGCTCGCGCGAGCCTGCAGCGTCCTATTCAGTGGCAGCTCAGCGGGCTGTTCAGCGGCCTGGTCACCTTTATCGGGCTCTACCTTGTATCCTTATTTGCGGTTAGTTTGTTCCAGAGTGATGCCGGTGATGAGGACAAAGACCGTTTGCTGACGGACTGGTAGATCGATCCGCAGAAGGCGGCCGAGATGTCGCAGTTCAACCGGGTTAACCCACCCCCGCCGCCAATGAAGTCGAGCAGAGGCGCCGCGCCCGGTGCTAGACAGCCGCCTAGAGCGTCGGCAATCAAGACTCTAGCGGATCTTGGTGGTGATGAGTAACACATTTGTCTGCAATTTGGCGTTTGGCGTTGACGGGCTACCCATAACCATGAGAGCGACTCCATCATCCTCAGGTAGCATCATAATACCATGAATCAATATCGTTTGACCTTGCAGATGTTTATCATCACAACTGCCAGGTAGAGCCATGTGGTTGAACTATCTACTGCTTGTACTCCAAGATGTTTTACATGCAGGCAATTTGCACATCCACGCCTTCCGTCCAATCATTGTATCCCCAACTTCGCACAGCAGTCTGCCAAGGACGTTGGAAGATCTCACCCAAGAATGCGCACAGCAAGGCTGCGTGAGAATCCTTCCATAATCGCTCCCCTTTGGACACATTGCGGCTGAGTCAACCCCTCAGCTCGCCCGTCGTGTGGCACATAATCAGGCGACCATTTATCGCAAGGCTCTAGCCTGTTTTCTGTCAGCATCTCTTCTCTTCACACTCGTTCCTTTGAATCTCTCGTTTAATTCAAGTTACGGCATGTTGAGTGACGCGGAACAGAGCGATTTTGCTAATTGATATCCAGAAAATATAGCGCATATGCCAGATTGCCGACGTAAGGCTCTGCCAATCGACCGCCCCTTCTACCGCTCCCGCAAGCGCAGCGTCGGGAGTGTGAGCCGCAATTGCCAACATTGCCACCTTCAACCGACTGTACCTCTTGAGCGGCTGGAACAAGAACCACTGAGATACACTCCGCGAGGACATTCCTGAAAGGCGATCAATGCGTCTGATCAATGTACGAACTGGGAGATTGGAGGAGTTCTTCCATGAGCCCCCTGCGTACGCCGCTCTTTCACACACATGGGGAAGCGATGATGAGGAGATCTCGTTCCGAGATTTGCAAGAAGGAAATGACTTCTTCAAGACCGGGGTCGGGAGGGACAAGTTCGCCGGGTGTTGCAAGCAGGCCTTAGCCGACGGACTTGACTATGCCTGGATGGATACGTGCTGCATCGACAAGGCCAATTCGACGGAGTTAAGTGAGGCTATCAATTCTATGTTCGCATGGTATCAAAAGGCCGCTATATGCTACGCTTTTCTTGCCGACGTCTCGGCCGCCGATGATGTGTCGAATCCAGACTCCGAATTCCGACAAAGTCGCTGGTTCGAGAGAGGATGGACCCTTCAAGAGCTTCTAGCACCTGGCGTTGTCCGTTTTTATAGCTGCGAATGGTCTTTCCTGGGCACGAAACGACAGTTATCCACCGTCGTCGCTCAGATCACAGGCATACCTCGGCCATTCCTCCTGGGCACCGCGGAGCTACGCGAAGCCAGCGTCGCCCAACGCATGTCCTGGGCCGCAAAGAGGGTCACGAAAAGAAAGGAAGACATTGCGTATTGCCTTCTAGGCATGTTCGGGGTTACTATGCCTATGATTTACGGCGAAGGGGAGCAAGCCTTCGGGCGCCTTCAGGAGGAAATTATGCGTCGGAATACGGATGACTCCATTTTGGCATGGAACCTGAGCAGCAGCGAAGCTGAAACAGATCTCACGCCGACTGGTAAAATCAATTCAGGTGGTATTTTGGCTTCCGGCCCCTCGGACTTTGCCAACAGTGGCGATATCGTCTGCCGAGAACATCGAGGGACCTCGATCGACCCGTTATACGTTTTTGGCGGCCACCTACGTATCCACCTTTGCCTTTACACTACGACGATGAACCAGACTTTCGGTCTTCTGGATTGCCACCCGAAAGATGATGCACAGGCTGTTGTCGGCATTCCCCTTTTCGGCGTCAACTCTGATGGATCTTCTGAAGAGTACATCAGACCTGAGGGGCACGTAGGGAAATTGCTTCGCAGCATTAACTCCAAGGACCCTCCCAAGCTTATTCGCATCTGTAAAGATCGCCAGAACGAATCAGTCGCAACTCTCAATCGTCGGTACGGATTCTACATCGAAGAATCAGTCCACGAGACTGGGTTAGAAATGATAGAAGTTGAACCAAAGAGCCGCTGGGAAAGGGACAATGCAACCATCAATACGACGGTGGATTTCAATCATGACCAGGTCCAAAGGACCTGGGTTCGATTCCGCCAAAAGCGAGAAGAGGGTCGCGACTATGTGGTCATGTTGGAACTCGAGGTCAACCAATCGAGAGTTCAAGCCCGCTGTCACGTCATGACAGCATCGCGGGATACCAGCTTGGATACCATTGCTGCTAAGATTATGGAGACAAATCAACATACATTCGGCAAGCAGAGCGCAAGCAATGGAGTATCCAATCTGCTTGTAACGCTCGACGAGGAACGTGTAGGAGCTTGTCAGATGTTCGTCGTTAGACTGGCGTCCATGAGCAAGCCCCCAAGAGTCAGCGTAAATGTGACTCTGGAATTAGCTCAGTTGGAACGCCAGGTCTATCTCAGAGACCTCCTGTATGAGGACCGCGATATTGGACCCGAACGTTCTCAAATAGGACTGCAAATCCAAGAGAAAACATACAACGCAGACATTCACAGGGAGAAGCTCGCCGCTGTTCAATCGCAGCTCGATAAATTGCAGTTGGAGAAGCAATCGCTGAATAAGGGCCTTGCCGAGGCCACCCGAGAGATCGAGCAACTTCATGCCCAGGACCGCATTCTGAAGCAAAGGCGAGGCACGCTGTCTCAAGCTGTTACAATAACGCAAGACATCCTAGGCCGCCTCGACGAGGAGAGTGTCAGCCAGTGGCATGAAGCCATGGCAGGATCTTTGCTCCAAAGCTTATCGCCTATCGGTAACAACGCCATCGATTCGCTGGACGACGCGTCGGAGACACTGTTGATGCAAGCGGTTCTCAAAGGTCATGAAGCTACCGTGCAGTTTCTCCTCGATAGAGGGTCTGACATCGAGTCTCATGACAACGAGGGGCATAGCCTGCTGTCCATCGCCGCAATACGAGGGCACGACGGGCTCATCCAGATGTTGGCAGAAAGAGGTGCCGACATCGAGTCTGTAAACCAGCATGGTACCACGCCTCTGCTTATTGCAGCCTTGCAAGGAAATGCTCCTGTCGTGGGACTCTTGCTTGATTTAGGTGCTGGGATTGAAGTCAAGACGAGGAATGGCCAAACTTCGCTCGGTATTGCCGCTCTCAAAGGCCACAGAGACGTTGCTCGCCTGCTTATCGATAGAGGAGCTAACATTGAGTCAAAAAATGCAGATGGATGGAGGCCGTTGCATGTAGCAATCGCAAAAGGGCATAAAGACCTAACAAACTTGCTTCTCAGCAGAGGGGCCGAGATCGAACCATGTACTAGGCGAGGGATCACTCCTCTGGCAATGGCGGCTATGAAAGGAAACGAGGGATTGGCGCACAGCCTCATCCAAAAAGGAGCGACGATTGACACACGAGATGCCGACGGCTGGACGCCCCTGTTCCATGCCATATCAAGAGGGTGTGGCCCTATCATGGATCTCCTCCTCGACAAGGGCGCGGATATCAAAGCGAAGGATATCAAAGGGCTCTCTCTCCTTAGCATGGCTGTCGAGAAGGGGCAGAAGTCAGCGGCGATGCTTTTGATTGATAGAGGTGCTAGCGAGGAGAGGACGGATAGCAAGGGCAAGTCGTTCCAGCAAGCAATCAAGGGGAATCACGAGGCTTTTGTGCAGCTACTCCGTCGCAATGGTGGTTCCAGTGACAGTCTGGACTCGGGGAGAAGGACGTTTTGGCGGAAGCCTGCTTCTAAACTTCAGAAAGCACAAGCTTCCGAGAACTAATAAGGGATATCTAAGACATGGTTGTACATGTATGTTTTGGCGGAACGGCTGGATGCACCTTGGTTTTGTCCAATATTTGTGCGCCCATGAACATATAATGGGAGCCCTGATCCAACAGACGTCGAGGTCTTATTCATGGACTGTTTGTTTCAAGAAGTGAAATCCATTGGTATATCTATGAATATCTTGCCGAAGAACGACAATCGTATCAAGGCTGATAATCAGGCTTCGCGTGTGAAATCAAGTCCACAGTGTTGAGCTAGCCACCCATCCTTTCCCGCATCATTGTGAATTTGCTTACTGCGGCTTATTCCGGTCAACATCTAGAACCAAAAATCTTGGCTCGTGGGCTTTGCATCAGTATTCTCATCACGTTTTATTTTCGCTTGATTCTTACAAGAGGATTCAACAGTTTGTTTCAATTCATCATTCGGCAAGAGGGAAGGCATCTCTGCGAACTATTTTCCATGCCTCAATACAGGAACGTTACGCTACCACTCCGACCCTGTCCAAATCTGGTGCAAATCCACCATCAACTCCAGATATGCTGATAGTGTTCGGGCCATTGACATCAAATCCTGCCAACTCAACAGCGTAGCCCTTGAAGACATCTGTGTCCCAGTTGTAGCCGCTCAGAGGGAAGCTAACAGTTACCGCAGCTCCATTGTTGATTGTCACTGACGCGGTGCGCTCGTTGTTACCCCCACCGAGGTATCCGATGTCACCGTTGATGAAGTCGAACAGCACGTTCTGCTTCGCCTGTGAAGTCCGGATGTTTGACAGAACGACACGGCCTCCGGAAGATCCACCCAGGTTACCGACCTTGTTGGAGGTTGCGCAACCGGAGCAAGACTGGGTGTTCGCGCCGGACGACAAGGAGCCGGTCGCAGCGGACACGTAGGTATAGCTAGCCGCAGGAGCCGAGGCACGCTTTACGTTGGAAAGACGCAGCGCGAGAGATCCGTGGGCGTTGACCTGCTTGGAGAAGCTGGTCGCACCATCGACGGTCTTTGAATCCCAAAGATCCTTGATCGTGGCAGATGTAATATTAAGTTGCGAAAGCTGCACGTCCAGAGTGCGGGCAGTGTTGGTGAGGTCCACAACGAGGACGGCGACGTCGCCGTTGTCGAGGTCTCCGGCCCAGAGGTCCCGGTCTCCGGTCCAGCGTTGAACAAGCTGGATCGGCTTGACTGCCGGGTCTTGGTTGATGGCAATCAGGTCCTTGTTCTGCAAGAGGGCGACAGTTTCGTCTGACAACGCAGCGATATCGGTGGAGATCATAAGGGCAGACTTGAGCATTGCCCATGAGGCAAAATGTGTTGCCTGTTCGTCAAAAGTCATGCCAGTGTTGCCGACTTCCAGCAGATCGGCATCCGCAATGTGGCCGGGTCCAATGACACCCGACTTTGCGATGTGAATTGCCTGGTTGTAGATGCGGTACACATTGCCCCAACCGGTGGCGATGTCATCAGACAGTCGGAATGATGTGGAGAGGCCCTTGGTCCACTGTGCAGGTCCCTGAAGACCGCTTGACGACGAAAACGGAACTCCCCACTGGCAGATAAGCATACCGGGGATACCAACTCGTTGAAGCTCCTTCCACATGGTTGTGAAGCGAGTCACGAAGTCGTCTCTGGCGGACTTTGGCGCGTTGTCGTCCGCACTAGATCCAGAAGCATAGCAGTTGTCGTCTAATGGACAAGTCAGCGGAATCTTCTCCTGAGGGACTCCGACTCATATTACTCACACTTGACATATTCAGTGCCTAGACTCTTGAAGAAGTCGGCATCGACGGCCTCGTGACCGAGCGAGCCAGCGACAGGACTCGGAACTTCAGGATCACACATTTTCTCTCCAGCATCAGAGTACATTGTCCACTTCATGCCTTTCGACCGCGCGAGGTCGCTCAGCGGCTGAAGACCTTGCGGGAACGCGTCCAAGTCAATCTTCAAGGCGCCAGAGGTGTCATTGCGCTGTCCATCTCTGGAAGCCCAGCCGCAGTCGATTTGGAAGAACTTGTAGCCTGCGTCGACGAAACCTCGGCTGGCCAAAGAGTTGATCGCGGCCTCGATCTTGTCGTGGTTCGGGCTGCAAGAGACTTGGTTGTAGGAGTTCCATCCCATTACAGGGGTCGACTGGAATGATTGACTCGCTGCCAGCGGGGCGCCCAAGAGGGCGAGGGCGATGAAGGTTGAGAAGACCATGATGAGAGCGCGCAAGAGAAGAATCCTTAACACGATAGACCGACAGTGTCCTGTATGGTCATGTCATGGAGGATTATCTACTCTTTATCATTCTTGAATCTCAAGATCTCGCTGTTGTTCCTGACTCTCGGGAACCCGCGCGGGTGCGCGACAACTGAAGAGTGGATTGTAGCGCACCAATCGAATGAAAGCAACTCGGGCCCATGATCCCATACACCTAGGTAAAAAGTGGTAAGAATAGCAGGTTCCGGTCATGTCAGTGCAGGGGATCTGCAATAGGACCTCGTATTGACCATCTCAATCTCACTGGCTGTATAAGTGATGCGCGCATCTAAAAGTCACATCATTTGATGGCACTCTATTAGATAACCAAGACGATCACGTTTATTCATGCGCATTGCCTTCGCATTTACTCGTTCAGTTGCGAGGTTCAGGAGGCATCTTCCGAAGGGTTCGGGAAGCCCCTTTTCTTGGCTTTTTTTAGCCAAAAATGGGCGCTTGACGTCCCTCAGCCACCCCCAAACAATTACTCGTGCCGAAAGCCGTGCGCATGTGTTCGTCAGATCTTCATCCACTGTGCCAGCCCAGCTAGGCTATCGGTCGATGCTACCCCGGCGTCAGCGGGCGCAAGCGACAAGCTTGATTTAGACAGCAGCACGAATCATGGTTACCAGAATCACCAAGAAGAGGCAATTTTTGGGAACGTTGTAGCAATGCTGGATCCGACGGGATAGCCCCTTAATTGTGACAACTGTGAGCTTTGCAATGAAGACACAGCGCCTTGTGCTCCAAATAATGGGAATGATTGGAGTGGGCGTATGCAAAGTCTGTTAGTTTTCAAGCACAGAAATGGAACTGAATTACTCATGCGTTGGCCGTTGAATAGTCGCCGCGTTAGAATAACCATAGAAGCAGCGTCTAAAGAGGAGTATTGGAGGCAGATACCACGGTTTTGAGAATGAACAGGAAGAGGGTTCCTGGAGCCCTTTTTGGAGCGGCCCCAGTCACGATGCCCCAGAGTCTAGGATAGCCGTTCGACTCATAGCATTTAGCACTAGCGCATGTCCACCGCAGTACCGCGAGATCCAGTTACAGGGCCGCAGTGGATCACTTGGAAGACAGCTCAGGATGCACATACCGGCATTCATTGCGGACGGACCCCCTTCCCCGTTTGTGGAGGCAAAGCTTCAATCCCTTGCCGAGGGCAGCCAGACCGGTCTGTCCCAAGAACGACCGAGTTCCCGAAACTCAATCCATACGTCACATCATCGTCACATCTAGCTTAGGAAAGGGTGACGAAGGAGAAGTCCTCATAAGCCAACGTACTTGGAGGCTTGCAGCTCTTGATCTCGAGCAACTGTCAGCTACGAGGTTGTCTAAGAGACCAGTAATAACACGATCAGATACATCTTGAGGCCCTTCATGTTCGAGAGGTCCGGCCAGACTTTACCTTACTCTTGTTATACACAGCTCGGCTTGTGAGCCTCTCGTCAGATCTGATAAGATGGACTCTCGGGATGAACATTTTGGCAGATTTTCTGCCCTACAGGATGTCCTTGTGAGAAAGCTTTCGGTTAGGAACGCTTTGATACCACCAAAAGCACACATTGGCCAGACCAGGAAGTGGTGCCGAACAGCTCGTGACCTGACAGAGGGGTAAAATGGGCAGTTGAATAGCCTTACGATGCCCAACAAACCAACGGATGTGTGTCGTAGCGAGAGCTTCCCCTCCTGACGCAGAAGCTTCACCTGCGCAGAGTTTTGTTTCTAATGATTTTCATGTCACTACACCGAGGTACCAAGAGCTAAGAGATACCTCAAGATGTGGTTTGGGGTTGCTTTGGGTTGAGTCTCACAAGTCGCAAGCGGGACAACCGGAGTGGTTGGAGGTTGTTGATACACCCCATCTCCCAACTATCATCAGCTTACGAAGCAAACTTTCTTGATACGAAATTATGACGAGAGGTTGATTTTGATTGCAAAATGCGGCCCCAAATAGATCCAAGTGAGGCAAGATCAAGCGGGGAGAGGGGTCCATGGCTGGAGAAGATAAAACGCGAGAGTGCTGCATCATTCTTCGCGCGACTGTGTAAATCATCCACCAGATCGTGAGTGATTGACACAAAGAGCATCATGTCTACAAACCAACTCGACTTCATCGTTGTTGGCGGCGGCACGGCAGGTAATGTCGTAGCCGGACGTCTGGCGGAAAACCACAATGTCAGCATCCTCGTGATCGAGGCCGGCCCCGGCAACCCGCAGGATATCCAAGAGATCACCACCCCGGCTATGGCAATGAACCTTCGATCCAGTAAATATGACTGGGCCTACAAGACCACGCTCGTCAAGCGTAATGACTACGAGCGCATCGAGAAGCCCAACACCCGCGGCAAGGCCCTCGGCGGAAGCTCTTCCCTTAATTACTTCACCTGGGTCCCCGGATGCAAGCCCACCTTCGATCGCTGGGCTGAGTTTGGTGGCAGCCAGTGGACATGGGAGCCTCTCGTGCCCTATCTGAGGAAGAGCGCGACGTACCATGACGACGTCAACCGCTATCCTCCCGAGATGAAGAAGCTGGGCGGAGGCGGGCCGCTCCCCATCTCTCATGCCGAACTACTCCCCGAGATGGAGCCTTTCCGGAAGATGCTGACCAGAGCCTGGACATCCATGGGCGAGAAGGTGTCGGAAAACATCTACGACGGAGAGATGAACGGCCTCACGCACTGCGTTGACACAATCTATCGCGGGCAGCGATCTGAAACTACCTCTTCCTCAAGAACAAACCCAACGTTACAGTCCTCGTGGGGGCGCATTCGAAACGTCTTCTTATCGACCGCGCCAACCGCACATGCAAAGGCATCATCGTCATTGACAGCTCCGGCAACGAGATGAGCTTCTTCGCCCGACGGGAGGTCATCGTGTCCCAGGGCGTGTTTGAGACTCCTAAGCTTCTCATGCTCAGCGGCATCGGCACGACGTACCACCTAGCCAAACACGGCATCGACACCATAGTCGACTCGCCCCATGTTGGCCAGAATCTCCTCGATCATCCCGGCGTACCCTTTGTCCTGCGCGTCAAGGACGGTTACGGCATGGATGACCACCTCCTCCGTAAAGGCCCCAAGCACGACGCGACTGTTTCTGCGTTCAACAGGAACCACTCTGGGCCCATGGGATCCGGTCTCCTGGAGATGGTCGGGTTCCCTCGTATCGACAAGTACCTAGAGCGAGATCCGATATACCGCCAGGCGAAAGCTGTCAACGGTGGCGTGGACCTATTCTGCCCCGAAGGCCAGCCTCACTTCGAGCTAGACTTCGTGTGCATGTTCGGCACTGCGTTCCAGTGGCACTATCCCATCCCTAAGAATGGACAACACATGAGTGTCGTGGTAGATCTCGTCCGCCGCGTGTCCGACCCGGGCGAGGTGACCCTGAACAGTGCAAATCCCTTAGAGCAGCCCAACATCAACCTCAACTTCTTCGCCAATGACCTCGACATCATCGCCATGCGCGAGGGCATTCGATTCTCGTACGACCTCCTCAAGAAAGGTGACGGATTCAAGAACTTTGTCTTAGACGAGTATCCGTGGGAGATGCCGCTCGACTCCGACGAGGAGATGAAGAGGGCCGTCCTTGACCGCTGCCAGACTGCCTTCCACCCGTGTGGCACCGCGAGGTTGTCCGGAAGTATTCAGCAGGGCGCGGTGGATCCGCGGCTGAGGGTCCATGGTATCAAGAACCTGCGGGTTGTGGATGCGTCCGTGATCCCTGTGATCCCAGATTGTCGTATCCAGAACTCTGTGTACATGGTTGCGGAGAAGGGCGCTGATCTGATTAAGGAGGACCACAACGATGTCTATCAGATGAGGTCTGGATTTCAGGGGGCCCGTCTTTAGTTTGGTGGCGGACCGAGTCAGTACAGAATGATCATTGCGTAATACGTCGTATAGCCCACATGGTTCGTCAAAAGGCCAAGGAGGCCCTACTATGACAGAGAAAAATAAATTATATTATCACTAAAAGGGTTCGTGAATTAGACTCAAGCATGCTGGTAAAGCGCAATGCCCGCCGTGAATCCCGCAATATTGTCCTTGTACAGCGCGACGTCCTTGCCGTGCCGCGTGACCATCGCCTTCGTCCCGACAATGTTGAGGTTGTACGTCTCCAGGTGCTCCGTCTTGGTGCAGTTGTTCGGCGAGTCGCGGATGTCGTAGATGCGCTGCTGGCACCGCGCACCGGCTCCGACCTGGCAGCACGCCGTGCTGTAGTTGTTGAAGAAGGAGTACAGCCCCGCGCCGAAGATGGCGATGTTGCGGCTGCCGATGACGCGCAGACCCCAGGCCATCTCGCAGGGCGCCTCGCTCGTGTTCTTGCCCTTGCAGTCGGCCACGAAGTCCGGGTCGTGGTAGCCCTTGACGCGGGGGAAGGGGATGGAGGCGACCGGGTTGGGTTGGTAGTATCTGGTTCTTGTTAGCTTACTTGTTCTCTCCAAGGCATTGGAAATACTCACGGCGTCTCGGTCTGGATCATGCCCATGTAGATATCCCTCGTCTGGTACAGCTGGTACTGGTACAGCGTGTGGTGCTCAACGCCAGAAGCAGAGAGCCAGATCTTGCCCGCGGTCGCCTCAATCAGCAACCCTCTGCCCGCGTAGATCGTCACCTGGGTGTACGTCGGGTCCTCCAGATCGTGGTCCGCGACCCACAGCCAGCAGTTTTCCATGAAGAGGTTCGACGCCGGCTTGGTGATGTGCATGCTCATCCACGCCGCGATGCAGTTCTTGTCGAGCGTGTCCGCGGTCACAGTCGCGTTCGGCGTCGTCGGGCACTCCTTCAGCTGCTGCTGCGTACCAGCGAACCCGCCCACGCGGATGTGCACATCCCACATGCCCGCCGGCTCGCCGAGGGTGTTGAGGTTGTACTCGACGACCTTGGCGCCCGGCGCGGCCCCGCGCGTGGACACAATCATGTCAGACCACTCGATCGTCCCGCAGTCGCCCGGCAGCGCGACCTTGACGACGGGGTGCGGGCTCGAGATGTCCTGGAACTTGGGCCCGCCGCCCATGATGATGGACGCGAGCGCCTCGCCGACGATGCGCGCGCCGGCGGGGATGAAGACGGTGTCGGAGACGTAGTAGGTCCCCGCGTCGACGAAGGCGACGAGCGAGCTCTTGGAGGCGACGTAGTTGAAGAGGTTGTTCAGCGCGACGGTGTCGTCGGTGACGCCGTCGCCCTTGGCGCCGAAGGTGCGCGCGGAGACGAAGCAGTCGGCGGAGAGGGTCTCGTAGTGTGGCTTGGAGCGCTCGTAGTACTTTGTGCCGTTGGCGGTGGTGGCGACGAGGGCGTTGTAGACGGGGAAATAGCCCGTGTCGCTGCCGATGTAGTCCGTGGGGCCGGAGGGCGTGTAGACGTGGCCCATGGCGAAGCCCTGGCTGACGACGGAGCCCTTGGTGCCGGAGATGATGGTGTTGTTCTGGGGGCCTTGGAGGATGGTGCCGACGTTGGAGAAGGCGACGTTCTCCATCATCAGGGTGCCGGCGGCGATGGGGACGATGGAGGCGGAGCGCGGGGTGCGGATGGCGGTTTGGACGTTGACGAACTCGGAGTCGATGAGGGTCACGGAGGAGGTGCTGTTGTCCTGGATGCGGATTCCGGTGCCGCAGTTCTCGACGTAGATGCTCTTGTACGTCCAGCCCCAGTCCCAGAGCTGGTTGATGGCGATCTGGGAGTTCCAGAAGCGGCTGGGAGTTTGTTAGCATACGGTATTAGGTGAGGGTGAGGATGGGAAGCTGACAGGTTGCGGGCGGTGTATTGCTGGTTGCCAAAGTTGGCGCCATACTGTCCACCGTAGAAGTCCAAGTCATTGAGGAGACCACCGGAACCTTCCTCAATGAAGATGCCGGTGTGCTTGCTGTCAGCACCGGCGGCAAGGCGGAAGACGCAGTTGGTGATGGCGGTGGCCTGGGATGAGGGCCAGTGGATTCCGAGAGCGGCAGAGGAGGCGGGGATGGCGGTGGTATCGAAGATCAGGTTGCGGACCTATTTGATGTAAGTGACAAGCTCGTCCCCGGTGAGTTGGATCCCGTAGCTTACCTGGCGGAAGAAGACATTGGTAGCACCCCAGCTCAGCCCGTTGGCACCATACTTGTTGCCGTCAATGAGGCCAAAGTTATTAGTGACATCGAAGTTGGCAGCAGCCTTGATCACAGGTCGGTCTGTCGGGTCACCGATGATTTGGGTGTAGAAGTAATCGACGATTGAACCAGAGATGAGATATGTGCTGTCAAATGTTAGCAAGGAATCCCTTCCTTGTTACTCATAGCACTCACCCGGAAGGGAAGTAGACCGTCGCAGGTGACGTCGTCTCACCCTTGCACGTTCCCGGTGCACACCGGTTTCCGGATGAGATGGCGAGGTTGATTGCCGCCGTGTCGTCAGTAACGCCGTCACCCTTGGCCCCGAAGTCCTTGACGTTGCGGAAGACCTGGTACTTTGGATCGGCGTTGTAGGCTGAGATACCCTGGTGCTTGATATCCTCCATCCAATATGTCGCCTTGGCGACGGCCGCGGCGGCGAGCCAGAGCGCGGTGGTGAAGCGCATCCTGACGAGTATACAGTAAACAATTATACAGAGTTGAAGTGAAACAGTTGGAATGAATGACGATGAGTAAAAGAGAGGCTGTGGTGTGATGGCAAAGTGAGTGATCGATGCCACAAAAAGAGTGTGATATTCCCCTTTCTACCCAAGAGGCGGGGCGTGACAGAAAGTCAAAAAGTGAACGAACGATTCCGAAGAGGAATCAATAAATGGCAGCGTTAACAAAAGAATGGACGACGATGATCCTAGCAAATTATACACATTTGATCTCCCGTCAGTACGGATGAACCCAAAGTTGACGTGGTATCAACCCGATGGTCCCGAGGTGAGCAGAACTCAAGAACAGCAAGCGAGCGTGGCCAGGGGGGAAGGGAAACCCTTGACCCTTTATTAGAGTTAAGTTGATGTGGAGGGGTTCGGGCTGGGCACGCATATCAGCGATGACCAGCCCTGCGTGTTAGTCCCGTTGGTTCCTGCGTCCGCGCCGTTCAGGAACCACGCCAGCGGGATAAACGGCCCTGCTGTTCTCACATTGTCCAGTGAGGGGAGGGATAGGGCGGGGGGCAGGATACGGCAGAAAGGGCTGTCTCATTTGTTTTAGCCTGACTCTGTTCGCGAGCGTGCGGAACGGACGGTTTTCTCCTCCCTACTTCATTCCGAGATGACACCACTTTGATGCCCGCTGCAGAGAGAGCTCCGGGAAGCGCGCGGTGACGATGTCAGACGTGCAGACGTCGGGAATTGGGCAGGGCCAGAGCAGACACCTTGATGACAAGTCCTCGTTACCCGACTCGGCCTAAGACGGGCCAACCTGAATCAACGGGGCGCGAAGCTCGTCAGCCAGCGAGGACGCCATTTTCCATCAATTTCCTGCCGAAAGGGGAGCTCATCGTCTGTGGCTGGCTGTCTAATCCGCGCCAACAGGTTCAAAAAAAGAAGCTGGCTGCCTTTTTCTGCTACTCTGCCGTCTTCAACCACGCGACGACGCGAAAAGTTGGAGGTGTGCTAGGCTGGACTGGGACTGGAGCCGGGCCTTGGTCGCCCTGGGAAATGATGAATGAGGGGGAAATGAGGAGACGCCTCCCCGGACGCGCATCACTTCTGGGTATGGGCGAGCTAGGCAATTGAGGCTGCAGCTTGTCGTTTATGCCCCCAGCCTGCTTTTGGATGTCGAGAAGGTTTTTTCGCTCCTCGTGTTCGTTGCGGGAGGACTGCATACGGCTTTGATCATGGAAGGGAGTGGTTGATGTCCGGTTATACGGGCGAGGAATTCTGCCTGTCCCATGTTCATGCAGAGAGACTCTGTCAAGCAATGAGGCGTTTGACTCCCCCTGACTCAGCATGGCTTGGAGTGAGTCCAATGTTTCGCCAGTCAGAAGTCTATCGAAACTTACCGGCAAAAAGAAAAGAAGGGCGACACAAGAACGGCTTTTTGTCCTGTGACTTTGCGAGAACACAAGCAGGCTTCGGGGGCAGAAGGTGAAGACGTTGGGCTGCCACTCGCAAGCAATTGACTTTCCCACCGATGGAGCGAACCCCTGACATGACGGTTCATGGAGGGGTAGCATCGCTAACCCTGGCTTGCAGCTCCAAATATCAGCTGAAAAAGCCAAGATCGGGACACATTTGGCCGCCTGTCGGGTCCTTCGTTTCCAACGCAAAATCGACTGTTGCCAAATTCCCCAGACTATCGAACACGCATGGAAAGGGAGAAGGAGGATGGGTTTCACGGCTTTTCCAACGTACGCTAGACCCCGCCCGAGAAATGCAACGTCCGCCGATCTGCTCCGTTCATCAGTCTCGGCCGACGCGTGGCTGGCACGCGGGTAAATGGGCGCCGAGACGGACAAAGCCGATGTCACCAGCCCATGTATACGGCGATGGAAACCCCCTCCTCAGATTGATAAGTGCAGGATGAAAATGAAGCGTTATTATTTCGTCTCTGTATCGGTGGCCGTTGTTGAACGCCGCCTCACGTTATGTATTTCCGGTCGTGACACCTGGATAGATAGATAGTTGCCGGGAAGATGGCGATGCCCATGATGAATGTATCCCGTCCCCGTCCCAAAACGCCCAACCATGCCGCCCGTCTAACCCCCCACTCTTTGCCTTTATATCCCCTCCTCCTTCGTCAGATCGTACACGCATTGAGAGTCAGCAAGAAAAGAATCGACCTCAGAGAGAAGAAGAGGCCTTCAAGCCCTCCTCCAGCGCGACCGTCTGCCCGAGCTGCTTGGCCCCGAGGGGCGCCTTCTCGCCCGCCCTCTTGCGGAGGACGTTCTCGATGAACGCCTCGCCGGCCTTGTAACTGCTGCGCACCAACGGGCCGCTGGCGCAGTACAGGAATCCCATGTCCAGCGCCCGCTGCTTCCACATGTCGAACTCGTCCGGCGTCACGTACCTCTCGACCTTGAGGTGGCGCTTTGTCGGACGCATGTACTGCCCGAAAGTGACGACATCGACGTTGGCCTTGCGGAGTTCTGTGTGATTCCTCCAGTCAGCAAATCTCGAACCTTCACAAACATGACTGGGAAGAGTCAAACTTACCCCTCAACGCGTCCATGACCTCGTGCTCCTGCTCGCCCAACCCCATCATCATACTCGTCTTCGTAATCAGCTCCGGCTTGACCTTCTTCGCCTGCTCCAGCACGCTCAGACTCTGCCTAAACGTCGCCCTCCTATCTCTCACATACGGCGTCAGCGCCTCCACCGTCTCGACGTTGTGCGCAAACACGTCCAGCCCGCTCTCCGCCACAATCTTCACCATGTCCAAGTTCCCCATGAAGTCGCCCGTCAGCGCCTCCACCAACAAACTCGCCTTCTTGCTCTTGATCCGGCTGATCGTCTCCGCGAGGTGGTGCGCGCCGCTGTCCGGCAAGTCGTCGCGGTCCACCGTCGTCAGCACCACGTACCCCAGCCCCCACCGCGCCAGCGCCTCCGCCGTGTTCTCCGGCTCGTGCGGGTCCAGCGGCGCCGGCGCGCGGTTCGTCTTGACGCTGCAGAACCGGCACCCGCGCGTGCACGTGTCGCCCATGAGCATGATCGTCGCCGTCGCCGCGCTCTTGCTGCTGCCGCCCCAGCACTCGCCAATGTTCGGGCACTTGGCCTCCTCGCACACCGTGTGCAGCCCCAGCCCGCGCAGGTCCTTCTTGATCGCCTTGAAGTTCTCGTTGCCCGCCGGGATCGGCGTCTTGAGCCACTCGGGCAGCCGCGTGATGGTGCGCTTCTTGCCCGTCGGGCCCGTCACCTCCACCGTGCGGATCTCGTACGCCTCCGCGGCCGAGAGCGCCGCCGCGCCGCCCTTCTGCTTGCCGGCGATGAAGTCGTCGAGCGAGGCCACGGTGCGGTCTTTGAAGTACGTCGGGCGCCGGGCGACCGACTTCGGCTGCGGAGCCGAGGGGGGTTCGGGGACGGTGGCGAAGGCTCGGTAGCCGCCGCCGAGGGCTTTGCGGAGGGGCGCCTGGATGCGCTTCAGCGGCGCTGCTACGGGTGAGGCCATCTTGCGTTTGATGTGTTGTGCAAGCTTCCTCCGCCAAGGCAGGTTGGTGGTGGTGGTGGTGGATGGCGGGTTGAAGTATGGGAAAGCTACCAAGCAGCTGCGATGGGGCAAAAATTGAGTGACGATTAGAGCTGAGATAAGGAAAAAGGCCCTGCAGCTCGGATTGGGACCCGACGGCCCGGATTGAATCGGCATAAGGACTGTGCCGGCCAATCATGGGCGGCAGCGCGCCTGACAGCGGCAAATGCTGATTAAGGCGGGGGCCACTGGAACCGCGCTCAACGGCGTCCCGGGGCTTTCCGCCCCAACGAATTCAGAGTCACCAAGCCTTTCCAATCAAGACGTTCGGATTGACAACCGAAAGACCGTGTTAGTCTTGTCTCGGGCATTTACAAGCGACTGGGATCTGAGTAAGGCGATGCAGGTGTGTGTGAGTGTCAATTGACAGTCCATTCAGCTATGCTATGCTGTTAAACTCCCCTCTCATGTCCTTGGTAACTCCTCCAATGTCCTCCAAACCCTCCTCTCCAGGCAAGATCATGCAACCAAGCCGTCAGTCAAGTCAAAATCGTCCGCCCGTCCGAATATCAAAGCAAATCCATCGTTTCCGCCCTCGCCACAGCACGTCTGGTCGCATCAAGGTAAAGCCGGTGCTCGAGAGCAGCGACCATGACCGTGAATTCCCCAGCCATGTCTGCGCGAGCATACAACAATAGGGGTATCAACAACTCGAAGAGAAATGTGAAACTTTTGTGTTCCAACACGAAAACTCCGTAAAATCCCTAATCATCCATCCTGATCAGTCCGACTCAACGCCCTCCGAGGGGTGGCGAGGAGACGACGTGATCTCGTAAATTGATTTCCAGCCAGCAAGCACGCTTGCATGCCCCGTGCGGTCCCGAGTGGGTGAAGCTGTCAGAACGGGTGATCCTCGCTCTGAAACAGCATCGTCTCATCTCCCCTGTCCACACACACATACATGAGATGAACGGAGCGATGAGATCGAGACTTGCGACAAGCGCAAAACGCAGCCAACGGCGCATGAAGGGTAGAGATCGACTTCGCATTCCATGCGACCCTTGTGCTGCTGGGGAAGAATCGAAACATTAATAATTGTAGTCGGCATGGCCGAGTGCGCCTCCCAGCTGAAGGGCACACGGAAGGACACACGGCGCGCCGTTGAAGTAAAGAGTGAAAAAAGGTTTGTCGTGGCAAGTGTCCCTAATGACAAGTCTTTGCGTCCTTTCCTGCAGGTTGGCGATGCAAGCATCGCACATGTTGGTCGAAGAGGAGTAGGGTATTGGTCGTTGATGCCGTCAACAAGTGGTATCCGATCTTTACAATCGTTCAGGTCGTAGAAATGTGGTGGCGTCGGAGCGATGTCCGGCGCGCGAGACAAAAGAAATGTTTGAAGAGATGTCGCATCGAAGAAATCGGTGTGGCAGTAAGGCGTGGTTGCTCATCCCCAAAAACCACATCGCAATCCGTCGACGACCTCGCCCGTCCTCTTCTCCTCCATCTCTCTCCTCCTCCGCTCGTCCCCTTCTCCTCCGTAAGCCTTCCTTTCTCCCAGCCGCGGCTTACAAGAAAGCAGCGGCGATCATGCCAGCAACACCGGCAAAGGCAAGGCTGCCGGCGTTGACATTTGAGCCGGCGCTGGCCTTGGAAGAAGTGGCAGCGGGGGCAGCAGAGGTAGCGGTGGCAATGACGGAGGCTCCGGAGCCGGTAGGCTTGACAGTCGCAGTGCTGTTGCCGGTGCCGTAGGTCATGGTAGTGGTGTGGACGCGAGAGAGGGTGACGGTCTTGGTCTGGGTAGCGGTGGAAGTGATCGTCGTGGTGCCGTCTGTCTGGGCAAGAGCCAGCGCAGGCAGAAGTGCGGCGAGAATCGTGGTAACCTTCATGGTGAACGTATTTGGTGTTTAGATTGGTTGAATCGTAGTGTATGCTGTCAAAGCTGGTGTTGGTAGTGTTATGCGTTGGTGAACGAATGAGTCTCAAGTCTCTTCACCAATATGCGAATGATGCTGTTGATCAAATCTGTCGAGTATGTTCTGTTTCTGTAAATCCTGCTGGTTGCTATCGTGGAGACGGCGGCCAGGTAATGATATATGTGCGTTGGCGCAAAAGAGTTGTTTTCAAGGCCCCAAGGTCTGATGAGTGGTGTTGGCTGAAGTTGTGAGTCTGAGCGATGTGGCTCGTGTAAGGTGCCGCTGGGGTGCTTGCGAGAAGACAGAGTCTATTCGCGGATAGAAATAGGCAGGAATGAGCGTCAGTCTGAATACTTGCGCGGCGAGTAGTCAGGTTTGGTCGGAGGAGTGAGTGTTTGTTTCAACGACTGTGCGTGATGGGAGCGAAGGTGAAGTAGAGACTTTGCCAACGAAGTCTGTGGGTTTTTTGCTCGGGGGGGAGTGGTCTGAATAAGAGAGTCCGCGAAGGAGGGGGCCAACGGTGAGGAAGTGGACGGGACGTGGGTTTTGGGTGTGGGGAGGGGAGGGGACAGGGCAGGCTGGAAAGAGACGAGAGAAAGTGAGGGACAAGACCCGACAGACGATGCAGGCGCCAACAAGGAAGGCGACGTCTGGAGCAAGCCCAGAGCCAAGAGCGGCCCAGGAGACGCAGAATGGAAGGCGCCCACAACCACGACGAGGAAGGCACAACCTTAGCTGTGGTCCGCGGAAGGAAAGTGGAGGTGCTCGGCCCTACCCTCCTGGTCCCCGTCAGGTCGCTCGCTCTTGCCCTCAGTGAACTGTGAACTCACCACCTGGTCACCTCACACTCACACAGGGCAGTTTGCTGGGTTCCTCCTTGCGCCGGCCAGTCAGATTGTTTCCTCGTCCCTGGCGCCATCCACCTTGTGCATCTTTCTCTCACTCTTTTCGTCTCTGCTTCCAGTTCCCCGGGGTGGGCAAGAAGAGGCGGTAGGTACGACCCAGTGACACAGAAAGAGGTTTGCGGTCGCTGGTTGGACCAGGGCTGCGGCTGCAAAAGGCCAATGGCGCACGAGAGAGCGCACTCGGCCGGCAGGGCACTGGGAAGTACCTGCAAGGTACCCGCGTCTGCTTCGGGGAGGCTGCAATGGCAAGAGACGAATCAAACCTCAAAGCGCATCTCAACAAAAGTATCGGCTACCTTGATGGCGCCTGGGATCGGCCACAAAACCAATGTATTGACGACTCGCGCGAGTTGCAGGGGTCTGGATCATGACGGGAAATTAAGGCGCAAAATCACAGCGTTGCGTTCGCTCAACTTGGACCACGTAAGGTACCCTTGCGCAACTCTGCCTTACTGGCTGCACTATGACATTGCACCATTGGATTATGAAGAGGCATTGTGTGCGCTGCAAACAGCCTTGTCCATTGCGACAGCAACCAAGGATCGGCAGGGCGTCGCGACTGGTCCTGGCTTGCCTGTCCTGAGGCAGTGACAGCGCTTTTCTTAGAAGTCTTCTTTTTTCTGCGCGCTTCCTCTCAGGCTGCGCATCATGTCAAACCGCCGACGACGACGATGCTGACGGGCACGTCCAATAATAGTGCCTTCTTTTCTTCTTCCAGAATGGAATATGGTCAGAGCAGAACCATCGGGCAATCGCCGACTGATTTGCAACCTGACCAGTGTCGGCGGGCTTGACTCTCCACTCTGCATGTCGGCCGAGACACAAAACGGTCCATTTCTCCATTGTCTGGACTCCAGTCTCGGGCGAAAAGAAAGCCATTGTGGTGGGTGGACTACCTAAGGTCACTAACGGTGGCAATCTTATTGGCAGTCTTAAGACTCTCAATATTCACAGAGTGAAATGGCATAATCTGCTGGGTGGTCACTCGACACCGCATTCGACGCCGTGTCCGTCCAGATTGGAACCAAATCGTCGTGCCGCGCAGCAACCGCGAATGCCTCCATTCCCAATGCAGAGGGATGTGAGTGGGCTGTTCATAAACAGAGCGAATTGCACAATTTCCCCGAGTCGAAATGGCTCAGTGGCCCGCACCAACGCCGTTGGTGATTGGCTTTTCCGGGGCCGCCCTGAGATGAGACTCCTCGACGCTTGCCAGGCTGTACCTGCATTGGTTTCTCTTAGCACAGCTACGGTTGTAAGGTACCTGACGCTAAGCCCTGGATGGCCGGCTCGGTCTTGCCTCAAGGTGCTCTCTCTCTCTCTCTCTCTCCTTTTGCAGTGCGCTCCTGCTAAGAAGATTTCTCATGGCACAGGACCCAACCTGGAAAGCGCTCTGCGACGTCCTCCTTCCCAAGCAGTAGTTCGACGGTCTGTGCTGCCCCTAACGAGGAAGGAACCCAGCACGAGGTCTTTGGCAGGTGCGCCTATCCGTAACCAATACCTGCCCTGACGGATACTCCTGCGCATCAAACAATCAAAATCGACCGGGAAATGTCATCATCTTCGTTCCTATTCCCCGTGTCAGATCACGCGGAGAAGCATTTCCCTAGTGCCGATTATCCTTTGCTCCCAATGCCCCCCCAGTCGCCAGCGCAATTTGGCTTCTAGCGCCCGTCTCTCACGCATCCTCCTGCAGCGCACCACGCGACCAACAACGCAGCAGCAGCAATACCGAAGCCTGCAGCTCTCTGGATACCTACCTACCTAAGGTGGCCTTCGACAATCCACGGCCTGGGCAGACAGCCAACTCGCCGGGAACCATCCCATATGTCTCGGTCCCATCTCATTCTCGTGTTCATCCTCGCCCGTCCGAACTCCCGTCATCTCACGGCGGTCGCTGCCATCCCATTTGGGGGCTGCAAATGCAAATCCTCGGATGAAACCCGACAAGCAGCTCCACCGCCGTCAGCCTGGTGTGGAGAGCCTGAACCGAAGGAGATCAGGCCGGAGATCATCACTGCACCCAGCAGTGAACCCGTTGAAGCCTTCTCACAGTGGGACGTCCCATGTTCATTCAACCTGAAAGGCTTGACACTTCCTCAGGGCAACACCTGGCCCCAGCTCGCATCTGCTCCCACTTCGCGCGCCCGGAGCGAGTCGTTCGCTACGGCCTGGAGCCATCGCGGCCCCTATTCCGACAGGCTCTTCGACAGGCCTCTGTCGCAACAAGGGCCGTCGCGGCTCCCCTTCTGTGCCACCAAGACCTCACCAGTGTCTGCGGAATCGGCGCATTCACACGCTGAATGCCCCCCTCTCGCCCACTCCGTCCACGTCGCAGCGATAGCTCGCTGCCACGTTGTGAAACCCAGCGTCACACGCTCACGGGTCCAGTCTCGCGTCTGCGTCCCGCCGTGTCTGCATGTTCGCTGGCAGCCGCAACAAATCGTTGGGCCCGAGATGTCCTAAGCTGAACCGCCTAGGCCGTCGAGAAGGTCGGTATGGGCCTCCGACCAGCCCAGTGTCCCTGGAGCTTGGCTTGACTCTTACACCACGGCCAGCGATTCAGCTCGCCGCACTGCCTCCGCCATTCGGCTAAATCGGGGGCGCCAGTCGAAGAAAGTTTCAGTCAGAATGGGCTTACCAAAGCTGCTTCTTCCTTTGCCCAGTGCTTGAGCGAGCAAACTCTTCAACCTGAAGGAAAGAAAACCCTCCGTGCGGACGTTCTAGGGGCTTGAGGTGGGCGAAAGAAGAAAATTCTTGACTGTCGCACGCCACCGAGCACAAGAATGAGACGTTACGATAGACTCAGACAGCTACCACAGCGGCTTCCAACGTCTTTACGGTGGGTCCAAGATCAACGGCGCATCCCAGCGCCGTCGCAACTCGGATGCTCTGTGGTGCCACCTTGCTTTGCAGTGCAGCTCTGCTCTGCTGTGCGCTGTGTTGCTAGCAAAGTCATGGGTTTTCCCATGCACTGCAGCTCAGCCATCTCAGCAGTTCAGCTTGGGCATTGGTCGTTGCTGTTGTTTCCGCGCTAGGTACTTGGCTCTGTTGCTTGTGTGCGACAACAACCGCTGGCCACAGGCTTCATGCAGACGCTCAGCTTCTTCGTATGCGACGTGTTCGTGCTGCTTTTTTGCTTTTCCTCGTAACATGTCTCGACCTCATTATCCAACGGCCAGCTGCAGCGGCCTGCAGGATGCATGCAGGCGCAACGAGCCGCTACCTTCTCGGCTTTTGATTTCAGCAGCGCACCATCGCATTGTTTCTCGCGGATGCACAAAGGGCTCTACATCTCGGCTCGGGTTACAGTCGAGCTCCTGTAATCTGCGCTATTCGTTGAGAAAACATGTGGTAAAAGCTGAATTCTCTCTAGGGTCTAAAGTGCGGACGGCTCACTGCAATTTCTTTGCCCACAGAGCTCGGAGGTTCTTCCCAACTGTCTACTTGATGCGAAGCGATGTCCGGAGCCCCGCCCCCGTCTCCCGACCCCTGGGCCGATTGTTCAAGGGACCAGCACCAGGACTCTCCTTCGTCACCGTCGTCATCACTTCCGTCAGCATAACTGACTAGACAGCCAGTGGACCGGGCTGTGAAGATAACCTCAATGCACAAAAGGGGCTTAAAGGGGGACGACAATGCTCGCTTTTTCTACGAATGTAGCTGTGCAAGTGCAACAGACAAAATCGTCTGAAATATCCGCAACAAAACCTGTCGCCTCCCGCCAACATTCTCATGTGGCTTGTCTGCCACAGGCCGCTGCCAGGCCCCTTGGCGACGTCCGATCTTGACATCTGACGAAACAAACCCCGTTCATCTATCGCGTACCTGTTTTGAAACAAAGGTCAAGGTTCATCTGAGCGTACGCAATTTCCAAACTTCGTCACCGGTGCAAGCAATTTAGCTCGCGCCAGTCTTGCAAGGCCCCTGGATACCACGCGGCGATGGTATCTGTGCCGTCATGGCTCGGACGATGCGCTGCATGGGCCGAACGATGTCGGGACCGAAAAATTCCGGATATTCCTCGATGGAAACCACATGAAGGAGGCTTCGACTGCGGTATGATTGCAGTGTTTTCCTCTTACGGAATCGCCATGCTAGGTAATGCTATCTGCGGTGTGAAATGCGTGCGGTCTGCACCGTCTCACGGTGGACGAATGCCCAGGTGTTTCCCTCAACTCGTATGCAGCCCAAATCGCCCTGCCCTTGGATGATATTGCCGTCAATGTCTTCCAACCTCTTCTCATGTTGCGTTCTTTTCATGATCAATCCCACCTTTTTGGCGGAAACTCTCGGCGGTCAGGAGTCTAGCAGTTCATCAGCAGTATGTTAGAAGGCACCCGCATTGCAATGGTTTCGGGCCTACTCTGAGAGAACTTGAGTTCGCTTGTCGGGCCTGGAGCCCAACCCACTTCCCCAGCTTCGGCTGCAATCGGTCTATTAGTCTAGTTGGTTAGGACGTCGGATTCTGATTAACATCAGTTCCTTCCGTAGGCCCAGGTTCGAATCCTGGATGGACCTCATTTTTGACGTTCACGACCGGTACCGTGTCGCCGTACCAGTTCTTTTTTTTTTTTTTTTTTTTTTTTTTTTTTTTGTTTTTTTTTTTTTTTTTTTTTTTTTTTTTTTTTCTTTTGCTTCCATTCTGGATATCGATCCTGCACCTTGGATGGAAGACCTAACGTGCGGCCTCCAATCCTGCATATCTGCTAATAATGTCTCGCATATTTCCTGCGAGAAGACTAAAAGACATTGGGTTAAAGCCACAGTGTAGTGGTACTGCCTCCCATCCATATATGATATCTGACGGTGTGCCTGAAATACTCCGGGGTTGCTCCTACGTTGACATTGCTGCTTCATCGCGCCACTGATCCTTAACGTTGGTCCGGGTACCCAACTTCCCTTCAGCCGCCGAATAGCTCGGCCCGAGTCTATGCGATTCAATTTCCATCTGGGCGAATCTCTCAGTCAGCCGATTCTGGCAAACGACGTCAGTCTAATTGTATTGAGCGAACAGCTCTTTTGCATCCGTTCTGCCGAGAGGCACAGCTCATATTGGCACGCCTATCGGCGCATGTCTTGGGCAATACATCCAATCACCAGCAGCACTAACTCGTTCGGACATAATCGGCACTTAAATGAACGAACCGTTCGAATAAGTAATTCTCGTACGATGCCGGCACACTCGAGCGGCCAACCACTCAGCACCGGAGCCTTGGAGGGGCGGTCAGCGATTCATGGATTCGTGGATGGCACGGCGCGGTGGGGGTCAACACCAAGATCGAGGAGAATGGAGGAGAGTGCTGGCCCCTTCGCGAGGAATGATCGTGATTTCCCAACTACCAGGAACTCGAATGCTCTGGTCCACGTCCATGATGATCCTTTCGAGCGTAAGCAGCGCCGGAGGCTGGAATGATAGGTTGAAGACGACACGCACGTCGAGGTTCCCCCGCGGAGATCTGAGTCGCAATGTGCCGCGTGCCGAGGGCGCACCGCAACATCCCCGACATTACCCCAACATCTGACCCCCACGAAAGTCCCACATGCGTCTCGCAGGATCCCGACTGCCCATGAGCCGTGGCATTTCCCAGATGGCGTTGAGGGTTGGAAGGAGATCGTGGGGGAACGCGACACTCGATAGTTGGGGGTCGAGAGGAGGACCCTCTCGATAGCTTGGGGCTACCCCATGGGGCTCTTCCCCGCGTTCGTGCTAGGCCCATGTTCTCCACGCTGGGAACGGCTGTTTGGGTGAGCTTGTCCGGAAGTGAGGAGAAGGGGGAAACGTTGCAAGAGGTAGGGTTTCTCCAAGGTGGAAGAAGAGCAGGGGGGACTGGAATTTCGTTAAGATCGGTCGAGGTCCCGTTCTTTTCCTTTGCCGCATGAGTTTTGACTGGGAGGTCTTGTCTTTCGAACTCCTGTCTTTTTTTTTTTTCATCTCTTCAACACGTCAGGTCGAAAGTGGTCTACGTCGAGAATCAAACGCATAATACAGACGGCGTCATGGACATGGACAAGAAGGAGAGATCCTCGGACCAGGTTGAGGATGTCAACGCGGAGAAGCTCAGCGTCCACGATGGGACGCTCATCATGCCCGCCAGTCTGGCATCTTTGAGCCAGGAGGATTATGAAAAGGTTGGAAAGAAGGCCACGTTGAAGATGGATATGGTCATCATGCCCATCATGGTAAGTCATCCCTTCAACGCACTCTGTCTTCGGGGGCTAACATGGGATAGGTCATCATGTATGTCCGTAAGTAACCACTGCCTCTCGTCTTACGATCCAAGTCTCGAACCTGACACACGTGAAGTCAACTACCTCGACCGTCAAAACATTGCGAGCGCCAAGCTCGCCAACATTACCACGGAACTCAACCTCAGCCAGGTCGAGTATCAGACCACAGTCAGCATTCTCTTCGTCGGCTACAGTACGTCCCCTTATCAGCCACTTCTGTGTGCTTTCGACTGACGATGGTCGCAGTTCTGATGCAGATCCCCTCCAACATGATTGTCAGCAAGATCAAGTGGCCCGGGGCGTACATCTGCGGTGCCATGGCTGCGTGGGGCGCCATTTCGTCGCTCATGGCCGTTGTTCACAACTACGAAGGTCTCTTGATGGCTCGCTTCTTTCTCGGATTTATCGAGGCGGTCTTCTTTCCGGGTGCCCTTTACTACCTATCCCTTTTCTATAACCGTAAGCAGTTCGCCTTGCGGACGGCAATTCTCTACTCTGGGTCGCAGTTAGGCAACGCCTTTGGTGGGCTGTTTGCCATTGCGATTTTGAATTTGGATGGAACCAGTGGCCTTTCTGGGTGGCGATGGGTGAGTCTCTTCTATTCATGATGTTTGTGTTGAGACGTTCAGGCTAATACCATGCCAGCTCTTTCTCGTTGAGGGTGTTATCACCGTTGGACTGGCCATCCCCTTCGCCATGATTCTCCCCAACTCCAACAAAAAGATCCCGACCCTCACCCAACTTGAGTGCGAATGGGTCCAATACAACTTCGCAGCCGACCAAGGCCAAGAGGACAACGCAAGCGAAGTGACCGCCTTCAAGGGCTTCATGATGGCCGTCACGGACCCCAAGACCTGGATGCTGATGGGAATCCTCTACTCCGTAGGGACCCTCCCCGACACCCTTCCTAAATCATTCCTCAAGACATGTCAGCTGACCAGAAACCCAAACCACAGACCTACATCGTCGGCGCCGTCGCAAACTTCTTCCCCTCCGTCGTCGGCGGCCTCGGCTTCTCCCGCACAATGACCTACGCCCTCACCGCGCCCCCCTTCATCCTCTGCGTGCTCACCATGCTCCTCAACGGCTTCCACTCCGACCGCAAGCAGGAGCGCTACCTCCACATCGTCATCCCGCTCTGCATCACCCTCGTCGCCAACGTCATCGCCGTCTCAACCATCAACATCGCCGCGCGCTATGTCGCCATGATGCTGCTCCCGGGCTCCTTCTACGCCGCCGCCGTCGTCATCCTATCCTGGATCACGGGAAGTCTGGCGCAGCCGAGCGTGAAGAGGGCGAGCGCCATCGCGCTGATTAATGCTATGTGTAACACGCCTAATATCTGGGGCAGTTATCTGTACTACGGCGCGCCGCGGTACATCACCGCGTTCATTGTGAATATCGCGGCGACGGGGCTGGCGATCGGGTTTGCTACTGTTACGAGGATCTGGTTGAGGAGGTTGAATGCGAAGTTGGATCGGGGCGAGGACTGTGGCAAGCATGGGCCTACTGCGGCGCAGGTTTCTACTGGGTTTAGATATCTTATCTAGGTTGAGCTGTAAACTTGCACATGGGAGAGGGAATGGTGGCGTGAAGGCTACAGGAAGCTAATGAATCGATGTTGTAACTTGAATCTATTGTGTTATAGTTGGAAACCTTCGTCATTGGAGTACATGGAACTCAACCATGTTTTCTAACACTCGTGACAATAAGCAAGCCGAGAGGGGCCATTACAAAGTCAAAGCTTCACAGCGAAGACTGATATTTCCCTTTGAAAGAATTAGGAAGCATCTCTAATATGTCTACTTGCTCCTGAACACCATGTAAGTCTAAAGCTTCACCCGTCCGGTAACCTCCTTCTCTGCCCTTTCACTATTGACCAACTCAGGAACAATATCCTCGACACTGGCTGCACCCGCCAACGCCATATTCGTCTCCAGCTCATGCCTCAAAATCTGTATCAATCTCCTCACACCATCCTCTCCATATCCGGCCGTCATCGAGTACAAAAACGGCCGGCCAATGCCAACCGCACTCGCGCCCAACGCCAACGCCTTGAGAATATCCGTCCCTCGCCTGATCCCACCATCCACAAACACCTGGAACTTTGCCTTCGTCTCAGGGGCGAGCAGATGCGGCGCGTAGCGCCTGATCTCCAGAAGCGTCAACATCGGCGCCTGGGCGGTGTCCTGGCTTCGCCCGCCGTGGTTCGAGAGCACGATCCCATCGACTCCGTGCTGGTGCGCGATGAGAGCATCCTCGACCGACTGGATGCCCTTGATCACAATCGGCAGCGATGTCGTCTCCCGGATCCATTCGAGATCAGTCCAGGTCAGCCCCGCGTTCAACAATCCCGAGGCCGTTGTTTTGGCAACGCCGCTGGGTTCGGACAATGGCTCGTCACCGGCCGTCAACCTTTCATCCCGCTCCCTCTTGCCAATGACGGGCGAATCCACCGTCACAAAAATGGCCTTCGCACCGAGGCTCTCCGCCTTTCGGATGGTCGCTTGCGCCTTTTCTCTGTTGCGGTCGACATACAGCTGGAAGAACAGCGGTTGCGCATTACCATCCCGTGCACCAAAGATGGCGTCTATCGACGCGCTGGGTTTCGTCGGCATGCAGTATATGATCCCTTCCTTCGCCGCTGCTTTCACCAGGAGCGTCTCGGCCTCGGGGTGCGCGTACTTGGCCTGGCCCGTTGGCGAGATGTAAAACGGCAGGGACGAAGGGAGACCGAGGATCGACGTGGCCGTGTTGATGGAGTCTACATTGCGGAGTACCCGCGGCCGCAGCGCCAACCTCCGGAAGATGCGTCTCGAGTCCCGGAGACTCTGCTCGTCTTCCGCGCCGGAGCAGTAGTACGCCCATCCGATCTCGGACAGGTACTTTTCGGCCACCTTCTCAAAGTCGTCTGCGTTGATGATGGCGCCCAGGTGTGGAAACTTTGGCTTCGGCTTCTCTGGCTCCGGGGCTGATGATTCTTTAGGGAGGGTTAGAGGGTCTACGGGTCCCAGACAGCGATCCGGTGACAGCGTTTCTGCGATGAGGTCCGGGTTGTGGATGGAGTCGTAGTCTTCTGTTGCGTCACGACCGGCGCAGTTGAATATCAGCTTGGCGCCGCCGGGATGCTCATCGAGGAACTCTGCGATGTCTTAGTAAGAGAACTTGATGGCGAGAGCGGGAAAATTACCTGTGACGTCCCATACCTGGCCATGGATGACGACCCAGCACGAGTCCTTGGTGTTGTTCTTTGCTACTTCCGTGCCGCTCACCACCATCATAACTCTCTTGGTGAACTGACCTGCGGAACGGGAAATGTGGGATAGGTCCAACGGGCGTGGTCAAGATGAGGCTGAGTGCTGGCCCGAGGAGATTGGCGCTTTGAGCAGCTCAAGAATGAGATCGTTCGAACGTCTCCCCCGGCCTTTCCTCCCCACGCAATACTCATGGGGCTTGCTTGGGGTAGTCGAGCTCCACCGAACTCGCAACGACAGGTTGGGGACAGACTCCGTGGGGGTCAGGAACCATGGCCTTTCTCCGCCCCGCCTGCTGCTAGGCTCAGGCCGGCGTCGTGAGTTCAAATAGCGGACTGAAGTCCGTCCTAGCGTGCCGGTTTTCCTGGGACGCTTTCCCTTCTTCGTAACCTACCGCAGAGCTCTCGCGACCAAGAAAGCAGCGAGCAAAACCCCCACCCAGGCGTGTCCGGGGTTGACGGGGCTCCACCCCCAGGCTTCTCCTCACGAAAGGGCGACGAAACCCTTCAAACATCTCCACGAAAAGTGGTGCGGCTCCGCTGCCGGGTGCTGTTCGATTCGTCGTTGCTCTGATGTTGTTGGGTTCTCGTGCGGAGAAGCCCCCGGAGGTGTGTCTGGGGAGCTCGGGAGTTGTCCGGGGCCCCGGGATGGGCCCATGTCTGCGGCTGACTCGCTCATGCGGGGTGAGGAGGAGGGCGTCGGGAATTAATCCGGGTGTGGACGCGTTTGGACGGCTCTGGCGTTTGTCGAGGGGAGATTTCCCATGGACTCTCTACTTTCAAGCCTCGAACTGCTGAGTCGAGAATCGGCGCCAGGGGGGACATCATCAGTTAAGCTTGCAGTAGGAGCGTGATGTCAAATCCTTTGACTCGAGGGCGTCAGTTCTTAAGCCATCATTTGCGTAACTATTCCATCCAACAATAAACAGGTATCAATATCAATAAGACTACAAGGTCGCCTGGACACGACATGGACTCCAAATCTGTTTTCGTGGCAATTTCAACGCCAGCAGCAATGCGTTTGCCATCATCCTTGTGGAGATTCGATGGGGCTTCAGCGAGGGTGACTGACAGCCGAAGGTGACCCCCACTCATGGGGGTTCGCAGCTTGCCGTGGCCGAGTGGTCGCGACGATGATGGCCATAAGAAGCTGCGAACTCACTACCTGTGGCCAGATGTGGCAGTCAAACCTCAGGCGGGCACAGAATCACATTGATTGTCATTGCGACGGTAATATATTGAGTTGTCCCCGTTTCTCATTTAGGAGGTCAATGGTTAAAGGTAAAAGCTTGAGATTAAAAACCCATCAAGAAAGAACATTCCTAATTCCAACAACTAGTGAATCTTCGCTAGCAAGCTATTGACTTTGTTATTCTTCTCCGTGTCCATGTTCCAATCTTTCGGCGGAGGCTCAAAGGTCAGTTCAACCCCCGGTCGGAAGACCATGCAATGAGAGCTTCCTCCAAAGTGGAACATGCCAATCTGCTGCCCTTTTTGGATGGTGTCACCAGGACTGACAGTGAATTCGCAAGAAGATACTTCAGCCATTCCAATGAAAACGATAGCCATGAGCCCGATCTTGGAATTCTCAGCCTCGATATAGATGATGCCCCTGGTAGCAACAGCACTAATGTATGGCTGCGAGTAGTTCGGAGCGGCTGGATCAGGGTCCTTGGGGTCGCCCGCAAGCCCTTCAAAGTAGTTCTCTGCATAGTAGGTGCCTGGAACTTGCTCGATGTTTACCACCTTGCCGCTAACAGGGGCATGCCATCGGTGGTAACTCTTAGCACTTAAGAATGCTTGGTATACTGTCCCACCAACAAACTGCGAGGCTTTCGAGTTGTTGTTCAACATATTAACGAGAGAATAAGGTTGTCCTTTGAGCCAGAAGTTGTCGAATAGTTGGACGTTGTAGGCAACTTGAAGTGGAGCCGACTCACAAGCATTGGTGATGAACAATGATGGGTCAGGGTCGCCGTCGGCGAAAGGCCGGAAATCTGGACTAAACACGGGGCGTTGTCCCTCCTTGAACTCCCGCGTGAAGAAGTCATCCCATGAATCGAACCCGTAGTAAGGTTGACTAGGGTCGCATTCGAAGATGGACGAGAAATCTTTACCAAGCGCTGCGTTGGCAAGCAAACCCAGGGCATCGGGTGACAGCCAATCTTTCAAGCCGCTTTGTGACTTGTTCGATTTCAACCAACTGCCCCAAGTATTGAGCACACTTTTGAACGAAGAGTTGGCTGCTGAATGAAGCCAAAATTCCACTCCGGATAGCGTTCCCATGGGCCAGTCAAGTACAGCGTTGATTGGGAACCCAAGAAGACCCATGGCGGTCTCGTCCTTGTCGTAAAAGGGAGGACCAGTGGTGATGATGCTGTTCACCACATGAACAAACTGGTTGAAATTGGTGATTGCAGGCCGGTCAGTTGGGTCGAAGTGCTTTGAGGATTCCGTGAACATTTTATTGGCACGCTCTTTGAGGAATGGTGTGTCGTTGACAACTTGCTGGAAAGCCACCAGAGTCGGATCTAGAGGGACATCGTCGGCGCGCTTTACCTCCTCCGCCTTGCTAGCCACCCATTGTAGGACCCTTTTGCGATGTCCAGGAGGCCAGAAACCGAGCGGACGGTGGTGATGATGGATGGCCTTTTCCTTTGAGTGGATTGCCATTTTCGGATTCTTGATGGTGCTGGGAGAACACCAAAAAGCTAGGATTACGGTTGTTGCAATACTTGTGGAGAAAGTATCATGCTCAGGAGAATTACAGGTCATTCTTCGTGGAACCAAGAAGCCTTTTAATAGTTACAGCTGGCTTCGTAGCGTGTGCGGGCGAAAGGACCAGACGTTGTGCTCATTGCGGTTGGATGGCCGAACAGCCGCTCTGCAGGCTGCCACCGTTTGCAACGATCTTCATATGTTAATTATTTGATGCCAAGTACAGAAAAATGAAAAACGGATGCCAAATGTTGTCGAGCTATCCAATTATTCCATGTGAATGCAGATTATGCAAATAAACGCAAGCTTCATTATGGCTGAAAACAGGCGTGGCCGACGACGACGGAGTCTAGTCCTCTGTTGCACACGAAAGGATAATTTTCAGCTGTAATAGTATCCAGTGAATTTCGACCTCGATGATGAACATTCGCATAGAACGAGAAGAATCGCATGATGTGGCTGCAACGGGCGTTTACTGCCCCGGCCCTATGTCTCATCTCATTGCCGAAAACGTAACACGACAGACTGACGGAAGAGGATTCAACGATGGCTACACTAGCAAATTGCCGGTCTGCCTGAAACCCGAGACATGCTCCTTTTACTTCTCGCTGAAAGTCAGCCAGTCAGAGCATAAGGTTCGAACTGTGATACTTAAATGACTGCTTTCGTCTGCGAAAGTCTGGCGAGAGAAGGTTTGTATGGAGACGCTAAAAAGGAGCATGTCTCGGGCGCTGAGAAGATCACGCGAAAGTCTGATCTAACCTCACGAATTTCAAGACAGAAGCTTCCACCATGAGACAACGTCTGGGACTGAAAGGCTTGTCAACTTGGGTAAGCATATTGACTGGTTGCGATGGGGCTTCGACGGTGTCCCGTGATAGCCTCGAAGATAATACGAAATAATTTGATACGCCAAAAAAGTCTTATTGACCGAAGTAGCTTGGTTGTATGTCGATAATGCGCTTAGACAGTTTAAACTTAGCCCTGTCCAACTTGAATTGCCTTCGTTGCTGCTGTCCCTGCTTTCCTGGGTGTGCATCTTGTGACTATTGTGTGTATCTTCCAACTCGGCAATCCGACTGACTCGCTCCCCTAGGACTTAAGACTTCCATTTCAAGGTTTTTCATACTTTAAATATATGTGGAAAGCAGACCGATGACGTCTCAATGATCGGTGCTTGAATTACGGGTTGAAGAATGGTGTCTTGCGTACTTGACTTTCTGCTCTGTGAAATCGGAGTCTTGAACTTTACAGGAAGCTTCAGCGGGCAACGCTTGAGTAGCTCATGAACTCGACTGGGTATCCTTCGATGCCGAATTTCTGCCATCTCATATCTTTCGTCCCATACAGGATCCTAGCAGTTGTTTCAGCCAGCAGGCCTTTTCTGGCCAAAGACCGCCCTCAGGGCTCTTCTCACATATTGTAGACTGATCCCCATCTTCGCCATCAGGTGGTTGGATCCACTCCCGCGGGATCTGCGTCATGAAGTCATACCAGTAGTCGCCAAAGTGACGGTAGCCCTCATTCGTGGGGTGGACGCCGTCAACTCGAAGCAACCCTGTAGGAAAGCTCGTAAAATCAACGGCGAGAACATGTTTACCCGCAACCTGACGAGATGCTACAATGCCTGGTATATGGCCTTGATACGGGACGGTGTTCCGCTGCTGCCCCTCATCACGAGTGTTGATGATCATAGCCACGAGAACAACCGCACTTGGGCAGGCTTCGACGACTTGATCGATGAGTTTGCCTAAACGCTCGGCGGCATCTTTGGGATCGTTTCCTTCGAGAGCGACGTCCAAGTTTGGGTTCATGTCATTAGTCCCTGCATGGACGAGGACGATGTTGGGCTGTTGTTGCAGTGAGGAGCCAACATGATCTGAGATGAATCGGATTGTTCGCGCATTCCAAGCGGCCTGTAAACTTGATTAGGCAAATGCGTATTTCGTAGAGTTATGACACACTCACGAAGTAGTTATCAGGGATCGTTCCGCGAACTGACTCGGTTCCGATGAAAGACACGCGATCATCTTCATCAGGCATTAGTCTGCGCTCTGACTATGGGCGAATGAAACGTACTTGAAAGATTTTGTCGAAGCTTCATCCGGTATCCATTTCCATCGCCCCCATCCAGATCACTGAGGAAGCCTACAGTGATAGAATCACCAACACCGAGGATACGAAGGTTGGTTCCGGGCTTAATGGCCTGACCGGGCTTGGTGCCTTTGAATTTGAGCGGACTTCGTGCCTCCATGACGGGTTGCTGTTGTCTGAACCGGGGCTTGGATCACCAAATGGAGCCTACAACGGCTTGATAGTCTCGAAACCCGGTTGCCAGCTCTCGGACTAGATCCTTTCAAAAGCAGCCTTAGTGACGCTGGAGCTTTTCGTCGTCAAGCGTCCCGTCTCGTGCCGTTGGCGATTGTTAAGTACAAAATGCAGTGGTTGTTGTGGGATTCGGCAGGAAACGGAGAATTATTCACCTCAGTTTGGCGTCTCGTTTAAGAAGTCTAGGAAGGAATGATGTTGAATGAAACGGCAGAAATGTAACATTTGAATCTGCTGATCGTCGTCTGAACCGCACGGTGCTGTAGCGTTCAGACCTGTTACGTGTCTGTCTGAGACGTGATCCCCCACATTTGAAGCCCAATCACCGTTAGACGTCATGAGTCGAGCACGGGCTTCGTCTCGTGCAATGACTAGTCAAGCAGGGCAGTGTTCTGAGGTCGAGGGGAAGAGTCGTGTTACCGGCTTTGCTAGTTGTTTTCGAACGCAGCTTTATTTGATAGTACAGTTCTATTGGAGATCTGGATTTCGCAGAGTATGTTTCAACAATAGACAACAACGTTGCTGTCTGCAGTTGAACCTTCATCCTGCCAGGCCTGTACGGCAGCACATGGGATGAACAGCGCTTTTGAAGTCAATCTTTTGAAAGACGGAACCGGTGATAGAATTTCCAAAGTCTATTGATAACGTTTGGTCGAATGGCACATGCCGGCACCAGCAATGGATCCCAACGTTCTCCCCTTATCGGCGCATGCGGGGTGATCGGCTGGCTATCTTACAGAACCCCGCAGCTGTGCATCCCGAACCCACAGGCATCCCGGGGCTCAGTTTTCCTTTGCTTAACACTGCCAATTTGGGTTTAGTGACGTGGGAAGCGTGCATGCAGTGCTTCCGGCTGTGTTAGCAAAACATTCGAGAGAACACCGTAGATTGTTATCTGAACGCGTTATCTGGGTCGCGATACCGAGATGTCCTCATGCGATTGAAACATAACTCAAAAGGAGAGCAAAGGATCGCTCTCGTTAAATCTCCCCTGCGCCAAGCATCTTCACGTCCCGCGAAACTGTGTCCACCATGACTGGGGCAGTCGATGGCCAGAATGGCCACCTTCAGAAGCGATTCTCCAAGATTACGATGGTTGGAATGGCGTTTGCGATTTTGAAGTAGGTCTTGAAAACTGCAATGCTAAATGAGATGCCCGCTAACTAGCCAAGCACATGGATTTCTTTAGCTGGGTCGATTGGTCTCATTATGCCGTCCGGAGGCTCAGTATCTTTCGTTTACGGATTCATATTCTGTGTTCTTTGCAACATCGCTTTGAGTGCCAGCGTTGGAGAACTTGCGTCACTCTACCCAACAGCGGGAGGCCAGTACCATTACGCTTACGCGTTATCCACTCAAAAATGGAAAAAGTCAATGGTGTGCACCCAAGTCCCCACTCGATACTGGGATCCGATCTCAAGTGCTAATCAACCCTAGAGCTTCTTCGTCGGATGGGTCAACATCGCTGGATGGCTCACTCTGAACACGACTGCTGCTTACTTTGGAGGTACATCAACATATTGAATCTCCGCAGGATTGGCAGCTGACATATGGTAGCTCGATTCCTTGCTGCAGCAGCAGTGGTTGGCTCTGGTGGCACATACCAAATCACACAGTGGAGTTCTTACTTGATGTTTGTGGCGGTATCCATCATTGGAGTGTTTCTTAACATCTTCGGTTACCCCATACTAAATCGATGGAACGAAGGAGCTTGTAAGTCTCGTCATGCTGCAGCAAGGCCGCTGGCTAACCGTTCAGTGTACTGGTCATTGCTCAGTGTTGTGGTGATCAGCATTGTGCTTCTAGCAACATCACCGAAAACAAGTGCCGAGTATGTTTTTACCAACTTCTCCAACACGACCGGCTGGAGTGATGGAACTGCCTGGATGCTGGGTCTGCTTCAATCCGCCCTTAGTCTCATTGGGTACGCCCTCTCTTACGAACACATTCAACCACAACAAAATGCTGATTTCACTTCTAGATTCGACGCAGTAGCCCACATGACAGAAGAAATGCCGAATCCATCCAAGGATGCACCTCAAGCAATGGTTGGCGCGGTGCTAGTTGGAGGAACTACGTAAGTATCTTGAAAAATAGCCAATCTCGAGGTTTCTAACACCTGTTACAGTGGCATTGCCTTCATTCTTGTCATGCTTTTCTGCGCAGTTGATATTGACGTTCTTCTCGCATCGCCCACTAAAAGTCCTCTTACAGAGATGATATCACAGGCCACAGGCAATAAGGCAGCTGCGACAATTCTCAGCGTCGCTGTTGCCCTGTGTTTTGTCAACGGAGCTAATGGCTGCGTCACATCTGGAAGTCGTCTGGTTTGGGCCATGGCTCGGGATAACGGCACCCCGTTTTCAAGATAGTAAGCACTCCCAACTGTAGCTGGCCAAACACGATCGACGTGACGTATACTAATTGTATCTAGCTTATCGCATCTCCATCCAAGGCTAAACGTCCCCGTCCGAGCCATCCTTGTCCAGGCCGTATTCAACCTTTTATTCGGTCTACTCTACCTTGGTAAGCTGCTCAGATTTGTCAGTTGCATCAAAGCAGGCTGTACTGACAAATTTTCATCAAGGTCCGGAAGTGGCCTTCAATGCCTACATCGCAAGCTGCACCTTGTTTCTCAACCTGTCGTACGCTTTGCCGGTCATGATCCTTCTCGTCAGGGGCCGTCACGTCGTCGCAGCGAGCCCTCCAGAGTTCTACCTGGGTAAAGGGCTATTTGGCTATGCTACCAACTGGATTTCAGTTCTCTTTGTGCTTGTCACCTCTGTTGTAAGAACCAAGCTAAACAGTATATGCTATCTGGAAATCATTCTAACGCAGCTGGGTGTAGTTCTTTTGCTTCCCGCCAGCGATTCCCATCGACATCTCTACCATGAGTAAGTACTTTGATGCCTCATTAAAGTCCCAAGCTAATCATTGTTAGACTATGTTACTGCTGTTATTGGAGTCTTCATTATTTTTGCCGTGGGATTGTGGTTTGTGAAGAGGAAGGCGTACAACGGCCCCAAATTTGATCTCATTCTCGGGGAGGACTTGCCAGTCGCCAATTCGACTACACATGGGGACAGAGTCTCAAAAGGAGCCGACTTGGATGCTCAAGACAAGGAATGAGTATTGAAATTGTGTGCAGTACTCGAATACCCGAAAAGTCATAGGCAAGGGGCATTCTAGTTCGTTTCAAAACCACTGCAAGTTACCTTCTTTGCCTTTGTCATGCGATAAACGTTGCGTACTTTTACGGCCGGGAACGGACTCGTCGAGGAGTCGGAGAAAGTGTGTGAGCGCTTCGCCCGAGAAGAAGCCATCTTCCGCGTACTCGTCTAGGTGGATTCGCGAGCTTCGCAGTGGCGTGAGGAAGGAGGCGGCATTGGGGGGGACTGGACCATTCTCCGACCAATGTTTTCACTGGTTAAAACTGTATTCTTAATGTTTTGATGTGTTCTGAAGGGAGCGTTGAATTACTTGCAGCCGTATGACATTTTAGCTCATTCAATCCCTCCTCTGAGAGGTATTTCCCCCATAGGTTGGATGGAAGAGTCCCCCAAGCAAGTTAACAAAACTCGATCGAATCAAGGTCGAGATTTCTAGAGGAAGGATATTATTCCGAAATGTTAATTACAACTTTGCCCCATTGTTATATCCGTAATGCCAGTTGTCCTTTTTCAGGTCCTTCCTAATCTGATAGTTTTGCTCCGCAATCTCGACAACCCGCATGTCCACGTCGATAACACGCATGTCCTCTTCGCCATCAGTAAAACTGCCTGGTACAGTGCCCACGATAGGCAGCGTCACCTGACTGCATCCAAAGAAACCGTCCTCCCTTGGTCCAGTCGCGTTGCAGTATATGATGGCCGCGGTGTTTTCAAACGCCCTGGTGGTAAGAGTTGACTGTACAAACATTCTCTCGCAAGTCTCGTTGTACGCGAGTCCTTCCCTGCTCATGTCCGACAAAGTCCAATACGAAGGAATAATGATAATCTTTGCTCCTGCAAGAACAAGTTGCCGAAAGGCCTCGGGAAAAGCCAAGTCCCAACAGACCAGGATACCGACGGGTCCTAAAGGGGTATCAAAGACTTGATGAGGACTGGCTGCGACCGTTTCCTTATGGCCCTTCACTTGGTGAGCGTAGTCAACGCTTGAAGTAAGATGTTGGCGCTCGGGAATCCAAAGGTTGGTTTTGGTGTAGGCTCCAACAATTTGACCGTCGTGATCAATAAAGTAAGATGTGTTCAGAAGAGTCCGCTTCGTCTTTGCACCATCTTTGAGTGGTGGCTTTGGCGTTGATGCATCTGAAACTATAGTTCCGGCGCAGATGTTAATGTGCAGCTCAGCAGCCAAATCTTGGTATCTCCGGAGGAAGTGTTGGGCATCGTCTGCGCTCAAGGCGAAAGAGGGCTCATTGGGGACCCATCCCATGAGGTGATACTCCGGAAGGATAGCTAGCGATGCCCCTTGAGCTGCTGCACGGCGAATTTGTTTGGAGGCATGATTGAAGTTATGTGCAGCATCAAGAACCTGGCCAAAAGTTAGTTCGTGGAACGTGATATTAGGGGCCCTTCGTACCTTCGGTGATGTTTGTATCAGCGCGACTTTGAATGTCTGCGGTTCTGACGGGGACGACATGGCGATGAGATGCGGAGGTGAAGGTGATGCCGCAAAACGGCTAATTCTCTTGCAATATTGTTGCGCACTTAACATTGGGAGAGTCTTATCAACGCCCTCGGGTTGACAGCGCGATGGGAATCACAGCTTTGCGCATCGATCCCACTTATGGCAATGATATGCTTCGCCTATGAGATCCGTTTTTGGCCTAGCATCACCGCAGTGGAACCCCTCCCCTCTGTTGGTTCATGCAACCCTCCTTGGAACTCCACAGCCGATAAGTGCCGCCCCGATGAGCCCCCGCACGGCAGCTCGAGTCATTCTGGCAAACTCAACAGCAACGCCCGAGGCGTGGCCTCTGAAGTCTGAACTTCTCACTAGGAATTAGAATGTCACAAAGCCACACGAAAGCACTTGAATGAGACTCACGAACGCACGGTCTGGCCTACATGCTAACATGCAAGCGTCTCCGCGCAAAATTATCACACGATCTCGCAACGGATGTGCTGTCTGCAAATCTAAACGGGTAAGAAACAGCATTCCGCATTATCTGTGCTGTACTGAGCCATGCTGACAAGCAAAAGCTGAAATGCGACGAGGTAAAGCCTCACTGCTCGCGTTGCAAAAGGCTCGGTATTGCGTGTCCGGGCTACCGAAAACCTCTGAAATGGAGCTCGACCTTAATGGCACTGGGTGATGACTCTCCTTCGCCCGAGATGCCGAGGTCACCTACTGTATGGGAAAGCATGGGGAGTCTTTCTGGCCAGTCGCAGCCTACTGATCAGTCTCCAAAAGACCTTTGCGACCTGGACTTCTTCAACTCGTTCGCCGAAGTCGACACCCCTGGGAGCCTAGATGTACAAGACATAGGCGGTATACAACATCTGTTTTCCGCATCAAACATTGCAAGCGAGAAGATATATCCCACACCTAGTTCACGGGTTGAAACCTCACAGCTTCAAGTTGTAGGTAATGGCCACGATGGACACATATGGCCGGTGATACCCCCACACAACCCAAGTGATAGCTCAAAAGAGCTTGAACCGTTTCCGAGCGACCTATCGAGCCCCAAATACCCACTATCGCATTCTCTGCAAGACGATTCATCTACATTAGTCGAATACTACTTCAAAGAAGTATGTGGCATGATGTCTTGCTACGACAGCGATATGAATCCGTACAGAACAACAATATCCAAGCTCTGGACACATTCACCCTCTCTCTATTATGTCACCCAAAGCATGGCAGCAGCTTGCCTGTCTGAGGTTTCTCCCGGATTCTCGGCAGCTAGTGGTCGCCTTGGCAACCAAGCTGTCACATCTTTGTGGAACGAGAGCAAAACCCACCCAACGAACACGTCCTCCCTCCTGGCTCTAGTTATGCTTGGCTTCAGTCTTTGTTGGCACGACCCTCGAAAGCTTGGCCAGGACGAGTTCAAAATGCTTGCCGAGGCGGTTATATCCCTCGAGAACAATGACGATGACATGGCGCTTGCCGATCGACAAAAGAAGTTTTTCTTCTATAACTCTCTGGTGTATTGGAAGATGCTGCTATCCTTCGTCACCGACCAAGAACTGCCGTCGCTTGGCTCTACCCGAGCAATCCTTCCACAGCCGTGTCGGCTCCCAGAACAAGACAATTTACGAATGCCACATCCACAGACCGGGCTCGGAGTAGAAATCCAAGAGCTTGTTGCCCAGGTCGGTGCTCTGGTCAGAAGAGAGAGAAAGAGAATCAGGCGTCGCCGGCATTCTTCAAGACGTGACATCGAAGAGTCTCTCAGCGCTATTCAAGCTTCCGAAGATCTGCACTCAAAGCTTTGCCGCATTGAGCTACCCTCGGAATCTGCTGTTATAGACTCTGGGGATGGCATGACCCCGGCAGACCATCTGTTGAAAGCTGCTGAAGCCTATCGTTGCACGGGCTTGTTGCAACTATATCGAAACTTTCCCGATTTATTCCTCCGCGACATAGAATCGGCAAATTGTACAGACCAGTCCTCTTGGTTGAGCACGACTCATTGTGGTGTTGCAGCGCATGGCAGCTCCAGAGTCTTGCTAGATACCTGGTTGACCAGCCTTGCGCTTCATGTGCTCGATCTTGTGCAGGAAATACCCATGTCTTCACGGTCTCGATCCATCCAGCCTTTACTCCTTGTTAGTATCTGCAGCGAGCTTTCGCTGAACCGCGGGTTCGTGCCCATCGGCGAATTTCAAGGCAGCCCCGGATGCAACACCATATCGAGTCCACGAATGGAGGTGCCGCCGACGACAACCGACATTCTTCATGGCAGGCGACTTATTCTATCTCGTCTCTCATTTTTTGAGGGTGTTTTAGCTGCCAAGCCAATCCGTCAAATGCTGACCTTGGTAAAGGAGACTTGGGCATTGATGGACAAAGAACAAGAAGATGTTTACTGGATAGACGTCATGATTGAGAATGGATATGAGACGCTGATGGGTTGACGTAAGGACTGGATACTTGGCTTGGCCATAGCAGCTCCCTGGGCTATTTTTGAGCGGCTGACCACAATTAAATGCATGGTAAAAGCCTCTGCCAAGGGAAATGAGGAAGCATCATTGCGTGGACGTACGGAAGATTTGACATCATCAAGAATAATCAGCCCCTTGATGCTTCCAGGCATGTCTCAAATGATCTTGAAAAGTGAGGATGCGAAATGGATAACAGTCCCCGCAGTTTTAGATCGACAGGAACCTGCTCTCGGCTTCTTGAAAAATACCTCTAAAGTCTCAAAATTGCCTTCGTTGCACGGAATCATTGTATGAGGAGACTGAATGGTCTAACTATGTTGCCGTCCCAGTGGAGAGCGAATCCTTCCTAGAAATTCGTCTGACTCAGCTTGAAAATGGCCTCTGACGGGATTGTCGTAGTGCGGTCAGCTCACGCCTGGTACTCGGTTTTCCTCTTCGCGGAACTGATCGCCAAGGACCCGATTTTCATCGCCTCGAAGTCTCAGCTATCGGCAAAACATGGATCAAAAGGATTCCGTAGGTCGTTGTGCCTAATGCTTCGGTAGCAGGCGCCAAAAGTCTATTGATAGTCATGGATGATCCAGAGTTGACATTTTCATAAGGACAAGCACGCACCAGCAGTTTCATTTCTTCAATTTCTGACTGGCCCGAGCAAGACTGTACAAAACACCTCATGAGTGGGACACGGCCACACACAGCCCTTGCGATCGTCCCGTTCCATCCGTCATAGAAACGAAACTCTGCCTCAGGTGACTTGAACAGAAATTTGCAGAGTTAGGAAGGTGCACTACACTGAGACAGATGGGTACAAGGTGTTGTTGAATTCATCAGTAGTATAAAAGGAGCCGAAAGTTCTGTTCTGGTGACTCTCCAGCAAGAAGCAACTCATCCAGTTCTTTACCAGCCTACGTTGAACTCTCATATCGCAATTCTCTACGAGTAAAACGTCACCTCTAGCCCGGAATGCACTTCGCTACTTTGACCAAGACTGTTCTGGCCGGCATTGCTCTTCACGCAGGCACAGCGACTGCCATCTTTGAGTGCAATGCGGATCAGCATGCTTTCGAACCCACGAAAGACAAGTTCGTGGTGCACTACACCTCTATTCGCGACTCGAACTACGATGACGGCCAACCTTGGGTGAGTGAGGCTTGAGATGACACCGTTCATAGAGACCAGTTCGTCTTTTTGGCCGCTTTTGAGCTAACATGGCAGTAGGTTCGCATTTGCAAGCCCAAGGGTGATCTCAGCGGCTGGAACAACGTCGACCCCTTGAAGACACCGTGTAAAAGCGATCCGGCAACACACTTGTCTACCGAACAGACCGGTCTCAGGAACGAGCTGGTGGTGACGAACGGCGAAGGATGCGACAGTGGCAGTGGTCACGGCCTCAATGGCGCGTCAATGGTTTACAATGACCAAGTGGCCGTTCTGGAGGGCTCTAACGGTCGATGCGGACCTCGAGATCATGGGGTCACTTGCGAGTTCAATCTCTAGTAAATCGTCAGACCAGCGGAGAGCCCCCAGCCACGGCTATACGAAGCAAGAAAGAGCATCGAGAAATATACAGATGAGATGTTTTTGGATTTAAATTCGATCGCATTGTCAGAAGTACATTTCACATGACTGGAGTATTTACCCATTGGAAACACAATTGTGGCTTAGCGATGAGCTCGGTGGAGTCTTCAGTAGCCATTACCAAGTGTGATCAGCCAGCATGCACGTAAACCTTTCGGACGAGCCTCGTGAAGAATTCATGTTTTCGTCAATGTCTAGTGGTTGTCTTTGGGCCGAGAACTATATTCAAACGCTGCCGTCTCTGCAGAAGGTGGTGCGGGAGAATTGGGTCTTGCAGCAAGTGGTGTAACTCTCCTGCGTGGAAGGCTCGCACTCATAACCGTCTGGCGATTTTTAGTGATCTTGCAGCACATTTGACAACATTTGTTACTTACTCCACTTTCCGTCGCAGCAGGTGATTGAATCAACGTTGCTCCCGTCGCAAGAGCACAGCAGGGCCTGGGAGGCTCCGAAGAAAGGGCTGTGGATCGAATGTCAGAATATAGTGCTTTCCTCATGATGAAGGAAACTTACAGGACAAAGAACAAGACCTTGGACAACTGCATTTTGCTTGTGATAGATGATGACTGAGAAGTAAGGAAAAGGCAACATCGGTTTCAAAGATGGCGACAACTTGCTCTCATATACAACTCATATTGCGTGTCCGTGTTGTCCGAGGTTTTGGTTCCCCGGATCAAGCAGGTTGCTTCTCTGGAACTTAGAGTTAAGGGTGCGGAACCTGATAAAGTGCAGTCCTTCTTCTTTGGGAAGCAATCCCGCGACGATTAGATTGGGCGGCCCCGCAACGGAACGGGAAAAGGGACGCAAATGGTCAAGATCGCTCCAGTCGCTTGGTAGCTTTCGGGATTCATCAGCCGACCACACAGGAGCTCCAGCCAAGAATTCCTGCAATCTGCCCCTTGAGTCCGGCCTCGGGGCAACTTGAAGGGGGCAGGACACACACATGATCAAAAAGGGGAGGAGTTGTGGCTGCATTCATGTTTTGATGGTCAGTGCGACTCTGCTAAACAAACTGAAGTACGGAACAATGCAGCTCGAGTCACGCGTCGTTGTGGAAAGCTTTCTGCCTCGGCCCACGAAAGCTTCCCAAGAAGTTGTAATTCTTGGTTTCAAGCTGCGAATGACACCTTCCTACACGGGAAAACAGGAAATGGCCTGGAAACACATGTGGTGTGATACAAATCTGCACGCTACCTAATAGTGGAATTGACCTCACCCAAAAAGCTGCCAGGAAAAAAGGTGGAGTATTGGCGAAGAAAAGGTTTATGTGAAAAGACGAAGAGACCAGTAGCCGAACAGCCCTCAGAGGACTAATGACATCCCCGTCTGTTGAGAACCGTTTTCCAATGTGAAAGCCGGCAAACACCGATGAAGCAGAAACTCCGGTTTTACAAGGGCGTCTTCAGCCAGACCTTGAAAGAGCAATTGAGCCACCGCCAAACGTCACTTTTAATGCTTTCCCCGTGTTGGCCATATCGAACACAAAATGGACGTCCACAGTGGATCCCAGAGAGCCAACATCTTGCCAGGTGATGCAAGTGGGTGTGCCCATGTCAACGGGCGCGCTCTTGTCCTGGAATACGGCGACAAACTGATGCTGAGCCTCAGTCATCACGTTGCTAGGGTAAAGACGAAAATCAAGATTCTCAAGTTTGATGCCAGCGGAGGCCGCAATCTCATTCCGGAGATCAACATCGCCCTTCTTTAGCGATGTCACAATGAGCCCAGGGCCATCACTCGAGACATTGAAGCTTGCTGACCCTGCAGGCCCATCGAAGGATCCAACGTATCTTGCTTTCGCCTCTGCAGCTGCGAGTTTCTGCAACTGCACAATTGCAAGAGAGACAATGTCAGCGTAGACATTCAAGTCGGGTCCTCTGGCAGCTTCGGTATCATGAGCAAGAATAGCGAAGCCTGCGTTGAAGTCTGGGGCCAGACCAAAGTAGCTTGCGTAGTGGCCAATCAGGCCTGTCTTAGTGTAGACATCGAGGATGGAGCTGTTCGCATACTGGCCCGCGTGGTAGATCTCCCATGGGCGACCAACACCATTTCGCAAGTTTGATGTATCGGCGATGGGTTGGAGCCAACGACGGGTCGCGGCTTCGGGGATGAGGCGTGAGCTAAGCATGGAATGGCCAGCTCGTGCAAGGTCTGAGGCGGTAGAAATGATAGATAACGCGCTGTTATTTGATAATTAGTGGACCGAAGATTGTGGGATGCGAGGATGCACTTACCCAGGTTCTCCGATAGCCGACGTATTGAGGCCGTCTGCGAAGACTTTGCTATTATGGGCCAGAAGTCCGCTATTGCTCATGTTAAGCGGTCCAAAGATCGCCGTATCGAGGATTTGATCGAAAGTCGCAGATCGGTTGCCAGCTTTATGGGCTTCAAGCGCAAAAGCAAGGAGCTGGAAAGCAGCGTTCGAAATCACCGGAGTTGTATCAGGGAGGAACAGCGGTGACTGTGTAGCGAACTTCTCAACGAAGTCGTTGCGGGCGCAGGGCCCATCCAAACTACAAGCGAACGCTGTCGAGAGTTAGCTGAGATCTGCATGACTTTGCTTGACTCCAGATGACCTACAATCCCTTGCAAGGCCGGACATCTGGCCAGCCAATGCCCCAATGGTGATCTCATCCCACTTGACTGCCAATCCAGTGGACACATTGCCTAGTTCTGGGATAAACTGAGTAATCGGTGTCCCCCAATACTCATCGCCAGCTTGCACGAGCCACGTATAGACTGTGAAGAGTTGACTTAGTGTGCCGAGTGGGAAGATAGTATCGGAGTCTAGGCTCGAATCCCTGGGGGCTTCGGATGCCATGTGATGATATTCGAAAAAGACCGGATTCTCCTCAGACTCGTCGGAGCCTGAAAATAAGACAACCGAAAAAGAAGTAGTATTCGGTGTGATGGCGCCAAAGTCATCCGATCCTCCTTTCTGAATGAGTTGATCGAATAGCTTGGTGAATTGGTCCGTAAACGACTTCACCTCCTCAGAGCTCTGATCAATGCTTGGGGCAGGGTAGTAGGCTCGAAGCAGTGGGCATGGCTGATACGTCGGAGTATTTGCGAAACTGGCTCTTGTCATGGACAGTACCAGAGTCGCTAAGACGGCTAGGGAGGTCGAAGAGTGCATTTCTATTTCGTTGGGCGGAAACAGTTGTGACTTGAACTGCATGAGACCTCCCCTACTTATGGGAGAAGCGCCTGTCTTTTATACAAATACGATCCTTTATTTTGACACTCGAGATATTCAAAACTTCAAACTGGTGCCGTGTACGGACACGGGGGCCGATCTTTCCTCAGCGGAGCCATGCATGATTGACTGAAAGCCAAACACGCAGTCGCAATGCAGCCACAAGTATGCAAGTAACCTTGAGGGACAACAATTTAGAGTACTTCCGTGCTGGATTCAAAGGATCTAGCATCGATATCTGAGACCTTGAGTTGCAAAGCGAAATTCCGTATCCGTGTCCGGGTCCGGGTCCGCCAGCCCGCTTGAAGGATTCTCACTAAAACTGAGCACTGCCCCCATGATCACTCCCCATTGCATAGTTCCAGCTCTTGAACGGTATGAAAGTGTCGTTTACGAATGAAAGAGAATCTACAGGGAATTCGGCGTTCGAGGTCATCGCAGCATTCTCGGGTAGTGTGAAATCTGTGTATGCCATAGCGTTGCTTGCTGAAGCTATCGCTGGTTGCGAAAAGACTGACGGCGCGACGGAATAATCAAACCCAACTGATTGACTCGACAGGTTGGAGGTCGGTGTTCCAAGGCTCGAGAGAGACCTTGTCGTGGGGACGTTGAGTCCTTGAGGCGAGACACCATGCTGACTTGTAAAAAGCTTTTGTTGATCCAGATACCATTTTTCAACACGCTTCGTGCGTATGAGAAAATGGTAGAAAGAATCTCGATCGCCTCTGTCGTCCACGTCTGGCGACGCCGCAGAGTCAAGTCTAAGCACAACCTGTCGAATGGTGTGACCGATGTCGGAGAACTGTCGAAGATGTTCTGTCATGAAGCTTATCCTTGGGTCCGCTGCTTGAAGGTCTAGGCGGGCTGCCAGAGTATTTCCACAGTGTAGCATGACCCAAACAATATTAGGGAAGTACACCTCCTGGCCTGGAGGGGTATGAAGGAGGATGCTGACGAGAGATTTTGCGGAGACAATGCTCTCCGATAGTCCCTGAATTAGTCGCTGTGAAGAGGGATTTTGCGGCTTATGAAGAGCGAAAGGCGCGTCGGGAAGCGAGAGCTGGTTGAGGCACAACTGGATTGTATGCATTTGAGGCACCAAGATTGCTGCGCAAGTTTATTAGCGATGGGATCTTTAGGGCAGTCGTCGAAATGACATTACTTACGACAGTCTCCTAGAGGGAACGACAAGTTATTCTTGAAAAGGTCTATCCTTTCTCTAGCATCTGAAACGGCCGCCTGTATTTGCATTGGATCCAGCGTTGACTCGTTTTTCACGATGTCATCGATGTCTTCAGCGACCCGCTGAAGGCGAATGATGTAAGGTAGGTACTGGTCCGTTGGGTACTCAGCTACTTCAGCGAGCCGATCAGCAGTCTCCGTCATATATTTTGTAAGGGTAACGATGCGGAGCTTTTGGAGAACAATGCTCGAACTTTGGATTAGGAAGGTTAGCACTGAGTCTAGCAGTAATGATTTTGGTAACCAACCAAGATGATAGATAGTATGTTCCGAGGAAAGCCCTCTGTTCATCAAGAGACTCAACGTAATGCTGGGCCGTTCCCATCCGCTCTGACCGTTCAACATTCCATCGTTGCACGTTTTTGGGTCTATCCAGACGCAGATCCGAAACTATGCTGACAGCCAGATGCAGATGTTGGGTGTAGCGCTTGGGTCGCGGTTGAAAATGAGCCCTTCCGAGAGTATTAGTTTCTATATCTGATCACCACATTGGAGCGCAAGGTCGAGGCACTGCCTTACCAGGCAAGATGTACGAGGAGACCTTGGAGTATGTGTAGAGAGGTAAAGTCGCCCTCAATTAGACGAGCGGCGATTAGTTCATTAAACATCTGGCCTAGAGCCCGCTGAAGACGAACGTCATCGTGGGATGCTGCAGCCATCAGCGCCAGACATAGGGCTGGCTTGGTCTGCTTCAAGGTGTTCACATTCTCGTCGGCGGGAATTATAACAAATGGAAAGTGAGGAGTGAGCTTTGTGCGGAATCGGTCGAGTAGCTCTTGGCCCTTCTCTACCGTGAGCTGGCCGGCATCGAACGGGTCATGTCCCTCAAGCCTTGGTCTTGGAAGACCGGAACTGACAGTGGCTGGAGGAGGGCTCCGGCTGTGATTAGATGAAGACGCGGCAGGACTTTCGGCGGGCGGCGGAGGGGCCGATTGATCGGGGACATGAAGTAGCTTGTTGTTCGACCTTCTTTTGGTTCAGTCTCGGAGCCGGAATACGGAAAACCGGGGACAGCTACCTTGCACGGGAACCCGGGGGTTTGCGGCCACGGGCCGGCGCATACGAGCACTCCTTGCCGAGCCGGAGGCATCTATCGCAGATGACCGAGTCCTGCGTTCGGTCGCACTTGATTTTGGCGTGAGCACATGTGCGACACGTCTTCAAAAGCGGGGTTGGGCTGCGCTGACGGGACTCCATGGTGCTGGGCGCAGCAATGCGTGATGGCCGATGTACAGTCGTAACAAGGCGCGAATGGGCGGTGGCTCGTCAAGCGCCAGAGTGTTTGAGGCGGCGCATCCGTACCTTACCTACGGACACGGAATGAAAGAATCAAAGTTCTTTGGGACGGACAGACACGGAGGGGAAGCAGGTTAAACGCAGGACAACAGGCAGAAAGATTAACCTGCTCTCAGCGAGATTACGAACGGGTAAACGGGCGCGGGCAATGGGACGCGCCCGTGAACGCCGCCGACGCAGTATTAATGCTTGATCCAATACTTAAGGACTTCAGTGGCTTAGATGTTGGAACTAAGGCCGAAGGAGGCAGACTAACGTGTCGCTAAATGAGTTTGATCCACCATTTCAGGGCTGATCACCTCCTGTGGTCAGACGGCTTGGAGCTGAAGACCCCTGGAATTCGGACTCTCGTGTTGCATTAGGCTTCCTTCGGTGCTTCGTTGACGGCGGGCGCTTTTCAACACGCCAAATGCCGATAAGCTTCCATGTGGTTACTCCAGATTTTCATGTTGCACTAGGCAGCCAGATGAGTGACGGATCTTGTTCCATGCACACAACCTGATGACGGGGTTAGAAATCTATATAGGCCTCAATGGGCTTTTGTGGTTTCCCCAAGGCTCGTGGCAGCGCCAACTTGTCGATTTTTGACCGAACAAGGTACTTGACTTTTCGCACTATATTAAAAGCATTTCAAAGAAGAATGAACAGATCGCATTTGCGAAAAGAGTTTTGAGGTTGCTGCCAAGAATGCATGGTCATAGTTTCACGCCAATTACCGACAGCGCTCTCGATGCTTGCTTCCCTTCTAATCTACTCTTCTGCTGTCACTGCAGTGAGCTGCTCAGGGGTTAATGGCTTCTTACCATCCTCATCGAGCCTCTCGGATAGGCACCGAGACAGCAAGTTTAAGAGGAGACGTACTTCATGCGGCGTAATCGTTGCGGCTGAGGTCCAACGCCGTTGGGAACCCATGCAGCTGGAATCGAGAACAGCTCAGTTCAGTATATAAAGCTGCTACCCCGCTTCAAATCCCATAAAAGTTCCCGTTTGCTTGCCAAGGATTTGACCATTATTGATCTTCTCGCCAAAATCTTCGACTGAAAACATACACGCCATCACAGAACACTCCCCGATGGCAACAATCCCCTACACGGACCTCGACCCTGAGAAAAGGGAGATAAGGCTCTTGGAGGTCGTTTGCGAGCCTGGAAACACTCAGATTTCGTACAGATTGCATACCGTATCCTTGGATGACAACCCATACTTCATTGCCTTGTCCTATGTCTGGGGTGACCACCTCGTGACCGAAAATATTGTTATTGATGGCCTCCAGACGCCGATCACAGTCAACCTCGCGACCGCTCTGAAACATGTCAAAAAGCACTGGCTAGACATCCAAAATGAGCGAAACACCGGTCGCGATGCCGTCGAGTTCCGAATCTGGGCAGATGCGATTTGCATCAATCAGCAGAACCTACCGGAGAAGTCAGAACAGGTTCCGTTGATGAAGGATATCTATTCAAAAGCAGATTTTGTGTTTGCGTGGTTATCTTCTGAAGACGGAGACATCTCGACAAGTTTGGAGATGCTAGAAACTGCATTCTACCTCGTCAAGATTCTAGTCCACATCAACTCCGGACAGCAACTGATTATTACTGATGACAAATGGGCCGAAACAACCCACGCCCTGAATCATTCAATCAACTGGGCCGAAATGGTCCCTCTGGCCTTGGGGCGATTTGGGTATCCTAGCAGAGAAGAGCGAGATATCTTTCCAGCCTCCAGTTGCTGGACAGCTTTGAAAAAGCTGGCAGACCTGTCCTATTGGTCCCGTATCTGGATATTACAGGAGCTGATGTTGCCCAAGTCTCTCTATTTCGCCTGTCCATCGCGATCTCCCGACCACTGCAAAGCAATAATGGCTGTCACTGGTATCATGGAAGTTTTGGGGGCAATACAGCGCGGTCGAGCGCGCGATGTGGGTGCTCTAGGCCGCTCCAGAGCGTCGATAATTCGTTCACAGCTATTCCTCGTTCAATGGCGCCTCAATCTCAGACAAGCATTTCATCTGCGAGCTTACGAAGATTCTTGCCTATACCATGTGCTCAGTTCCACCTTGTTTGGAACCATCAGAGCAACCAATCCTAGAGATTATGTCTATGGGGTGTTGGCAATCACAAATTTCGATATTACACCAGATTACCGCGCCTCCATACGAAAAGTCTATTTGGACTACGCAAGAGAATTAGTCAACTGCTGGAGCACTCTTTGGCAACCACCAGATCGATCCAACGGACGCCTCTTTTTCTTGTCACTTTGCGCAGCTGGGGTCCAGAGAAATGAGGACCTTCCTACTTGGGTCCCGGCGTTCAATGACCTACGCCCTAAGGGGTGGTTCATGAACGTCAGGACTTCATCTAGTCTCGCGTTTCGGGACGTCGCTGAGCTGCGCCAGGCTTCAGAAGTCCGCATTTCCGATGCCAGTCTGTGGGTGGCAGGTGTAAAAGCGCAGAAGATCACATACCAGTACCACAAGCCACTTGGGGCGGATTTCTGGACCAAAGACCTGCTGGACTGCTTCGAGACTTTGCTGGCTAGGCGAAACTCGACATATATCACCGGAAAGCCGCTGGTAGACGTCATCTGCTGCACTCTATTGCAGAGACTGTATAGTGAATATGATCTTCGACGGATTGCATCGCTCTTTCTCTACTTCTACAATTGGGTACCTTCTGGCAAGATAGGGGAGGAGTTAAGGCAGGCTATGGAGGGACTTGATGAAATGGAAATGAGAGACAACATGGAAGCGATGCTGTCCGAGTGGACTCCCATCATGAGCGAGAATGCCGGTTGTCGATTGGTCGGGACTGACGACTACATTGGGATAGCTGGAGGCGATGTTCAAAATGACGATATCGTCTGTGTGTTGAAAGACTGCGACAGCCCAGTTATTTTGAGGCCCGAGGGAGACCACTTTCTTTTTGTAAGCCCGTGCTTCATGCTGGGACTCATGAAGGGAGAGGTATCTGAAATGCTGCGCTCGCAGATGGCAGAAGTCGAGACCCTTGAGATTCGCTAGGAACACATGGTGCATATAATGAGTTGAAGAAGTAAATTGTCTAGCCTGGTAATTGAAGATACCTTCAGCTATTCTCTTCATGTATATTACTTCTATTGCAGAACATACGAATCTTTTGCTTTCAGCCAGCTGTTGTTACATTTCGTCGTCCCAAAGTTGATATTCGCTGAAGTAGTGCTCATGAATCCTCTTCGCGTAGTCAACTAGCACTGGGTAGCTTCGAATGACTCTTTGAGTATCCGGAGATCTGAGAGGTGAAGTCAGCCAACGGGGTTTTGTAGGCCGACGACTATCAATAGCAAAGAACCTGATCACAAGAGAGGACTAAAGAACTTACGCGTTGCATACAAGGCCGGAAGCAATGAAGCCAAACACAGTCGCATCGGCCTCTGAAGGTTCTGAACCGCCCAATATCCAGAATGGCGCATTGGGGCTAGGCACTGTGAGGTGTGACTCGGCTAACAACGCATTGACATTGTCCCAAATATCATGCCGAAAGCTGGCAACTTCGGCACTCGTAAACCTCCCTGTGCCCTGTCCGTACAGCGTTCGAGTTAGACCACGATAGGCCAGCAGCCCGATCAGAGGTTGAATTGGCCAAGGGATTGTGCCCATCACCCCGGATTTCATCGTCTCGTAGTTGTCGTGCCACCGCTCCATACCCTTTCATGCCATGTTAGACATCATTCGGAAACAACATACAATATTGAATATGCTTACTTGATAAAAGTACAGCTTCTCCTCAAACAAAGCCCTTAGAGCCATGTCATGGGCTCTTGCAGCGGGTGGTAGTGACTCGTTGAGGTCTTCACAGATATCGTTATCCACAAGATGATGGATAATAAGAGAAGAGTCACCCAGTGCTAAAGGTCTATCTTGCCCGTTCGGGGTGAATTCGATGTACGGGACCTTGCCCCGAGGCGCCTGGGACATGGAACCTTGGTCGAGACGGTACTTGAGCCTCGCAAAGCGAAGTCTTGCTTCGAGTTTTGTAACGAAGGGCGACCAGACGTAAGAAGTAGAAACGGGAAATCCGCGATGCAACACGAGGTCGGGTAGTTTCTTCTTAGATGCGTCCATTTTTGATAATATGCGCACAAGGTAGGGCGAGTCGAATAATACCACGATTCTCTGGCTGTTCCGAAGAACAAGCAAGAGATTTCTCAACCATTATATAGACTTCTAAGAACATACCGTTGCACTTAAAAGCTATTGTTGTTTGATAAATACCTGTTCCGTTGCAATGCGAACGCCCGGTCGCTGCCTAATTTAGTTGGAGCCAGGGCTCATGGGTGTGACAGTGGGGTGACGGTCGGACTACGGACACAAGCCGCCCCGTCCTCCGCAGAATCCCGCCCTGTTTAGGCTTCCTCGGCGGCCCGTGTTTACCCACAAAATGCCGATTTGGACTCCGCGCGGCGCGGAGCACGGTAGCACCCGAGAAGAATCCCCGGCGTAAGAGTCATAGCCGCAACTCTTATCTTGATATGCTACCAGCTTACAAACGATGTAAATCGGTCAAGGAATCTATCAGGCCGACTCTGTCAGAGAGGCCATGCACTTAGCTCGGCAGGATTTCTGCCTAGGTGCATACTGCCAACAAAGATAGCTGCCTGCTAACATAGAGCCTGTCAGCAAAAGCGCATGCGATAAACATCTCAAAGGAGATTTTTCAAACTTCTTGAGTATGCCTTGGCTTCGCTGGCTGCGAAAGAAAAAGCAAAACAACGTAGCATCTGACGATGTTATGATTGAAGGGCTGTTCCCCTGGCTTCCGTCAGCCTCACATGGTCCATGGAGCACGCCATCGCAACAAGACTGTTGGCTATTCAGTTTACCAGCCGAGCTGCGTCGCAAGATATTAGAAGAGGCCTTTGGGAATTTTACGATACACATTGATCTCCGACTGCAGCCGACATCTCGAATGCCACGCCGCACCCTCAGCTCTGCACACGGAGGTGACGCCCCACTCGTCGAGGAAGAGGGTAATCGGCCGGCTGTCAGGTCCAAGACTTGGGAGTGGTACGGATCCATTTGTCACCGTAACAAGCCGCCAAAACCGAGGCTGGTACAGCAGAGAGGTCTCTATTTAGACAGATGTCTCTATGGAGAAGGTATTTGCGATGCGTGGCCCGGCGAAGCTCCCAGCAAGTGTTGTATTGGTGTGATGGGTATCATGCTATCATGCAAGCAGGCGTGAGTCACTATCCACACAAAAGTTGACGTCTCAAATGTTCATGCGTTAATTAGTCGCGATGAGGTGTTGAGCGTGATTTACTCAACCAATACGATCCACATTGCGAGTGAGCCTCTAATTCAGGCTCTGCTACAAAGAGGTTTGCGCGATTCTCCACAGGTGATGGGGCCGGGTATTGGTCTCGCAACTTCTCTGGAAATCAAATGGAGATTCGACCTTTTCAGCGACAGTACAGACTGTGTATGTACTGAACACAGGCGAAGACTCACCCAATCCCTGGAGCTTCTTCCACAGGCTTTTCCCGGGCTGTCGCGACTCACCTTAGCGTTCGAGGATCGCCTCTACTACATGCGTTTGAGGCCATCAGAAAATATGGCAGAGGTGGAATCCGTACTACTCAAGCCTCTCTTGTCAGCTGCGACAAAACTCAAGCTTCAGAGCTTCGACGTCGAAGTTCCGCACTCCCTTTTCGACGAGCTTCGGCTTGTTGGGAACATAGAATGTGGTGACATTCCTGATGGTGGCAAATGGAACTACTGGGATGAGTGGATCCATTACCCTTTCATAAGAGAGGGGGAGGATGAAAGAAACTATCGGATCAAACGCGGCGAAATGAGCAACATCGACTGGTACGCAGACGGTAGATCTTTCTTGTTTTCTAGCTTACTCCATGGATTCTAGAAGACTTTGATCTGCTATGCCTACCGGGGAATATTGGTTGTGGCTTGAGGTATCTATGATGCTGAATAAAAACCGGGATGAGAAAGCCAAGCGTGTCAATCAAGCCCACCACTCTGAACGCCCTTTCCCCTTTCCACCCTCAAAAGAAGAATGATAACCACACTATTGCCCATTTCCAGCTGCCTCCACTATTCGATAATGAACGCAATGGTGTAGCCGATGATTCTTTCATGGATAGCAACCCGCGAGTGGAGTCAATAGACTCGCGGGAGTCTTTGAGCTCTCTGTATGCGTTTCTGTGAAACTTTGGTGAATCTTCAAAGCATTAGCCACTATTCAGTCGTTTGATCATTGTAGCAAGATGTCATACGTGGAATATATGATCGAGTCTTATTAATTAGATTGGTAAACATCTCGATGATAAATAATATTCGTGATTGCTGAGAATGGAGTAGCTCTAATGCAGGAGATTGAACACTGGCGATTTTCCGTTCCTGGTGGGATTTGAGAACTTCTTCAGCCCGACACACTGAAGTTCAAATAGCAGGCATAGGCAGATGTTGATTGATTTCTGTTAAAGTAAAGATGAGATGTACAAATACCGTAGACATATGTGAGCCTGGTGACGAGAGGCGACCGGGTCGAAGCCGAGTCATAACTTCTATGCAGACCAAACATTTGGGGCTGAGCCAAACGAGTATGTGGGCTATGTATCTTAAAATAACACATACAATTGGGCTAGGTTTACTGAGTGAATCGCGTAGTTCCCGGGGAGATAATGTACGTTCAACAAGAGCGGTGTCTCTTCATGGCAAACCAGGACCAGTGGAGCACTGGGGCTGATAATCCTGTGGGATGACACAGAATCCTACGGAACAACTAGTCCATACTCTAGGCAACGATCAATTCCGCGCAGAATCGGAGACCCACCATACCTTACTGACATGCCGATGTTGTCAGCGAAGGATTGAGCTAGTGGAAGGCAAGCAAGCTAAGAGCGTGCCTCGCCTCGCCGAGCCCCTAGAGTCTAGATCAAGCAGACTCATGATATGGGTTTTTAAGAATTCCCAATCGAAAGGTTTCTTCTTCAAGATCGGGCCAGTTGAGGGCACCAAAGAGCATTGTCAGATGGGGTTACAGTCGGCACGAAGTCAAAATAAAGCACCGGACCGCTGAACTCAGAACTTCAGCCAAAAGTTTATTCATCTTTGCAGGGATGCCTGCCTGCGACTTTGCGGAGTAATTCGCGCGAAGTCAAAGGTTTTATCAACTTCCATCCTATGCTACAGGCTTCACTCTCTAATACCCATTTGTCCCAGATTTTACCCCTTGCAATACATTTTTCAAGCAGTTCCAAATTCGACACGCGCCTCAAGCTCCAGGGGGAGGGGCCTTTTTCTCATCGATCCTCTTTCGCCAGTTCGTCCCCCAAAGCGCAACGGCCCAGACACACGCGGCCCCGAAGATCATGAATCCTGACGAGATAGTGCTGAACCATCCTACGCCAATGGTCTTGATCGCTGGAAGCACTACTGCGGATCCTGCGGCGCCAAACAGATATCTGACCATGAAGTTGCCCGCGATCACTTCCGCGCTCCTGCCTTGAATCACGTCCAAGCAGTATGTGTTTAGACTTGGGAAACAGAAGAGCTGTGCCACACCGCCGAGGAACATAAAGACGACGGGAACCGCAATGCCACCCACTCGCTCTTGGACCGACCATCCGTATATCAGCATGCAGCCTGGCAACACAGCACCGATGAAGGGAATGCACGACCGCAGTCGATCCTCTGAAATTCGACGACCATGTCTCTGTGCAATCCATCGCCGTACCGTGTAGTCAGCATAGCGTCCACCAACGAGGGTACCGGCCAAATAGCCACAGCCTGGAGCCAGGTAGAATAGGCCCGACTGCGCCGGCGAGGTAAGGGCGAATCGTGGGTTGAGAACGTATCGAATTGGCGTCAGCATGCCGTACATATTCCATACAAGGGAACCGCTGGAAATGGCCACGAGAATGAGGTTTGGAAACTTGAAAAGTCGGATGACACGGATAGGATTTGTCATCTCCCAGAGGACGCCGATTTTCTTGGCCATAGGGAGCCCCTCCAGGCCCTCTTTCTTGAGCTTTGCTAGAGTCTCTGGCATAAAAAAGGCAGCGCCAACCATACCGACGCCTGCGAGCGCCGTTTGAAGCCAGAAGATGGCGCGCCATGACGTGTAAGTGACAATGATACCTCCGAGGACGGGTCCGATGGTGGGGCCGATCAAAGTCCCGGACAGGAACCATCCCATAGCGGTGGCGCGCGTTGTGGGATGGTACATATCACCGATAACAGCGGGCCCAGTGACCAGGAATGAAGTTCCCGCAAAGGAGGTGAGCATACGGAACACGAAAAACGCAGCCACATTTGGGCTCAGAGCCGTGCCAATAGAGCAGGCTAAGAAGAGCGTAGACGTAACCGTGCAGGTCTGGATTGTTGTTCAGTCACGTTACAGAAAAGAGGGAGGCTGGAGAAGTGGATGTAGAGAAGGGTTGCGTCTCGGCGTCTTGCTTACCCATTTGCGCCCATAAACCTGGCTAAGGGGTCCCCAAAAGCATGGGCTGATCGCCATGAAAACGAGATACAACGCATTGCTAAGACTGATGATGCTTCCCGAGGTTCTGTACTCTGCGGCGACTTCGGGAAGAGCCGATAAGACGGCGGTACTGGAGATCGGGGAGAGAAGGCCACACCACGAAATGACGGCGACGGTAATACGCTTGCGCCGTGTGGAGAAGCGGTTGTACGCTTCATAAGGCACCTCTGTGCGAGAGGAGATGGGAACATCCGTGAAACTTACGGCTCCCGAGGGGACTTTGGATAGGTCTGCGCGCTCAGGGTCCTCTACGAGACGATTAGACGGCCAAAGTCACGACCAAAGGAGTCGCGGGTTTGCTTACCCGTGTTCGGATTTCTACGGTTCTCGGAAATAATATCTGCGTATTCCTCAACGCCATCGTTTCGTCGGTCGGAAGAGGTCCTCCTTGAGGAATCCTCAGGCTCTTGCACGCTTTTGTCGGAGTTCATCGTGGGCCATCGAATTTTAAAAACAGTCTGTTTCTATGACTATGATGGCCATTGAAGAAATTGCGTCAAAGATCAAACCTGAATGGAGCTGGCTGCCGCAGGGGACGGATACGGTGCCACTAATATGACACCGATATCCGTGACTAACCCATTGCCGTCAGGGGCCGATTCGGCAGAACCCGACTCTTGGCTCCGGACATCGGGCGAGTTGTGCAAGTTGGGCCTCTCGGAAGGATGCATAGCTGCGGGTGGAGGCATGGGATCCTCCGGCCCCGCAGAATTCGAGTCAGTTCCTGACGGCAAGACGGTGGCTGTCCGAGAAGTCCAAAAAGCTGTTTGTCGATGTTCGTCGAGGACGTTCTAGAACGATCAACAAATATGGATGTCCAATCATGCGTTCTAAGTCTGTCGCCGGCATTGAGTTTCAACCAGCGGTGTACATGTCACAAATGCAAACGAAACAAAACTGGCATAATTGTCGGATGGCCGATCAACAATGGTGTTTCGCTCCGAGGCCGGACCATTTCTGTAACCGAACTGGAACTTTTGCCCCATCAAGTTGGCAATTCGTTGCCGGAGAGGCAAGTTCTCAAGCCGTCGGAACCAGGGTGTCTTATCTGTCGGCTATCCGAAAACAGGTGGTCAAAGGCTGTCTTTCGCCAATAACTTAGCCGATTTAAATGGGCTTCTTCTTATTGCCGGCGTAGGCCCGGCTTCTCGAACGCGCTTGAATAAGGGTCTGATCGAGCCGGTCAAAAGCGCCCTGAGCGATGCCCAACCTTGAAGAGAAGAATTTTCTTGAATCGCTTGTCGGATGCTCCGTTGGGCTATTTCTGCGTTAAGGCGTCGAGACCTGAAGGCGCCTTACAACCCCCACCAAACGTGCTGGTCAACATTGACCCCTTTACAGGCGAGAACTGGGCATCGCAATCTCGCAATGTAAGTCTCTATTGCGATACCCGTCTGAAGCGATGCTGTGAACACACTCATTGGTTCGTCTAAACAAAGGTTGTCTAATAACGGAGGAGAGTTCGAGCGGTTCGAGCTGGAGGGGCCCGTGCTAGAGCCGAGTACTCCGAATCATACAGTAACCTCGGCCGAGGAGTGTAAAGGAGACCGGCCTGCTCACGGCGCCGGCCGGTGTGGATTTAACGGCCGATCCGGTGGCTCGTCGTCGAAAATCGGTATCAATGTCAAGCTCGGGGGCGGGTCAGAACGGGATGGCGTGCTCGACAAGCGAGCCTGAGACCCATCTACAGGATCTTTCACGGCCGTATCATCGGCCCGGTAGACATGGAGCTCATACCGACTGGGCCCGCCTGAGCTCGCCGCCCTCGTGGTGGCGTCCGGGGAAGCTTTATGCACCATTGACGGGGCTCTTGATCCTGCTATTCACTTCAAATGGCACTCAAAATCGAACGTTTAACACTCAAAGCAGAGGCACAGCTTGATGAGGCTCCACATGCCAGGCGCGAATCATCGCCAGCTCAGGATTTCGCTGGTCAGCAATGGTCCCTAATCTTAGCCCAGAGAGACCAATGGCAACCGACCATGCATGAGCACATCGGGGTTCCAGGCCTCATCGAGGCTGCTCAGACTTCGAAGCAAGCGGATCTACCAAAGAAAAGCATGCTACCAACAAGTTTCTCATTTCTTCAGCAATGTCGGGAGGCTGAAGACGCAGGATTCGCCTTTTTGGGCAGACCGAGGCAATAGCGCCATCTCGACCTGCATAGGGTGCCTGTCATCAGCTTCTTGGCAGAATCCCCACGTGCTCGATCGGCTGGCCAGAGGCTATTCTTGGAACCCAGCTTTCTTCTGCCATATTTGGACGCTACTCGTGGGTCGATCTCTTGACATGTCGACACTCCTCCCTTCTGCATGCCGCGCTTGCTTATGTTTGCCTCTAATTGGCAACCTGCGATTCAGTTGTCCCAAGTGTACATGTAAGGACCCGTGCGACAACGCTTCATCTTGAGAACTCCGTCAACCACGTTGCGTTAAGGCTGATCCGTCTTTCCGGGGAAACACAACTTATTTATCGGCCGACTGCTACCCCCACTCGTCTGAGTCGATCGACTACTGTATCCAAGACATCGTTGCAATGGCGGTCGACGCAGAGGAGCTGATCATCACGCCGTTTCAAGAAGTTGTGTATAGGAGCAAGGAGGCAGTGGCGCATGCCGAAAAAGCACAGAGCGACAATTCGGAGTTAGCTGTCCAAATGATGAAATCTGCTCAACTGGTTTTCAGGGAAGGCGAGCGAGCACTAAAGCGTGTGCAACCGCTCTGGGACAGTCAAGTTGATAAACACGGCGATTCTTTCAAGGATGCGGTTGGAGAAAACGGTAAGTACTTGACCCTGCTATCTTTGGCCTAGCTAACCTGGCGAAGATGAACTTGCGGGAAAACGCAGGTTGCTGGAGGAACTTCTGTATGATTTTGAAGACTTCATGGAAGCAGACACCTTCGATGCGTCGAAATTTGGTGAGATTCAGGCTGCGACGAGATCGTTTGCGCTAGATGTGCTGGACTTCATTAAGAGGATCAAGATTGAGAACAAGACACCTACAACTCCAGTGCACGCCTTTCCACCGTTACCGCCTTTACCGCCTTTGCCTCCGAACATCCAAATTTCCGGCAGACAGGTATCACAGCCTGTTCAGCCATCTCAATCCCGCAGCGGTACTTCGGCCAATTCCAGTTCTTCGCCGTATCCTGTCCCGGGAAGACAACAAAAGTCTCCAGGCGCGCACAAGAGTGGCGTAAGGACTTCGTATGGCTCGTCCGACAGCACCACACTTCGCAGAACCCCTTCATCAGCAAAGTCCGTGGCCTCGGATGCCCGGTCCTCGAGACACATATATGAGGCAACCATTGCCCAAGTTGTACCAGCTCGACGAGAGGAGCGACGGACCTCCTCTCCAGATGCTCTCGGCGACGAAGACGAACAGTTGGGTGTAGCTTCGCCAAACGAGTTCTCACAGCCTCGAACATCAGACTGGATCCAATCGCAGGCTCCGGTGCCTAAACTGCGACATCCTATGCGACAAAGTATCCCGGAGCACTCCGTTGCAACAAACACCACACCTATCGACGGCATGGTTGTCAGTCGTTTCAGTCGGGTCGGCCTTGATCACACAACACCACAGAGCTCGGTCTTCGACCCCAATAGCCCGTCAACTACAAACAGAACCTCGGTGCACTCAGACTCGGCCACTCACTCGTCATCAAACGGGACATCTCCCAGAATTCCCATCGGCGAGACGAGGACATCATCACTAGCGGCATTCCACTTTGAACCTACCCCTCCACTTCCGTCACCTGGACAATTCAGTGATGGGTTGATGCTGGCCAATGAGCAAGCTGCAGCAGATAGCATGCTTAGCGTTAAACGTGCATCTACTCTCATTAAAGACGACGAATGCTTAATAGGACCAAAGAGCTCGTTTCACCAAGTCAAGGGCTTCTGCGACGGTGCTCAAGCTTTCCGACGAGGAGGATACTGGCACGGTCTCAAGCAAACAATGGCATATGTTAGTACGACTGTCAAACAACGTAGCTAAGCTAATCTGAATCAGGGAGAGCCGCTACCGATCGGTCGCTGCTTGAACTGCGAATATTACCAAGTGTACAATGAGCTTAGTTTGGACAAAGAAGGAGACTGTAAGTTTCGAACATCCCGGATATTGAACGGCTTCGCTAATCGTCAATCAAGCTCGCGCCAATTTCTTGAAATTCGGCCTGTTATACCGTATGAGATTTCTCATCAAGTCTCACATTTCAGCTCGAACAACATCAGAGATCCGGTACGCTTGTCTGTTCTGCACCCATGATGGACATACCATCCACGAGGGCGATGCCACCGTTTTCTTAAGCGCAGATCAACTTCTTAAGCATCTCGCACGACACCCGCAACCGCTACCCGACGTTCCAGGCGTGACAGTCCTCTATGGCAAGGTCGACGGAGACCATCATCAGATCGAGGATTTTGACGTTCATTTCCCGTCTCCACCAGCTCCCAGTCTCTTTCCCGACATGAACTCGCTCTTCCAATTGCCAACAGCCACGGCCCTCAAGAGCCATGTTCAGCGATGGGGAGAAGTTTTGACGGACCTAGATGGTAACACAGACGTCCTCAAGTTTATGGCTGGCGCGAAGATCGTAGGGATTGAGTTTCCGGACAAATGGGGCGGAAAGTGGTGTACGGGCTGGCACGATGGCATAAGAGGACCCTTTCCAGCAAAGCATGTGGAGGTCGAAGGTCCAAAGCAGAACGAAATTACTTTGCAATCGGCCGGCGCTGTGTCTTTGACGACGAGATGGAAATGGGATCCACCGGACAGCGCCAGGACGGGATGGTTGGTATTTGGGAAGAATGAGACGATCAAGAACGTTGGATGTAAGTCACCCATTAACGAATTTTAAAGGATACAATTGGGAGCTGACAATACCTCACGTAGGGCTTTACCAGGATCATTGGTGTTGGTCAGGTACCAATAGCAAAGGCAAATTTGGGATATTCCCACGCTCGCATATCAACCCACACTCTTTGAAAGAGGGTATGGTATCGCCAACAACAAAACGTTCACAAGCTAGTGGGCCTATGAGACTATTCAGCCGAAGACGTCAAAGCAGCACTGCCTCCTCCATGAGCGGCGATACGTGAGGGACGAGAGGTGTTCAATGTTTATGTGTCAATTCAAATAACAGCAAGTATCATGCCGTTGCGTGGACTGCCCAGCTCAGAAACCTCTATGATAAAGTCTACAGGCCCTCACCATCGTTCAGGCCACCAGGTCTACCATTGGTGACTTCATAATGAACAGATCGGTCATCAAATAAGGGCATGTCCGCGACATCGTGAGGCAAAGTTACAGTTTCAGAATAGACCATGACTTTGAGGGATGGAATCGTTTCTCTGGAAACTTGCTCTCCACGCATCTAGACTGAAGTTAGTGACTGAAATGTGGCAACCTTGAATCTTGCAGAACTCACGTTGACAACCCTCCAATGGAGGTTGCGAACCAAGAATGGAAGCACCATTTCGGGGGTCAAATCATCGATACGACAACCGTACAACTCTTGCTGGCTGTCCCAGTACGTCAACAGAGCTGGTGTCAAAGCGACGGTGTCCATGTACTTGAAACCAGAAGCTTCTTGTTTTGCGCAATTAGCACAGCCACCACCGTCAATTGCGGCTCTTGCGCTGGCGAAGATCCCGCTGGAGCCCGCGAGGTGTGGCTCAAGGACCCAGTCCTCTAGCCGCGGACTGAAGTCTCCGAGAAAGAAGTATATCATAAAGGACCCATTAAGGCAGAATCTACGAAGAGCATTAAGTTAGCTGGCATTATCCTACTGCGCCTTGGCTAGAAAGTAGACTTCAAAATCACTTACTTGTCCACGCTGAACGTAACGTTCCACTGTGTCATCTTGTGATTGGTAACTAAATCGCCAAGGTGACCGTAGCAGTGCTTGTAGCCAATATGCTGCGCTGGGAGTGCAGACGAGATTACATTTTGCTTGAGTTGCTGAGGCGTGAATTTAGAGGGGAGGAATTCTCGGGCGGGAGTTGCTGGCTTTTCCGGTCTCACGAGCTTCTTGGGCGACATCGACTTGGCTATCGTTGTTGCTCTTGCGAGGATTCTCCGAGGTCGTGACAGTGATTTGGCGACAACTGCAGCAGTGACTGCTGTTTCTCGAGGAGAAGTGGCCATGGATCCAATGAAGGCTTGTCCAGCCCTCAACGCTGTGGTCCCATCGATCAAGACCTTGGCTGGGAAGGACGGAATTGGTTGAACGATTTGACGCTTAAGCTGTGTACGCGCCCCTTCGTCTGCTGGCTGGGGGTTTCTCGGAGCCAGCCATCCCAATTGGGTGTTTGCCCAGGCTGTTAGGGGTCTGACTGGGTCAGAAGATTTGCGTGCTGCAGCTGTCTGTGGATAGTCATATCCAAGATCCAAATGATTTCGACAGTCATTGGAGGTCCACCAGATGGGTTTCGCGTCGGTTGTGAGGCCTTTGCGGAAAGGAGCCAGAGGAGTTCGTGGAGTTTCTGGGAAACTACCAGGCTCTACAAAATTGCCTTCTGGGACTTCCAGAGACGTCCACCACGAGACAGACTCGGCATCGCGGGAATGGATGCCCTGCCATATGGCGAGAAGACGGTCGACATTGCTTGACTTTTTTTTAGTTTAATGCTTTTAGTCGTTTTAAAAGGCGCTTACCAATGATGGAGCCAGAAGCTGGGGTCAAAACTGTCGATAGTGTCAGTGCTTTGTCCATTCAAGACACTGATGAGATGTACTTACCCAGCAAATGCAGGGGTTCCCATATGTCCACTTGCGTTGCGAGGACCTGTAGCTATTTGACCGTGAATGTTGTCATGAAACCCTTCCAAGGAGTTTGCATTGTAGACGACCTCATTCGGATCTCGAACTCTTGGGTCATAGTGGTTTGACATTTGAACCCAGCTCTGTCTGTCAAACATAACGCGCCAGATACCAGCGGGCGTCTGGCTGGAGAGGCCGTTGGCGGGGTTGTAGACATTATCAAATGCCTTGATCACATAGCTGTGGTCGGCTGATTGAGTATTCGCGTTCAAACCGCGGATGGTGCGCTCTCTTGCAGCTGGGATTCGGCTGTACATTGACCAGTCGAAGCCTCCTTTCTTATCTACAGGAAAGTTGAACTGGTAAAGGGGATTTGTCATGGGTACCCATTTAGTTGGATTCTCGGGTCGTCGGACTTGGATCTGAGGCAGTGTGAAGATTATCGGGATGCCGTAGGTGTAAATATCTCCACCACTGGCCTTCTGGCGCGGAAGGAAGGGATCAAAGTAAGGAATCCGAAACCGATCGAGAGCCCCCTGTGCTCGCAGTCGAGGCGCGATCTCAGTGGCGTGGAGGTAAAGAGCTTGCTACAAACCGTCAACAGGTGCTTTGAAGAACAAGCCCAATGGCCCTACCTCAAATTGTGCCAGATACACGCGATGCCATGTCGGAAAGACAACTGAGCCATGCGAGCAGTATCCCTTTTGAGAATCTGTCCGACCAGGTGCTGAGCCAAAGTTCACTGAGCCAACCCGATCCCATGCTCGCCAAGGCTGGCCGTGAATGCCAGAGATCTCATAGTACGAGAAGGGAGATTCGGAAATGCTTTTGCTCATGGAAGCTTCCAAAGCAAGAAAGTAAAGATTCGCAAGTTCAACATCCTGTATGAAGTCGTCAATCTCGAGCCGAAGCGGTCTTTCTGTTGATCTCGGGACCACGCCAATAGTAAGGCCTCTATCTTGGGCAGCTTTGAGGGCATTCACGTCAACAGACATTGTGAATAGTGGTACTGAATTGTTGTCTTGGGCAAAATCAAGAATCTTCAGTTATTCGTACACCTAAGTAATCACGAGGTATTAAGACAAAACAGCGAGTCTTAAGTTATCAACCATCAGTGTTTGAATCAGTCGACCGCCTCCAGTAGGTCTCCGTGGGCCTCAAAATACGAGAAGACACTCCATGTGCTTTGCGTCACGGTATGACCACATCATTCCGCAACTTTCGTCTTGTGCGAAGGACTGGTGCAACAGAATGGCTGCCACTTAGTCATATGGATGCACACTCGATCTGTTCTATGTGAGTAGCGAAAGTTGCCAAGATGATGTTGGCGCAAACGGCTTGATCTGTTATTGGACTGTCATCCGCTTAGTCCAAAAGAGTGGCGTAAGCGGTCCGTCGACACCGCCTTATTTCTTAACTTCCATAGTCACCTGGCCGACGTGCGGGGAGACCGTTGACTTTTGAGAAGCTAGCAGAATTGATGGAGGTCAGCAAAAGGATGGGTTCTCCTGGCTTCATTAAAAGCGGTAAGAAGAAATCTAGTCAGCCAGGCAAGCGATCAGTCGCACGTGTCTCGCTAAGACTTTCAAGGTTGGCTGTAGGAGGGCCCAGACATGATCCGAGACTGAGGCTTTGTGGCGCTGGGGACTGCATTTCAGCTAAGAAAGAGTATACCAATGGGCACCTAAAAGCGAAAACAAATTTCATCCAGTGTCAATAATTGAGATCTTCGCGCGTGATGCAAGGGCCCACGCGCAAGCTTGCGGGATGTTGATAGACAACAAAATACGGCTGTGCGATCTTTCATCTTGATCAAGAATTCAAGTGCATTTGAGTGTGAACCAAACGTGAAGTCACTAGCCAGAACTCGTAGTCTCAGCCTGGGGCGCACGACGGTTGGCTTGGCGCTCCAAGCCTAGAAGCTTTCTTTTGGCCAGCACTTTTTGTGTTACCAGTGGGCGAATGATCACGTGGAATCGGCTTGAATAATAAAACCAGAACTTTCTGACGCGATTGTCTAATGGGCCCTAATGACTTGGCAGACGGATTGGCTGTTGGATCCTTCAGATGACCAGTCATCTGCAAAGAGCAGCCGAGAAACCCCATAATCTCGCGAGTATCACTGTGGAGTTGAGCATGCCGCTTTCTTTCTTTTGAAATCGCACACAAGCTGCACATTAAGAAAGGACATAAAATTAGGGGGCTCTTATTTCACACCCCTTGCCGACACCCCCCGCCACACGCCTTGTGGCTGGTTTTTGCTTATGAGTGATATTAGTGAAAAAACCTAATAAATTGACTTAGATGTGTATTAACTATGTATCCCTGGGCATAGGTAAAACTCTACGCGTGGTTTTCGCAAGGCTTATCGCTCTCATTAAGCGGATTATCTATTTATTTAAGCTGCCCCTTAGTAGTTAAGAAGCGCTATTTTAACCCCTATAATCTAATATACCCTCTTAGGGATAATTAGTATAATTATATAGTTATCTTTATAGCTTAATTAAGTATTTCTAAATAGCTTTAATTACTTCTTATTATTATAGTTTTAATTATTTTATAGGTTATAAAATAATAGCTTTTCTTACTATAAGTAGTTAAAGTAGTAGAATAAAGTATTATTTACTTTATTTAACTAGTTTAGAGCTTCTAATTAGTTATAGTTTTACTAACTACTTTAGCTCTCTTTAAAAGTAAAAAAGTAAGTAAATAATTTTTTACTACTTATACCTCTTATTATTTTTCTTTTTTTTTTCTTTAGCTTTTAAGATTTTATAAATTATATATTATTTTTATACTACTTTTTTACTATTATACTAATATTTACTTTAAGTAGATTAAATACTTTATAATATCTTCTTATAATATTTTTACTACTAAGTATAAAGTTTACTTTACTATTTCCTTTACTAGCTATATATATATATTTAAAACCTCTAAACGTTATTATTTAGCTTACTTCTTCTTTAGCCTCTCTAATAACTTTAAAGAGGATAAGCTAGCCTCTCTTATTAGTTCTAACTATTAGTTTATACTCTTTTTATAAATATCTCTTATTACTAATCCTCTTCTTATAGCTCCTATCTTTATTTTATTTACTTACTTTTTTAGTTACTTTAAATACCTTATTACTTAGTTTATTAAGGAGGAGGACCTTAATAATAGCTAAGTTAAAGAGACCTTTATTAAGAAGAAGTATAGTTACCCCTCTAATACTTAGTATTAAGCTAAAAAAGAAGCTAAAGAGAAAAAGGAGATTAAAGAAGCTAAAGCTTTTACTTTCTCCCTTATTAAGTAGAAAAAAAAAAGGATTATATTATTAAGTATTTTATTAAATATACTACTATTAAGAAGAAGAAATAAGAGAAAGAGGAGGCTAACCTCTAAGCTATCTATATTAATATAAAGACTATTACTAATAAGGAGATTATTACTATTACTACTATTAGTAAAAAAGAGGAGGAAGAAGAAGAAGAAAGTAAAGTTATTATAAGTGCTAGTAACCCTTTTAATTCTATAAACTCCTCCCTTAAGTTAGAAAATAAACCTTACTTTAACTATTCCCTCTTTTTTAGTAGAAGCTATTTATATTTTAGCTACTACTTCTTTAGTAAGAATACTTATTATTACTACTATATAAAAAGTAGTAACTACTTTATAAGTATTAAAGAAACTATTACTTTCTATTATAAGCTCTATAAAATAAAAGAGTATACTAAAAGTAGTAAGTCTATTTTAACTAAGATATAAATTATCCCCTATTAAATATTTCTATATAGTTATTAATTTCTTATAGAGAATTAATATTACTTAAGAGGACTTTTAAAATATTACTTATAAGGTTATTATAGCTTATAAAGCTACTAAAAAGGAGGGTATTACTCCTCTTAAGTATACTTTATATATTTACTACTTTACTTTAGTTTTTATACTTCTTACTATTATACCCCTTATTAGTTTATTTCTTCTTTATTTAAAGACTTTAGTTTATATTTCTCTTACTCTTTTAAGTATTTTCTTTAGTTCTTACTCTATTTTAAGATATACCTAAAGTATTATTATAGTTACTTACTATAATTTTAATTATACTCTCCTCTATACTTCTAAATTTAGTTATATTAACTTTAAGGAGTTTTATAACTAGTTTAATATTTTTAAGTTAGCTATCTCTTTAGTTACTTCTTATAAAGTTATCCTTTTTATTTCTACCTTTAAAAGTATTTAAATATTCTTATTTTATAATCTCTTAATATCTTAAAAGTTTTAGTTTAAAATAGTTCTACTTTTAAGCTTTAAGTTTATAGATATTTAGTCTCTCTAATAGTTTTCTACTTTAAATAGAAGTTCTTTTATATTCTCTACTCCTTATTTTTATAACTCTCTATACTTATTATATAAAGTTATCCTAAATATCCTTTTTCTCTATTTCTTTCCTCTAGTTCTTTTTATCTCTTTTAAGTTTAAAAATATAGTTTCTTTTAAAGGTTTCTTCTTAACTAACTATTCCTAGCTATATTTAGAAGTTCTTAAAAACTTACTATAAAAGGGATTTTATAAGTCTATTTACTATTAGTTATATAAAAGAAATATATACTACTAATATATACTTCTTATAAATCTCTTAATAAAGCTAATAGTTATAAATATTAATATAGTATAACTTTATTTAGAGATAGATAAGCTTTTTAGTAATTAACTTAACTATCTACTAGTTATTATATTAGATTTATATTATTATAAAAGTACTTTTTATAAGTTAAAAGGATATTTCTTAGTTTATTTCTCTAAGGAGTTATACTTAGAAAGATATTATAAAGTAACTTATAAATATTACTTCTTAAGCTATAAATAAGAGTAAAAAAAGCTTTACTTCTATAGTTAAAGTTATTATAGTTATTTATTTACTTACTTTCTATATAATAATACTTCTAAAGAGCTTTATTATAAATCCCTAAGAGCTCTTTTAATCTAAAGTATTATTACTAAAACTTATATTAGAGGCTACTTTAAAAGTATTATATAGGCTTCTAGCTTTAACTTTATACTTAATATATAAATAGTATATTTTATAGAGATATTATAAAGTTTAATCTATAACTTATTAGTATTTTAGTCTTAGATTTTAGTTAAAGTAAGCTAGATAACTTACTATAAATATAAGATTTAGCTTTATTATTACTACTATATATAAGATAGTCTTTACCTTTCTCTAGTAGAGATTAACTTTATTATTTAAAGCTTTTTCTTTATATAGAAGTAGCTTAATATACTTTATAAAAGTTCTATTTTATATCTTTAGAGAGTATCCTAATAAGAGGAGTTTTCTTACTTTTTCTATATAAACTATTTATAAAAGTTAAAGTTTCTTTATTTTTTAATTATAGAGAACCTTAATATTAAGAAACTATTATAGGTTTTTATTACTTTTAAAGTAGTATCTTTTCTAAAATTCTTTAATTACTTTTTTAACTTCTTTTTAAAAAGTTATTAAATAAGTAAGTATATAGTTATTTATATAAAAGAAGAAGTATACTTAACTTTTTCTCTAGTAGTAATCCTCTCTTAATATTTATAAAAAGTTTAACTCTTTTAATCCTTTTTTAAAATAATACTACTATAAGAGGGGAGATTAATAAAGTCTATATAAAGCTTTTCTAAACTTAAATACCTTTCTAAACTTCTTATAGCTAAGTAGAAACTTTATATATACTATCTTATTAAACTTAATATATATAAATATATTTACTATATTATACTAGAGAAGTTTTAAGTTAAAGTAGTTTACTATAACTATTAGAGTTTAAAATAATATTCTTATAAAAGTTATAATATAAGTATCTTAAGTATCTTTTACTTATTAATCTCTTTAAATTATTAGATATACTTTTAGTTTTATAAATCTATTATACTTATTAAACTTATATATATATACTTAATAATATCTAAAAACCTATTAGTTTCTTAAAACGTTTCTTATAATTTCTTCTTATAACTTAAACTTCTTATAACTTTATAAATAAGATTTCTCTATTTATAAGAAACTTTCTATTAGAAAGTAGTAGTTAAACTTTAAGAGATTATATTTCTTCTTATAATTTAGTTATTTTTCTTAATTTAAGAGTTATTAATATAACGTTAAGAAGGGAGGTAACTTTTACTAATAAGTACTTATAAAGCGTAAGTATATAAACTAAGTTACTCTTAATAAGAGGGAGTTTCTAGAAAATATCTTATGCTTTTTTAAGCTTTTTCTAGAAACTTCTAAGCTTCTAATCTCTACTTCTTTACTTTATAGCTTTTCTACTATATCTATAAATTAATCTACTTTTATAGCTATATAAAGCTAGCTAAGCTATATATATAGGCTACTTAGACTATTTAGTCTCTAGAGAATATAAGGATTCTTATATAGATTACTTTTTACTAAGAATATAGCTTTAAATAAGGTTTTAAGGGTTATTTTTATTACTAATAAGTCTATTTCTCACCCCTTTATATTAAAAACTCCTTAAAGAACTTTAGTAAATACTATAAATAAGCTTATTAGTTTTAGAGAGAGAAGTAAGGTTAGCTAAAGCTTAAACTATATATTTATATATAGCGCTATCTTCTCTAGCTATTTTTAGTTAATCTCTTCTCTTATAGTAGTTTTAATATAGTTAAAGATCTTATTTACTTTCTTATTAGCTTCTTATTTTATAGGAGTATTATAAAACGCTTTAATAAGCTAAGTAATATATTTTTAGATTACTTTAAGGTCTATATAGTAGAACTCTTCTACTATATATATTAGATTTCTACTATAAAACTTCTTTTTATTAAATACTATATTTTAAATAGTAAATACTTTACTTTTTAGTAGGTTCTATATATAGAAAGAATTACTTAATATATAGCTTAAAAGAAAGCTAATAAACACTCTTAGTATAAGTTTCTAATATTTATTTCTTCTAAGTTAAGTATCTTTAGTTATTATATATATATAATATCTATATACTTAAAGATATAAGAGGTTTAACTATACTAAATATAAGTTTTCTTATAACTAGAAGTAGCTATAGAAGAGCTTATATAGGGTTTTCTATTCTTAATTTACTACTAGTATATAGTTATATATATATATAGCTACTTTATTAATTTCTAGCTAGAGAACGTCTAGTAACTTTATACTTATTACTATTATTCTTATATATTACTTAATAGCTATAGCTACTCTTTTTACTTCTCTATTTTATACCTATATATATAGAGAGGATAACTTAATTTTAATACCTCTTATATATAGTTCTTCTTTAACCTATTTATATTTTAATATCTTATTATTTACTTTAATTTCTTTAACTTAGATATTAAATATAGTTTAAAAGTAGTTTAGAAACTTATTTAAAGTATTAAAGAGTAAGTTTATTTTTTTATTTCTTAAATAGAAGTCTTAAGCTAAGCTAGAAGCTCTATTAATAATAATTATACTTAAGGTATAACTTTTATATCCTTCTTTATAGTTATAGAAGTCTAGAGTAATTCTCTTACCTAAAAAGGCTTATATAACTACTTCTCTTAGTATATATTATACTTAGTAATATAACTTCCCTTACTTATATGTATTATAATTAGTAGTTAAGATCCTTAAGTACCTATTTAATATTTAGACCTCTCTTATAAAGTTAGATAGATACTAGAAGGCTTCTAGTTTTAAGTACTTAAGCTTCTAGTATTAAAGCTCTATTAATCTCTTAATAGGTTTATAATATATTAAAGTTATATAGTTATATCTTCTTCTTAGTTTTAAAACTTTATCTTACGTAAAAGCTAGTAAAAATATAATTATAGCAAAAGCTACTTTACTAAGTAGTCTATAATTAAGAATATATTAGTTATTAATATTTTTAAGTAAGTATAAAAATATATAGTCTAACTTCTATAGGTAGTTATTACTAAAGCTTATATCTTATTATATCTCTCTCTAGTATAACTTTTATAAAAATACTAAGTTATTTATAAGTCTAAGATATAAAGCTATATTAAATAATTATAGTTTTATTATATTATTTACACCTCTTACTAAGATTTTAGCTATACTATATACCTTAATAAAGACTTTATATATTTTAGCCTATAAGAAGTTTCTTACTAGAGCGTCTTATAAGGTAGTAAACTATCTTATATAATTAAATATATATATTATAAAGTTTAAGTTTAATATTATAGATCTTATAAGAGAATATTCTCTTAATATTATAAATACTACCTTAGTATACTTTCTAGCTCTCTTATAAAGTTATACTAACTCTAAGGTATACTCTATAACCTTATAGATATACTTTATAAAAACCTTATTATTCTCTATTTTTCTATTAAAGATATATTAGATAACTATTTAGGGTACTTATACCTTTAGTTAAATTATAGCGTTAATATAAAAGCACTTAGAAAGAGTATATATATTATAATATAGCTTATAGCGTAGTTTCTTTATACGTTAAGTATCTAAAAGAGATTCTTCTTGCTTTTAGTAAGTTCTTATTACTACTAAGAGTTACTTTAAGTCTTATCCTCTTTAGGAGCCTCTTTTTGTGAGAAAATTAGGATTTTAGGCCTAGCGCTAGCGTTAAGCTGTTACTAAGCCTCTACTAAGGTTTAGCTAGATTAGTAAGCTAGGCCCTAAAAAGGGGCGCTACGCATATAAGTAGCTAGAAGGGCTAACTTACTTAGTTAACGCTAATTAACCCCTATATTACTACTACTTTTATCCTTCCCTAGCTAAGCTGCTTAAGCTATAACCTTTATAATTAAGTAAGTTCTACTTACTATAGGTAGCTAGCTTTAGAATAAGTAGTAGTATAAGATTAAGTTACTAAAGCTTTATTAACGCCTCTATAGTACTAAATAATAAAAGTTTTACTTCTAAAACCCCTCTAGCTACTATAAGTCTTAATATAGCCCTCTTTACTAAACTTATTATAACTATTTACTAGTAAGTTAACTAGAACGATATACTTATCTAAGCCCTCTCTACACACCTTATACTAGTTTCTAAGATCTCTAAGACCTAAATTTATAAATATAAACGCTTTCTAGTATATACTTATAGGATCTTTACTAAAGATAGTATACTAGCTTAAACCTCTAACTAGCTAATAGCTATAGAAGATAGTAATACCCTCTAGCTTAAAGCCTCTAAGCTATAGAAAATCTATTAAGTATTTATAAGAATAACTTCTAGCTTCTAAATATAATAGTACTACTACTACGTTAGCTTTACTAATTTAGTATAAGCTAATTTCTCTATATTTACTTACTAAGAGTATATTACTCTTAGCTTCTAAGAGCGCTATTTCTATAACTTCCTCAATATATTATAGTAAACGCTAAGCTAGTAGCTTCTCTAGTTCTTCGCTAAGTAGTTAGTAACCTACTAAGCTCTTAAGACTTTAAACTTTAAAAAGTCTTAAACTTAAGCCCTTACTTTTTACTTCTAGCTTTTACCTTAACTTTAATAGAACTTTAAATACTAGAAGTTTAATATATAGTAGCTATGCGCTATAGCTACTACTATAGAGTAGCTATAAGAAATAAACTTAAAGTAATATAACTATAAGATAGCTAGTAAGCCTTTAGTGCTATTAGTATAAGAAGCTATAGCTAAGCTAACCTTAAAGAGACTTCGTTTTAATTATAGTAACTTTAATACCTTAAGCTACCTAAAGTATAGTAAGCTAGACTACTATAAAGCTAACTACTAAGCTAATCTATAGTACTAAGAGTACTATAAAAAGGGCTACCTTACTAATTAGTATTATAACTACTAATAGGTCGCTAAGCCCTTAGTAGACTTAAGTAGTCCTTATACTAGCGTTAACGCTATATAAGTATATTTAACGCTAATAATATTACTAATAAGTAAGATTTAAGGTATACTTACTATAAAAAGCATATAAGATAAGAAGGATAGTACCCTAAAGCTATATAACTACTTATTAGAAGATAACTAACTACTAGGTATTTAGGGAATAATAAGTAAAGCTAGTATATAGGTAAAAGACCTAAAGCTAAGTAGAAGCTAATAGTATATAAGTAGAAGACCTAAGGCTATATAGAAGCTAGCCTAGCCTACTAGTACGTAGGTAAAAGATCTAAAGCTATATAGGAGGTAATAAACTATCCTTAATACTTAGAACTACTAAATACTTAAGGAGCCTCTAGCGAAGCTAAATATATATAAGTAAGAGACCTAAAGCTTTAAAAGCAAAAAAGACTAATTATAGGCGCTATAGAAGGTTTAAATCCCTATTTAGGTAGGAGTTTTTATTATTTTTTACTATAGATTAATAGACTTAAAGACTAAACCTTCTAGAGGGGGGGTAATTATAAGAAAATTAGGATTTTAAGCCTAACGCTAGCACTAAGCTATCGCTAAGCCTCTACTAAAGTTTAGCTAAATTAGTAAGCTAGGCTTTAAAAAGGGGTGCTGCGTATATAAGTAGCTAGAAAGGCTAACTTACCTAGTTAACGCTAATTAACCCCTATGTTACTACTACTTTTATCCTTCCCTAGCTAAGCTACCTAAGCTATAACCCTCACACTTTTATAGTTTGTTCTATAGTTAGTTATTTTATTAGGTTGCTTAGATTTATTTAGTTAAAGTTCTCTATCTTAGATTAAAAAGCTAAATATACCTCTACTTACTTTAGACTTCTATAAAGTAGTTTTAAGGTATATAAGATATATTTATATATTAGAGATAACTTTACTAACTATAAGACTCTATTAGGTTACTAGGAAGAGCTTAGTTATATAATAAATAGATATCTATATATTAAGGTAGCTTTAAGTAAGTATACTAATATATTTAGGAAACTAAATTAAAAAGTCTAAGTTATTTAGAACCTTATAGCTCTACTCCTTATAGATTATATTCTCTTATTAAGAGATCTATACCTCTATATCCTTCTTTACTAAGAGGAACTTTTAACTAAAAGCTATAATTATTATTATATATTTAGAGATTACTTAAGTCTTTTATTCTCTCTTACTATAGCTAATATAGGTCTTTAACTTATAAAGCTACTTATTAATACCTATATTAGTAGTATAATAATACTATAAAAGCTTTATAAATATTATCTCCTTTATAAACTACTAGACCTCTTATATACTTTTTATTATATTATCTTATTCCTTTTTAAGGAAGCTATAGTTTACTCTAAGTTTACTATAGAGAGTATAGTTTACTTAAGAGAGATCTATAAGTCCCTTTACTTAAGAAGTCTCTATATTATTCTTATAGAGAACTATTATAGTTATATTTCTTTATACTAAGTAGTTAGAGATATATAGAAGTCTTAGAGGCGCTATAAACCTCTAGAAAGTAGACTTATAAGCCTAAGTAACGCTCTTAGAGAACCTCTTAAGGTCTATAATATATTATAACTAATAGGAGTAATAGAAAGCTTAGACTTAGTTAATCTAAAGGACCTAATCTCTTATACCTTTTAAAAAGATCCTTTTATTATTTAGAGGTATTATTATATACTTATAAGCTGTTCTTTAATACTATAAATAGCTTATTAGCATATTAGTTAACATAAATCAGACTATTAATTAACAAATTAACTTAGATATATATTAACTATATATCCCTAAGTATAAGCAAAACTCTATATATAGTTTTCATAAAGCCTATCGCTCTCATCAGGCAGATTATCTATTTATTTAAGCTACCCCCTAGCAGCTAAGAAGCGCCATTTTAACCCCTGCAATCTAATAAAACCTGCCTTTTTGCACTAAGTTAGCATTTTCCCTACTCTTACCTATAAACCTAGCTAACTATATTAGATTTTTCAACTAAAGCTATTGCTATCTATATTAATAGCGCTGTTATAATAGTTTTTAGGCCTCTTATGCTGTTGCGTACGCTTTATAGCCTTATACTACTACTAGATTAATACTACCCTAATTAGAGTACTCTTATTACGTCGTTTAATACCTATGCTGCTACTTATAGCTATACCTTTAAACTTAATAACTATAAGGGTAGTAAGGTAATAAAGAGTAACTATATATATATTATTTTCTTCTATATAAAAGGTTATAACTATACTAGCAGCTAGTATCTAGCTTATACGTTATACTAGTATAACTTAAGCTTAATTTTAACTACTTACCTATTTAAAGTTAGTACTGAGTAGTAGGATAATAGTAGTTATATCTCCTACTTTATTAGTAGTAACTCTACCCCTTATAACTACCTTTATATATATATAGGTACGTACGCCTTATAGTAGTATACTCTACTTATAGTAATTAAGGTATAAATTACTTAAATAAGGGCTAATAGTATACCTCTTTTTTAGATTATTACTTAGATTAGAAACTACCTTAGCTAAGAAGAAGTAATCCTCTAATATAATAATATTAATAATATCCTTAAATGCTAGTAGTTAGAGCTATTAAGTAGTAATAGACCTATTAAGTAGTTATTCTCTTAACTTAAGTATAATAACTACTTTTTCTACTATAATTAAGCTACTTTAAGCTATATTACTTAGCTTTTTATTATATTATACTTCTATATTAAAATCCTCTATATTAACTATAATATCTTACTTATAGATTATATATACTATACTAACTACTTTAATATACTACTACTAAATATTTATAGGTTAACTAATATAAAGTAGTTATTCTTAGCTATAATCTGCTTTTTAAGTGTTAAGATGATCTCTAATTATATATAGGTACTTATTACGCTTAAGGAGTACCTCTATGAGGAGAATATTTACCTACCTAGCTATATTATAACTAATTAAGAGCTTACCTTACTTTACACTTTATAGTAAAATCAGCTCTTCTTAACCTACTCCTACTTACTCTACTATTAGTATATTAATAAAAACGTTAAAGTAAAAACTATATATTTTTTCCTTTATACTATATACTATAAGAATAATATAGTTATTCTTAACCTTAAGTATATTATATTTCTTAAGGCGTAGGCTGATTTTATTACCTCTATTACCTTAGTAGAGGTTAAGAGTAATCTTAAAGCTATATAAAGCTTATAGTAGCCTACTAAAGTAGTAAAGTATATAATAGATACTTAGGTTATAAGTTAGAAGTAAAAATTTATAATTTTTTATACTAATTAGATTACTTATTTTAATATTTATTCCTAACTTATTATTCCTATATAAACTAATAATAGTAGGCTATATTAACTTCTCTCTTATTAAAAGCTAAAATAGTATAATTAAAAAGTATCTCTCTAATAGTAGCTAAGTCTTATATTAAGTTTTTAGCAATCTAAGCACCTTCTAAGCTTTATAGTACTTCTAACTTATTAGTAAAGTTAAAGGTTAGGTTATAAAGATCCCCTACTTCTAAGATTATATATAAGACTTATTTAACCTAATTATATATTATATTATACCTACTACGTTTTATCTCCTCTAATAAGAGATCTTATATACCCTTAAGTTTCCCCTATAGGGTAAGTAGCTACTACCTATCTTTAATAACATAAAGCCTTACTAATCTTACTTAATTTATACTACCTATAGCTTACCCTATTAGTATATCCTCTAGAGCTTTATAAGGTCTAGAGACTTAGTTTTACTTAACTCTATATACCTTTACTAGCGCTAAGATTAAGATATCTAAATACCTAAATTTATACTTAACTACTTACTTCTTCTTAAGCCTCTTATCGTTAAAAGTAAAGATCAACCTAAAGGTATAATTAATACTAATTATACTTCTCATAAAAAAGGTTATAAGGTTAATAGTACTTAGAGGATTACTATAGCTACTAAAAGTATAGCGTTTATAGCTATTTATAATATAGTTAATACTATTAATCTACCTCTATTAATAATACTAGCCTAACTAGTAGCTAAGCTATTAACTACTTAAACTATAACTTTAATTAGCCTATAGTTTATTAATCTCTAAGAAGCTATTAGTATAACTATCTATAAGCTTAATATATAGGCCTCTAAAGCTTCTACCAACTTCTAGTAATATTATTAGCTAAGCTTTATACTAGAAGACTTTAATACTATTTATAAAGCTAATACTAAAGCTACTAATAAGGCTATTATATATTTATAGGTATAAGTTAAGATTAAGGAGGATATATAGGTAACTAATACTAATTTCAACTTATAAGACTTATAGATCCCTCTACTATAGAAGGTTAAATATTAACGCTATATACTATAGTAATAGAGGTAAGTAGTAGTAATAAAAATAGTTACTAGTAATATTAATATTATTAAGCTATTAGATTAATAGCTTTAGAGGCGTTAAAGCTAATTAGAAGGCTTAGATTATTAGTTTTTCCTTCTCCTATTAACTTTTTTTTAAAAAACGCAAAAAAACTAGATCTTATTAAGTTATATTAATTACTATAATAAAAATCTCCTCTCTTAAAGTTATATAACTTTTAGATCCCTAGCTTCTAATTAGTTAAATCCTACTTTAAGTGTTATAATAGACTATTATAGGCTAACTTAGAGGTTAATACTAATCTTAGTAGTAGCGTAGTAAAAAAATCACTATAAGTTAAGTAGGCGCTGATTATGGCGTCTAGCAGGCCTCTCAGCCACACTAGGGGTGTCGGCGAGGGGTGTGAAATAAGAGCCCCCTAAAATTAGGTCATTCAGGACGCGCCCGGACGAGTCGTTTTCTGACACGCAGTTGAGCGGTCGTAGGTCAGCTACGAGGTGATCATCCCCCGAAAACATGGACATTAGAGAAAACACATTTTGAACCGTAAGCCTTGCATCCAGGTTGAACACAATATAATTATTGAAAGTCAATCAACTCAAAGGAAACCAAACTCTTCGGATGGCACAGACAAAAATCTCCGTGCCGTGATGCCCGTGCTTGACTTGTCAGTCAACCTTCAAGCTCGCCGATCATCATTACCGATAAAAGGCTCTTCAAAAAGCTCGGAATCCACGGACGCTAAGATAAGCCTCTCGCCTCCAGTTCTTCCTCAGCCTTATCGCTGCATGGGCATTAATGAACAGCAGTGTATCTGTGCTGAAGGACAACTCGCGGTGCATCACTGAAGCTTCGAGGATCCACACGCAGGGAAAGGAGCTCACTCATCAAAATCAATAGTGTTCACAAGTTTTTGACGCCGAAGGATGCAAACCTGTCTGTCGATCGTACTTTGCCGTTTCCTTTCGAACTATCCAGACCGAATTTTGCTCTCGTATTGATCGCGATCTACACTCGCCCTTTCCCCAGGCGAACCGACGCGATTTCGTCGAGTCGCGGTTGGGGTGCCACGCCTGATTGGCATAATCCCAGCTCGGAACCCGGCCGTCAATCCCAATTGGGCATGTCAACAAACGCCATGACAGCACGTTAAGGCGAGTGCTCAGGGGAACGGCAGGGTTGTGCCGCATAAGAGTCTCGAATTAGGTGCCTTCATTCGATATCCATAATTACGAGCTCAATTCGATGGTGGGGTTTCCCAGAGACTTTCGACAATTGGGTTGAGCGGGATGGGTCCGCTCATCTCCGCGTGCAGCTCCGCGTCCTTGAAGCATGACAGCGGGAAAGTTCACTTTTGGGGTTCGGTTTGGTTCCAGTGGGATGGATGGGCTATTCGCGAATGTCGGTCGCGCGAATGCGGTTTGTCACGCAAGATCAGATATCGAGACGCAAATAGATGGAGGGAGTCCAGTAGCAACGCTTCAACATTAGTCTATAAACCTGAATCAAGCTCAAGCCAGAGCGACGCCAGACATCCCATCCGTTTTTATATGGTATAATCCTCTCTATATCCCATTCCAATGCGCTTCGCCGGTGATCGCTACTTGTCTCGTTCGTAGCCGTGCGGTGTTGGTATCATATCGGTCAGAAATCACTCTAATAAAACAAGATCGCGCGGGCGAACTGCTTAGAAGAGCATGTAGGCGGCAAGGGCGACGGAGCCGAAGATGGCGAAGGTGGACTTGACAGCGGAGGCGCTGCTGGGAGCAGAGGTGGAGGTGCCAGAGGCAGCAGAGCCGGTAGCAGTGCCAGAGGCGGTGCCTGAAGCCGAAGCGTCAGTTCCGGTGGCCGAGGCGGTAGCAGTGCCGGTGGTCACGGTGGTCAGACCAGAGGCAGAGGCGGTCTTGGTGACGGAAGCAGAGCCAGTGACCGAGCCGGAGGAAGACGCACCAGTGGCAGAGGCAGTAGCAGAGGCAGAGCCGGAGGCGCTGGCGGAGCCAGAAGCAGTAGCGGAAGCAGAAGCAGAGGCGGAAGAGGAGTCTAGGGAAAATCAGTACAAGCTTATCGGTAAGATGCGCCATGGTGCTTGGACTTCATCACGTACCGTCAGAGTCAGAGGTGAGGCTGAACTCCTCAGACTGGGCCAGGATGCCAGAGTTCTGGGTGTCGGTGGAGACGAAGTTGATGCGGTACTTGTCGCCGGCGCTGAGCTTGGCGTCCTTCAGGTCGTACTTGCCATCGGAGGTCTGGACAGTGGCGATGGTGGTGGAAGTCTCAGGGTAGGCAGACTGGTTGACGACGACGATCTCGAAAGACTTGGGGTCGGTGTTGACAGAGTCCCACTTGATCTCGTTGGTCTCGGAGACATCCCACTCGGCGTTCTTCGCGGGGGAGGTGACCTTAATGGCCTCGGCGGCGGCCAGGAGGGAGGTAATAGCGAGAGCGGTCTTGGAGTACATCTTGTCGGTTGGTGGAAAATTAAGTAAGAGAGTGGTTTTTGGTTTTTGTGTTTTTTGATATTAGAATAAGTACGAGTCTTTAGCGAGTGACTAGAACGAATGTTCGGAATTGGTGAATCGAGAAGAAGTTGATTGAACGAGCAGGACAAGACCAGAAGATTGAGCTCCGGCCGTCAAGCTTTATAAACAGACCATTTACAGAACACCCCTGTCGATGCTTTTGCGAGTCAGGCCTGATGCCCGCAGCCCCTAAGGGCTCCCCACCGCCCCATCTCGTATGGAAAACCGACCTTCAGAGAATTTTAGATTGCTCTTAAGCATGAACCGCGAGCCTGTCGTTTGATTCGGTCGCCAGTGACGTCGCTGTTCCCTGCCATAGGGCGCGCGAAGGATGCTGTCAACCTCCACTGGACCTCGTAATGAAGGACTCGTCGGCCGGTATTGCCGAGACGGCCACTCTGAGTTGCGCCAATAGAGTTCAGTGTCAACTGAAGATAACGAAGCTTGGTTTCGAGAAAGTTTGGCTGCTTGTTTGCCGCGAGAAACGAGCATCAGCATCAGCGCTCTTCCACACGCGTCGCTGGGCTATCCAATCAAGGCCGTGTCATTTGCATCCCATCCCCATCACTTGAACACGAGATGGAGTGCAGCAGGGCCTCCAATGTTCGAATTGTGAATGACAGGCTAAAATAAGTAACTGCCTAGTACGGACACGGCTGCTGCGGTACCTTACATAGCGAGCCGTCCCCCGCCTGCTGCTGATTTCCACCTCAAGCGATCCAGTGTGGTAATGGTAACGGGGTTCGCCTCTCCGGGCTCTCCAGACTTCCGGCTGGGATGCAGGCACCGAAGTTCTCACGCGGGCTCAGAAAAATTCCCGGCCCACGCTAGCACAAAGGCTTGTCCCGGTGGGCTGCCCTCATCAGTCCTTTTTTACCTGAGGGACGCAAGGGATTCTCGTGGCAGCAAGACACTTAATCTTTCTAGTGGGAAAAAAGAAAAATCGGGCTCTAGCTCATTTCTTATCAATCCTATCATTTGCCTCTGCGTCTCGATCGCTGGGCCTTCTGGCTGCGGCGCCATGCTCCGATGTCCCGGCCGAGTTTTTCCAGCCCAGCAAAAGGGGCTCATCACAGAGCCTGTTCGACTGGCACCTCGCGTGTGATTCAGCCCCTTCGGATGGCGATCAGTGGCAACGGCCCTGGTCGTTTTGTGAACGGACCGCGAGCTTGTCATTTGTCAATCCGAGTTGACGCCCAACAACTTTTTGCTTTTACGGTGGGCACACCGCCGCCAAGCTGGCCCAAAAGTTCCGGCAGCGGAACTCCTCCTGACGGCGTGATTTCAGGAGTTCGCCTCACGAGGCTTGGCATATCAGATCATCCATCTTGTGCATTCCGTTCATACTTCGTACAATTCATCACTGGAAATTGCCGTGTTCACTTGGATAATCCGCCTGGGCCTTCATGCCTCGGCGATTGCTGAGCAAAAAAGTCGGTCCCGATTTCTGACCCAATAGTGCATCCAGAAGACCCATGTTTTTCGCCCCAGGTGGAGGTTGTGGCCAAAGCGGCGTAGCTAATTCCCAGCCTGGTGGTACTCGGAAGCAAGCGGATGGAGTCGATGATGCAAACTTGACATCTAGTGATCAGAAACTTGGCTGAAAGCACTCGTGTCATTCATAGCCGAAGGAATGCAATGACACTAGTTGCGGCCAAAATAGAATGACATAGTAAGATAAGCATGATCTTTTGTGTCGGTCAATCTCGTGGTCATTTAGATGTGCTATATACTGTTATCGCAACAACAACGCAGCATCACGATTCGATTCGTTGGGACTGGGTCGATTCTGACCCCATCTGTAAAAACACAACCAAAACAGCAGAGTATCTGAAGCAGCAAAATCCAGTCAGCATCTGGAATTCAGGGTTGACGATAGGTAATAAGAGCGACAGTAAGGATGACTCAGAGGACGACAACAAGGGGAGAAGGGTAATGATAAGTTCGATCATGGAATGATAAAACGTGTTGACAGGACTAGTGTTGATGAGTCCTCCGCTTTCTCAGCTGGAGATGTCTTCTCAAACACCAAAACCTGATGGAAGAGCCTGAAGGTTACGGGGTTGACGAGAGACACTCACCCAGCTGTTGCCGCCAGAATCTCAAAGGGTCTTGCCACGATGCCCCAGTTCATGATGGTCAAGAAGATGGTAAGAAGTAGGCTGATGGAGACTAGCTTGTGCCACTCCTCCTTAAGCGCTGCAAGTAGCCACAAAGGTCCTACCAGCATGACTAAAGCGGCAATATACATCCCCACACCGTGCATCATTTCGAACTTCTTGTCGTCATAACGAACAACCAGATCATGAGTTGTTCTCGTTTTGTCCGGTCGAGAACGTCGTTTCAACCAGCCGATGAATGGAAGACCAACGTTGGTCTCGAGGAACTGTTGGGCCGGTGACTTCTTCAGCATGGATGTGGATATCAGATCACGTTGGCCGAGAAACTCGACTTCCTGTGACTCAATTGGCTGGTTCATATTAGACAGCCAAGTCTTCATGTTTTGTACAGAGATTGCTGAGGCATCTTTTGCTGAGCGTAAATTCAAATACTGGCACAACAGATTGTCTGAAGAAAGGTTAGTCATTTCTCCCATCACGCTCAGTTATGAAAAGTCCTTGTACCGTATCTCGTCAAAGCTTCGTGGATTTGATCCAGTAGCTCTTTTCTGTCAGATTGATCTTCTCGAAAGCTTCCGTTATCAATATCCGGACTCTGGGGATCAGAAAGTTGATCATCCATGGATCTCAATTTCTCCTCCAGCCGTGTCAGACCATCTTGAAGGCCAAAAAGAATCCGAACATGCAACTCGTCGAAGCGTCTTATGGCAAAATAGTCATTTTCCGCCGCCGCAAACTTGCAGAAGTCCCTATAACCGATGTATTTCCTATCACTAGTGATCAGAAGCTGCTCTATATGGGCGCCACTTTAAGCCGTACCATGGCTTCTTATCAAGATCTTCTTGTGTGATCGTCTGCATCTCGACGTCACTCTCTCTTGAGTCTGGCGAAGTGCTCATGCTTTATTGACTGGAAGGTTTTGCAATGAAGGCGGTTGGGTGAGGGGGAACGCAGAAAAAAGCATGCATACAGAATTTGATCAAGAGACTATTTCTTCTTTGCATCAGGGTGCATATTTCTGGTTTTCAGTTCTTTAGCGCAGCATTTGATCAAAGTTCGCCCACAAGTGTGCCTTGTTAAGCCAGTGTAGCATGTGATCACAAATACAAGACATGATTTGGCGCAAGCTGTGATGACTGGCGGTTTTCCCTCCCGCCGATTGGTGCAACCGCCTTACAATTCTGTTGCTGCGGTCATCACACCTGCAAGGTCGTGCAATGGCTGACTACGAAGGCAGGCAATGTGCAAGAAAGCCTTGTCACAATGGGAACGCCACGTCATCAGGACGAACTGTACCATCAATTACAACGTGGAACATGAAGCACACGTTCCCGTCGATTGCGGTCGTATCCTGCGTAAATAGGCAAGCTCCCACCTTGATGCTTTTGTGCTTTCAGCAACAGAACACGACGGCGTCTTGATCTTTTTGTTAGATATGGATGTATGTGAATGACGCTTTATGTCCATATCACATCTTGCTAACCATACGGAATGACAGGGAGACACAAGCAGCAATCCCTGTTTAGACGGCGGTAATATACCTTTCTCTTTTGGGACCGAGAAATTTAGGATGAAGACCAAGTTGGATGGCTGACGATTAATGGCATCTGATGATCTATAGGTCTCGTATTTGACCGGTCAGATGTTCCCGACAGACTCGGAGGCCCGCCACCACCTCCTCCGCCACTACCCGAGCCTCGCCCAAAGACATCCACTTGACAGGTGGGATTGAGTGTCAATTATGTTGAAACCACGAGTGTTGAACTTCATTCTATCATCAGGAGATAGGACCGATATCTCAAAATATGGTCACATAAAAATAGGACTTTATGTGAATGGGATGGAATTTCATTGGTGCCATATTTCGCTGCGCCTGGCTCTTCTACTTCCCATGCAGGAAAACATCGGAAATCACAAGAGGGAACAAACTAAATCTTAGTGGTTATACCGCCGTTGATCAATTCCACACACCGGTCCCGAAATATTTCTATCCGTATTCTGATTGTCCAACGTTGTCGCTTTTGCAAAATATCACTCTAGTTTTCGTTTAGGTTCCACCTTCTTCCAGCACCTAGTAAATGCAGACGGACGCTATGAGACAATTGGACGTACTCGTCTCGTCATTCTTCGATGGTTTCAGCGTCCGGGTGTGTACTTAGATATTGTTAGCTGTCAGGTGGGCTAGCGCTGTCATTTGTCAAGACTCTGCGATAAGTCTAGTCCAATTGTAAAAATGTGACGTATGAAGTGTTCTCATGATCATTTCGTCTGAAATACATAGACCACGGCTACATGTAAGCTTGTCAGAGGTGGAAACTCGTAGGCAGAGGCCCCAGTAGCTGCGAGCAATACCTACAAGTCTATCAGCACCATGGCACAATGTACCCAAGTAAGTAAGAAACATGTTGGGACTAAAAGTCCTTACGATAATGACCAGCGAGCGAATCATCTCTATTTAGAAATAGAGCTGGCGGTGGCAATCGCAATGACTTTCTTGCGTGATGTCAATTCAATACCAGCGCCCACCCCAAGGCAATCAATCAAGTTTGAGGGCCATAATTGACTTGATTGCTTCGTGATGGCCTCATAATTGATTGATTGATTGATTGAACTTCACAAGTTTACTTGCCTTGCGGGGGGCGCTGTTCAATACTGTTAAACATGTGGAGAATCGTTCCGCATTGTCGGAATATTCAGAAGATTGCTGCTGTTTCACGCCTCTGCCATCGATATTCGGTCACCGAGGTTTGACCTTTCACCTAAAGCATACCTTCACCGAGACCCCGACTGACCGAGCGGGAGACCTTTTGTGCAACCATCAAATGCGCCCCGCTCACGTCACCAGAGCTTATTTCCAGCCTTGTGAAAAGGGTTGCAACGGGAAACTACATAAAACTCCACCACCTGTGCAGAGCCGGAGCCCTCGGGCATTCAGCCATCTGCAGCGATCGTCTACGCTGCAAACGTGCGCGTGGGTCATGTTCTTTAAGCTTATTTAACGTAGCCTTCGCTAATCTGAACACAGGAGGTTGCAGTATGTGGTTTTATCCGTTGAGTTTAGCGGCTTCTGGGCGAAGCTATTCTCGCCAAGATCGCGGCTAGGGCAGGATTATGAATCAGGAGGGATTTTGACGTGAGACAAGATGAACGCGTTTCAGGCTTCATTGATCATGTGACTGAATGACACAGCTCAACGTTTTATGGCTTTACAGACTACGGCATACGGCTTGCGCGCACACGCCGTTTTCAGATGTTGGAAGTGAGCAGGGCTTATGTACACTGTTGTTAATCGGCTGTAGCATGGAACCAAAACAAAAGGAGTTCTGCAAGGTGAATCTCATAAGTAGACATCGTTTTTCTAAGTGCATCAAAAGTCGTGGTATCATTATTCCCTCCCACTCAAGGTATCTACATTTGTTCCATAACGTTCACCTCGAACGATTTAACCTCACATGGCAGTGCTGATTGCAATGACCTATACATCGAGCAAGGCCTTTCTGGGCTTCTTTGCCCTGAACAACATGGTCTGACCGATGACCCAAGTCTCGACCTCCTCAAATTCCTGGTCTAGTGCATCCTTCACGTCCTCTTCCTTGTCTTCCCAGTTGTTGAAGACACCCCACCACTTGTTATACCAGGTGAGATAGAACCTCGTAAGGAAGTTGGTAGATTGTCTAGGCCCCAGTACGGTGCAACCAGTGAGGACTCCGTCCTCACTCAGCAGCTCCTTGTACGTCCCGAAAGCACGGAACTTTGACTTGCCACCAGGCATGCAGTGGAAGAGGTTGAACATGGTGATAGTGTCATAGCGCTCGCCAAGGAGCTGCTTTGGCGGCGGCTCCGTGACGTCGGCTTTTACGCAGTCGACTTCAGTAGCCGACGTCACGGACAGGACGCGGGTCTTGGTGGCATTCAACGGCGGCGCGGTCAAGTCCACGAGGGTGAGACGTTGCCTGCTGTTGGCACGGAATGGCCTCGCCAGTGCGACGGCGGGAAAATAGCCGGTAGCGACGCCGACATCGAGATGATTGCGCGAGAAGTTCTCGCTGAAGAAGGGAAGGAGGATGTTGTCCGTGGGACACCCCCACATGTACTTCATGTTGAAGCCGAGGACATATTTGTCATAGAAGATGGTGAGAAAAGACGGTGAGTAGACGGTCTTGTACGTTGTGTTAGTCATCGTTGGCGACGACGAGTGAGAACAATGGATGGGGATGAGAGTGGGAATGAAGAGCGGTGCGGTTCAGTTGGGATCGCTCATGGATGGGCAAGGGCGCTGCAAGAAGAACAAAACCTTGAGATCATCCGGGAGGTGGCCGGTTATCACCTTGCCGGTGGCAATGCCCAGCGGCAGGGCGATTGTGTTCCACGACCCGTACATGCCCGTTCGTGTGAAGTGGCCGTCTGGCACATGCACCGGAGTGGGTTGCCGTATCCGTTCTACGATTTGTGTATGCATGTTCTCGAATGCTTGTTGGCGCTAAAGTCGTTGTTGCTTGACCATTTGCCTTGAATGGAACCCAGATTGCTGATCAATCGGTTGGATACGTGTAAATCCCTCAGTGGCTCCATTCCGAGTGGCATTCTATTGATGCCATGCACGTCGCCTGCATGCCAATTCTTCAACAAATCGAACTAAATTGCTGAGGGGGTCATGTGGGAATGGCCTCGCCCAGATCATCAACTGCAAAGTACTCCGCGCATGCATGCATGCAGCCATGCTCTGATCAGGACCCTTGTTTGCACTGTATATTGATTCCAGACAATGGATCGTACTCAATGGGGCTATGCAAACAGCCATGACAATTACAACAATATCTGATTGTCTTCTTTTTTGATAAAAAAGCCCAAGATTATCATAATTCGCTCTACGCAAGCGCCGCGTGGGGGTATTCCGACCAATCCCTTCCATGTAAAAGCAAACACATATGTTTTTTCTTGAAACCCTTATTCCGCATGCGAACTGAGGTTGGAAGTAGAAATTGACGCCTTTGCCGACCGTGACGAGCTGGCCAAGGAGACCGAAGACGATGTACCGCTACGCGGCTTTCGGCAGTAGACCGTAAGCCTTGTTATGCGATGACTGGTTAACAAAGAACAAGCAAACCGGTTTGCGGATGGGACAGGGGACTCGGCTTACAATGTCATGAACGAATGGTAGTTTGTATCGCCAATCTCTTCACGGACGTCTTTAACCAACGCAAGCACTTGGGGCTCGGTCCAGCCGAGGCCAATGGTGAAAACCGGGACACTGAGCGGCTCGATGATGGCATTCCAATTCTTGGTCATCATGGCACCGAATCTTTGGCACTTCTTGCCCGGATAACACGAGTTCGTGGGGGCAGCATGCTTCGTTATCTTCATCCTTTCGAAGCCGGCCTTCTCTAAGATAGGCTGGTAATGGTTGGGATAGTGTAGAGATCGTCCCATGTTCTGCAGGCCTTGTCGGAGCAGCAGATTCCATTTGTGGAACGCGCTGCCCTCCAAGGATCGGTTTGGAGACTGGAGTATGGCAATCCACTCTGTGAACTCAGCCCAGCCACCAGGATTCAAGTGGTCGAAGACAGACTTGATGAGTTGTTCCTTCTCTGACATATCACCAAGCATACGGACATGGATAAAGTCGAATTGCCTGTTTAGGTTCCAATCCGCTGTCGCGTCCATGATTTTGAATGAGCAGTTGGACACCGAATATGGCGGGCGAACCTTCTCAATGTCAATCCCCAGTACGGCACAGTTGGGATTCTTCTTGGCTGTTGTTGGAACAAGGGTTAGTGTGGACCACGTTATGAGGCCTTGAAAGCCAACATGAGGAACTTGCCGTATTCCTGCGTCCATGTCAGCCGGCTATTCCGTGATGTGTTCATGCGTGCGTAAAGGATGAAGGGTAGTGATGCACGTACTAATGCCCATAACCCTGGCCCAGTGCCAATGTCCAGAACGGCCCTGGCCTTCACGACCGGGGCAAGGTGGAGTCTACCATCGAAGAGTTCGGCGATGATCTGATGTTGGAGCACTGTTTGCGGGTTAAGACGTGTTGGACGAGGCTGGAAGAGACGCAGCTTGGTGGATGGGATGAAGTTCTAACCATTTCTGTCTTGTTCCTCCTGGTCGTCAAATCTCGGGTCAGCGGACACAAACATGGCAAACCTGAACTCTAAGCGAGGGTTCACGAACCTTGCTGTTTGGTACGAAGCCAAAACGCTTGCCAGTCTTAGCGAACTTTGAGAAGATTGAGGAGAAGATCGACTTCTTGGACTTGGTACGCGTGGTGGCGGACCTGTCACGTTGGTTCCGGCGGTTAGTTGGACATGAGATATGATGGCAGAGTCCATGTCAATGATGGACAGCAGTGGGGGGTTGGCACCGGTGTAGCACAAGGGAGGCTTACCGGGACGGCGCGCGAGTGCTCGGGTGCGGCGTCGAATCGTCGGTGGAATCGTCCAGGTCAGAGTCCGATGCTCCCGCCCACACCGCCCGATCGACTTCATCAGATGTCGGGCTGGGGTGATCTTCAGGGTAGTCCTGTCGTGTTACGAGCTTCAATTGCTATTCAGAGACAGACAGAGACAGGATTGCTGGGTGCTAAACCACATGCTTGGGCTACATGTTTGGGGATTGGGGCCACGCCAAGAAGTAAATATAAATAAAAATAAGAAACGACAGCACATACGTCTTGTTTGGACGACAGCACGGATATGGAGGGTCTGGTAGAGGGCGGCGTATGCGGCCGGGCGCTGTCGGTGGAAAAGTTACGGGGGAGTTCGGACGACATGGACGACGAAGTAGCGGTGAGCGTCGATGTGGAGGCGACCGAGACGCTGTTCGCAGCCGTTGGAGGACGCCGCGGCTGTCGTCCCAGGAGTTGGTTGTACTTGTCCATCAACTTGCGGGCCGCTCCGAAAAGGCCGTGAGCAAAGGAGGGGAAAAGAGAGGGGAAGAAGAGGAGGGACGGGAGGGGGGATGGGGGGAGAAAGCTGTCCGGTCTACGGCCGACGCGCGATGTGATGCACTAAGGTTGCAAGCAGGCTGGCACGCAAGGACGCAGATAGGCGCAGTAGACGCAAGGGAAGAATTCAGACTTAATGAACGAGCAAAAGAGAAGCGGGATAGACAAGGTCGTCCCATGGACGGAATGGGTTCGTCCTGTTTTTTCATGCTCGGGGAAAGGGGCTAGGGCAAGTAGTTTATTTTTCCTTAGGTGCCACTGAGCGCACTGCCGCCCTCGACATCCCTGTCATTTTGGATGTTTGCTTGTTCCAGTTCAGCGCTGCTGGAACCGTAACCCGGTAAAATGACCGGTCTAGATGGTGGAGAACTACGACATATAATTGGGCTTCGCCGGCTGTTTACCAGGACATGCTCCTGACGTGGTCATAACTCATATGCCCAAGACTCAGCCAACCTCGTAGCGAATGTCTGAGCGAAGACAAGATAAATAGGGGAGGATCCCCTTTTGTAGCTTGCGGGAGAAAACTCTTCGGCACTTTTGTCATAACGGCCTTATCGCGGGTCCTCCGGCCCCCGGCCCCCGGCTCCAACGTATCGAGCGGCACCTGAAGGTCGCAGCCCGGCTAGTCATGAACTTACATTACTTTTAGTATGTGTATGGAGCGGCACGGAGGGAGGAGGTCGGCAAAAGATACGATTACGGCCCCCTATCGCCCGGCGGTCATGGGCATTAGCATAAAACTGCCGCCCTGCCGAACATTGATTGGTTTCCGCACCCCAGTAGTTATCTCTTTGATCGCCTTCGGAACCCCGGGATTCGATCCCGATTCCAATTGCGCGGCAGCATTTCAGCGAAAAGGGGGAATATGCCAAGGCCGCGACTCACACACCATCGATGAGACAGGCTTCACGTGGTGCCGACGAGATGCAACAGAACGAAAACGATTCAAGCCAATCTTGTGTTCCCCCACCGCGATCCTCCAGTCAATCCGATGCGTGGGGAGGATTGCACAGAATTTCTGCTTGCCAAATGATTGCTCAGGAAGCCGAAGGAACAACTCACCCTCCTTCGCGTTTTAGTTGCAGTGCTGCTCCTCCCGAAGTGTTCTAGGAGCCAGCAGCTTGCGGGTCGGTTCAGGATGGACCGGACGATGCCTTCCTCTTTGAATCGTACTACTACTGCGCAAGCCAATATTCTGCCTGCACAGTGGAGATTAATCCTTCTTGTACAGAGTCGCTGAAGCTGTTGGAACAAATGCCCTCGTCATAATGCCATTGTATATGTATGTTTGCTCGAGAAAGTCAAGGGTCTTGATCCTACCCGGTACTCTGGTCGTCCCGCACTGTATATGCCGGCCGGTACTCGTATTCTCTCACTGGCCTGTTGGTTCCTCACGTCGGGGGGCTGCCCTGCTTTCGTCTTAGTGCAGCGACAGGGGACATGCAAGGGTCCTCACCCTCAAATGGGCTGATGGATGTTTGCAAAGTGTGCGTCGTCATCAAACAACTGAGTCGAGACTCTCAAGTGGCGGGTTGGAACAACTTGTCCTCGGACTCGCTGGCACAGACATTGTTGGCGCAAGATGCGGCTAAATGTGACAAGCTCCAACTCGAATGCAACTTGCAAGCTGCACGACAAGCACAAGCTCCAGTCTCCCGCAAGCAGCTTCGGAAAGTATGGAGACAGCAACGGAAAACCTACCCAGCGACCTGCGGGTTATCTTGAGTTTGGTCAACTGAGCAGTGTCTGTGGATGATCGGTGTCTATCTCAGTACCAACAGCATGATGAATTGCAGCATGCTGCATCGGCGACCGACCAGGGTCACGAGCTTGCCATTCGAGCTTGACTCCGAGAGGTATTTGCCTTTAAACCAGGTCGTTGATGAGAGCCTCGGACGGCGGAAAGCTTTTTAGTCTTCATGTAAAAGTGTGCTGCCATCCCGTGGAGCCCTGATCCAAGTCTTTCCAACTTCTCTGGATATTTCGCTCTCAACAGCATATCCGCCGCCACATCCACACCACCTCACACCGCAGCTCACCGCAAGTCACCGCTCAGACCTAAGCTGAACCTTCAACCCCGGATAGGATAGTGTCTTACATTATGGGAGACCCAATTGCAATCGTTGGCCTTAGTGCAAGGCTCCCCGGTGACGGCGATACCCCTGAGCGATTTTTTGAGTCCTTACTCGCTGGAAGATCAGCCCGGACGGAAGTCCCGAGTGAGCGATACAACGCAAACGCGTTCTGGCACCCAGACGCCGAGAGGAGTGGTGCGGTGCGTAATCTATCCCAACAGCCGTTTAACAGCTTCCAGCAGCAGTAGACTGACAAGCTGGGAAGACACGAGTCCGCCATGGACATTTCCTCAAGGGAAGCATCAAGGCATTCGATGCGCCCTTTTTCTCAATTACACCTACGGAAGCGAAGAGTATAGATCCGCAACAGCGTGGAATGCTAGAATGTGTATACAAAGCACTCGAGAATGGTACGAGAACATCGTTGCTTCTTCTGAGTTTCTGCTGGGGTTGATGCTGACTTTTGCCATGAAACAGCCGGAATTCCTCTCGATGCGGTTGCCGGATCACAAACCGGCGTTTACGTTGGTTGCTTTACGGCAGACTACAACGATCACATCGCGAAGGATCTGGACATCCCTAACAAGTATTCGGCGCTTGGAACAGTGGCGAGCATGCTCAGCAACAGGGTGTCATGGTTCTTCGATTTCAAGGGCCCGAGCGTAACAGTCGACACGGCTTGCTCCAGTAGTCTGGTTGCTGTGCATGAAGCTTGTATGAGCTTGAAGCTGCGGGAAGTCTCCATGGTAAGCCCAACATGTGGAGAGAATGCGAAGGAAGGGATGCTTTTGAGTTCAAAGTGCTGACGGATCGTCCTAGGCGGTCGTGGGCGGATGCAACCTTATCCTGACCCCCGAGATGACACTAAAGCTCGACGCCGCTGGTGTTCTGGGTCCGGACGGCAAATCCTACAGCTTTGACCACCGCGCAAACGGGTACGCGCGCGGTGAGGGGTTCGGAGCCCTTGTCTTAAAGCGGGTATCCGATGCTATTCGGGATGGAGACGTGATCCGTGCCGTCATCCGGAACTCGTCCACGAACCAAGACGGGAGATCGCCCGGCATCACGCAGCCGACCAAGGCCGGCCAGGTCGCGCTCATCAGACACGTTTACTCTAGGGCTGGGCTGGACCCATCCCTCACTCGCTTTGCCGAAGCCCATGGCACTGGCACGCCGGTGGGCGATCCCATCGAAGCGAGCGCACTGGCCGAGATCTTCGCGGCCCACCGGACGCCGGCCGATCCGTTGTACGTGGGAGCCTTGAAGAGTAATGTTGGACACTTGGAGGGCGCTGCTGGAGTTGCTGCCGTCATCAAGGGCATCTTGACGCTGGAAAGCGGCATCATCCCCGGCAACATCTGGCACGAGAAGCGGAACCCCAAGATCCTGGACTCGTGGAACCTCAAGTTCCCGACCGAGCCGACAGAATGGCCACAGCGTGGTCTGCGTCGGATGTCCATCAACTCATTCGGTGTTGGTGGAAGTAATGCTCACGTGGTTATGGATGATGCGCTGCACTTCTTGAAGCGGCACCGTCTGGTCGGTAACCACCGAACGGAGGCCGTCCCGAGGATCCCCGCCAGGTTTAGACCAGTCAATGGGGTCAAGGTGAATGGCATCAACGGTATTAATGGCACGCGTAAGTTTCTCTCTGCGTATTCACTCTCTGTAAGAACTTCAGCTAACCCCATGGCTACCAGACCGTGCCCATGGTCGCCACCGTCAGGACAGTGGTGTGAACATGGGTGATGTCGAGGCCGAATCGAACGATGTTTCCCCACGGATTTTCGTCTTCTCCGCAAACGACCCCGACGCCGTTTCAAGACTCAAGACTTTATACAAGGATCATCTTGTATCACAAGACACCGACGAGACGGCTTCCCTGCGGTACATCCGGGACCTGAGCTACACGCTTGCGTCTCGCAGGACTCAACATGCTTGGAGATCTTTCAGCATTGCGAGCTCCTCACACCAGCTCCAGAAGACCCTCGAAGATACCTCAAAGCCCACGAGAGCCAAGTCACAGCCCAGGTTAGGCTTCGTCTTCACTGGTCAAGGTGCACAATGGGCAGCCATGGGCATGGACCTCATGGTCTACCGGGCTTTCCAAGAGAGTCTTCTTGCAGCAGACAGGTATCTCAGCGATCTTGGCTGCAACTGGTCTTTGACATGTGAGTTATTAATGTTTCGGCTACATGCAATCGCCCACTAACTAGCCAACTAGTCGAGCTCTCCAAGACGAAGACGTCCTCTCGAATCGATGACCCCGAGTTCTGCCAACCCATCTGCACCGCCCTCCAAGTCGCCATGGTTGACCTCCTTGCCTCATGGAGCATCTACCCCCACGCCATCACCGGTCACTCTTCAGGCGAAGTTGCCGCTGCATATGCCGCCGGTGCACTTTCCAGAGAAGCAGCCTGGAAGGTTGCCTACCACCGCGGAAGACTGAGCGCCAAGTTGATGCGTGCGGAGTCCCGTCCCAAGACCAGCATGGCTGCCATCGGCCTCGACACCGCTAAGACCGAAGCTGCCATCGATCGCGTTAACCAGCTCGGCGGCGAAGGCACTCTTCAGATTGCCTGCATGAACAGCGCTGACAGCCATACCGTCAGTGGTGATGCTGGAAAGATCGAAGCGCTTGTCGAGATGCTCAGCGCCGAGAAGGTGTTTGCCAGGAAACTCAACGTCGAAATCGCTTATCACTCGCAGTACATGAAGCCCATGGCCGATGAGTACTTGCAAGTAATGGGCGAGCTTGAGAAGGGCACCTTCAGGGGCTCTGTTGAGCCTCAATTTTACTCCTCAACCGTAGGAGCGCCCATTGAGGCCTCCCAGCTTCGACAGCCCGCATACTGGGTCAAGAACTTGGTATCGCCGGTCAGATTCACCGAGTCAGTCACTGAACTGCTTAAGGGTTCCTCTGTACCCAAGACCAACGGTCACGTGAATGGCTTGGTCAACGGTGCTAACGGTGTCAACGGTACACACCTGACTAATGGAGTAAATGGCGTCAACGGAGACGTTGATGAGGAGGCTGCTTCGGAGCCCATCACCGACTTCCTGGAGATCGGTCCTCATAGCGCACTCAAAGGACCGCTCATCAGCACTATCAAGCAGGTCCGTGGTGGCGTCTCTGTCGACTACCACTCCTTGCTTAGGCGTCAGAAGTCCGCTGTTGAGACAACCCTGGAGACTGTCGGATCTTTGTTCTGCCAAGGCTACAAGATCGACCTCGCCCAAGTCAACGATGCGGACGAGCCCTATGGACCGAAGCCGCTTATGCTGACGAACCTTCCCGCCTACCCGTTCGACCACTCTAAGGAGTACTGGGTTGAAAGCACCCTCAGCGACAACTTCCGGCTTAGACAGTTCGGCCGTCATGAGCTTCTCGGCGCGCCGGTACCCGGCTTGAACGAGAACAACGCTGCCTGGCGCAACTACATTCGCCTTACCGAGAATCCCTGGATCGAAGATCACAAAGTCTCCGGTGATATTTTGTATCCTGCGGCTGGCATGCTCGTCATGGCCATCGAGGCCAGCAGACAGGTTGCGGACAAGACTAAGGTCCTTAAGGGCTTCCGTTTCAAAGATGTCTCCTTCAAGCTAGCATTGCGGGTTCCTGATGATGCCCATGGTGTTGAGTCGCAGTTCTTCCTCCGACCCCATCGCGAGACAAGCTTGTCGTCTGCTTCGACATGGTCTGAATTCCAACTCTGGACCCTCCAAGACGGCTCATGGAGAGAGCATTGCCATGGTTTCGTGCAGACGGAGTATGATACCGATGGATATCAGGATGATGTTTCAAGCCTCGAGGGACAGCTGAAGGATATCCAGGGTCGCTGTAGCACTGAGATCACCGTTGACAAGCTCTACCACAACTTCCAAGAGGTTGGGCTCGACTTCGGTACTACGTTCCAGACCCTGAGCGACATTCGCCTCGGAAACAATCTGGACGTTGTTGCGACAATCGAGAACTCTGGAGACAGGATCCAGCAGTCTATGCCCAAGCAATACGTTCAACCTCACATGGTGCACCCCGCAACCTTGGACGCTATCGTCCACGTCAACCTGGCCCCTCTGGTCTCCAACATCAAGTACTCCAAGGCCACTCGAGTACCAACATACTTGGCAGATGGCTGGATCTCTGCACAGCCAGATGTTCTGCATGACTCTTATAAGGTGTCCGCCGAGTCTCGCTTCCACGGGCGCAACGAGGTTATTTCTGAGGCGATCGCCTCGCATCTTGACGAGAACCAGCTAATGGTGCACATGTCAGGCCTTGTCTTCAGAACCATCAGTGAAGCATCTGAGGAGACGTCAGATGCTTCGGTGCACCCAGCTTTCAACCTCGAGTGGAAGCCGGATCCGTCATTCCTCTCCAAGGAGCAGGCTTCCAAGGTGTTCGGATTGCCCATGACCCAGAAGGATGACCCGTCCCAGTGGATGCAAGACTGCGAAGCCCTTTGCCTGGCATACATCCGCCGTTGCATGAGCACTCTGTCCCAGGAAAGCCTTTCCAAAATGACTTGGTACCATCAACGATATGTCAAGTGGTTCCAACATGTTGTCAGCCAGAACTCGGAGCAGCCCACCCAAGATATCGCCGATCTTGAGTGGAGTGTCACTCAAGGGGGCGCTTCCGAAGGCAAACTGATCATCGCCGTTGGTCGTGCGCTCTCGGACATCCTCAATGGACAACGCGACCCCCTCGACGTCATCTTCAAGGACAAGCTCGCCGAGGACGTTTACCGTGATGGTCTTGGCTCAAAGCGATGCTACGAACAGCTGCAAAACTACGTCGATGCCCTTGCCCACAAGAACCCATCCATGGAGATTCTCGAGATTGGCGCCGGAACTGGTGGCGCCACTCGCCCGACCATGAAGACACTCACGGACAACGGTCGTCGATACAAGTCTTACTGCTTTACTGATATCTCGCCTTCGTTCTTTGAGCAAGCCAAGGAGACTTTCAAGGACGAGGTGGGACGTATGAGCTTCCGCGTTCTGAACGTTGAGAACGACCCCTTGGGCCAAGACTTCGAAGCCGGCAAATACGACCTGATCATTGCCGCCAACGTCTTGCACGCGACTAAGAAGATTGACGACACTCTCTCCAATGCCAGGAAGCTTCTCAAGCCTGGCGGCAAGCTTCTTCTCTTTGAAATCACTAACACTGCTGTGCTCTTGAGCAGTTTCTGCTTCGGCGTGTTGCATGGTTGGTGGCTTTCAGAAGACAAGGACCGGATCTGGGGGCCCTTGATGTCTGCCCCATCTTGGGACCATCATCTACGCAAGTCAGGCTTCGGTGGCCTCGATGCCGTTTTCGACGACTTCTCTGGCTCGTACCACCGGATGAGTTCCATTCTCGTCTCAACTGTTCCCAAGACACAGGAGAAGACTGCCTCGATTCTCCCGGAGTACATCTTGACCACTGGACAGCCCTCGCAGCTCAAGATTGCCGAAGGCCTCAAGCAGCAGCTCGGGTCTTCGGAGGTCGTGGACCTGTCCTCTGCCACAGAGAAGGACATCACTGGCGCCAATTGCGTTGTTCTCGCCGAGTTCGACAGCCCTATCCTCAACAACATCACGGAAGACGTCTTTGGCGGAATTAAGCGTGTGCTTACTCAGTGCAAGAGCATCGTATGGCTCACTCGCGGCGCTTCAGACCCCAACGCCGACCTTGTGACCGGTCTGGCAAGAGTCATCCGGTCGGAGAGACCCGACGTCAAGTTCTTGACACTCTCTTTCGAGCAGGCCGCCAGTGAATCACTCGTTATTGAGAAGACCGCCCAAGTTCTTCATGACGCTCAGTCTGGGTCCGAGAACGCTTTCAGGGTGGCCGATGATGTTGTCAATGTGTCTCGCCTGGTACAGGCGCAGTACCTCACTGAGCACATCCAGAACCAGACTGGCAGCTTGGATGTTGTTACTAAGCCTCTCGGCGGGGAGTCGTCTCGCTACTTGAGTCTTCGTACGGGTACCATTGGCAAGGTCGACTCGCTCAGATTCGAAGACGACGCTCTCTTCGATTCTCCCTTGGCAGACAACGAGGTCGAGATCAAGACCATGGCCTGCGGTCTCACCATTCAAGACCTGTCGTCGGCACTCGGTAAAACCGATGAAGCCCCGCTGGGTTGCGAAGCTGCTGGTGTTGTTACCAGAGTTGGCTCGACTTCCAAGTTCCTAGTCGGTGACCGTGTCTTCGGTTTGTCCAAGTCTGGCGCCATCAAGACGCATGTCAGATCCACGGACGGCCTCCTCGCCAGGTTGCCAGACAACTTGACATGGTCTCAAGGTGCCTCTCTTCCCGTCGCTTATACGACAGCTTACGCAACTCTTCACGAACTGGGCACTGTTCGCATGGGTGAGACTGTCCTGGTCCACGAGGGAGCGTCTCACCTGGGCACGGCGGTCATTCAGCTCGCTCAGATGCGTGGCGCCGACGTCTTCGCCACTGTCAAGAACGCCGCAGAGCGCGAACTCTTGGAGAAGATCTGCGGTCTTGGGAAAGACCGCGTGTTCGGAGCTCGCGACAGGTCCATCAAGAAGGCCCTCCAGACCTCGACTCAAGGCCGTGGCGTCAACATCCTCGTCAACACCGCCGACAACACCGAGTTCCTTGACGCGGTTATGGAATGCGTTGCTCCCTTCGGACGCATTGCCAACGTCGGCGGACAAGACGGTGACTCAAGTGCTCGCTTGCCACGAGGCCGCAACATTCGCTTCGAGTCGTTCGATCTTGCTTCATGCACTGCTCATGACCCGATTCGTACCGAGAGCATGTTCCAGCGCATGACTGAGATGGTCTTGGCTGACTGGAGCACCATCAGCAAGGCCTCTTCACCGACTACCTACCCCTTCTCAAAGGTGCACGATGCTTTCCGCCATTTGCAAACAGATGATACCAGTTCCAAGCTTGTCCTGGAGCCCCGTGACGATGACCTGGTTCCCATCCTGCCGACTCGCAAGTTCGTAAGCCGGTTTGACCCTGAGGCTTCTTATGCCATTGCAGGTGGTCTCGGTGGACTGGGAAGGTCGGTTGCACGATGGATGGCATCTCGTGGTGCCAAGAACCTCGTCCTACTTTCTCGACGTGGTCCTGTCGAGGAATCTGCCAAGGAGCTTGTCAAGGAGCTTAAGGGCATTTGCAACAAGGTCGTCACGCCCGCATGTGACGTGACTAATGCCGACGCTCTCAAGAATCTAATGACTGAGCTATCATCATCCATGCCCCCAATCAAGGGCTGTGTTCAAGGCTCCATGGTTCTCAAGGTCAGTATTTGATGTTTACCGCCCTTTACACCGATGCTAACTCTGGAATAGGACAATATGTTCGAGAACATGTCACTCGACCACTGGAAAGCAGCTGTTTTGCCCAAGGTCCAGGCATCTCAGAACCTGTACCAAGTCTTTGGCGACAAGACCGACTTCTTCGTCTTCCTCTCCTCGACTGTTGGTATCACAGGCAGCCCCGAGCAGGCCAACTACGCTGCGGGTGGCACTTTCCAAGACACTTTCGCTCGCCACCTCGCGTCCAAGGGCGTTAACGCCGTCTCAATCGACCTGCCTATCATCCAGGGTGTTGGCTACGTCGCCGAGAAGCCAGAGCTCTTCGAGTACCTTCGCTCTTCTGGTTGGACCTACATCAACGAGGCGGAGCTCCGGGCCGTGCTCGACTACCACTGCCGTCCTGCCAGTGCCCCCGCGCAAGCGTCGAAGGCCCAGGTCATTCCTCGCCTCTGGCTACCCCAAGAAACCGCTGCCCAGGGCTACCAGACACAATCGTGGGGAGAAGATCCCCTTTTCAGCCATCTCGAGCTTGGCCAAACAGACGCCGATGCAGCCGGCGCGACTGAGGCCAACAAGGCCATCAACCATAAGGCACTGCTCGCCGGTGCCGCATCATGGGAGGATGCCGAGAAGATTGTGCTAGAGGCTCTGCTCCTCAAGGTTTCGAGAATGCTCAGCATCGAGGTGGAAAACCTTGATATTGGAAAGCCTCTCCATGCATACGGAATCGACTCCCTCACGGCCGTTGAGCTGCGGTCTTGGCTCATGAAGGAGCTTGGTGCAGAGGTTTCGCTGTTCGATATCACCAACAACTCTAGTCTTTCCCAGCTGGCCGGAACTGCTACCAAGAAGAGCACTCTGAGACCAAAGTTTGAGTAGAAGTTTGATTTTCAAACGCGGAGATTTCAATATTTTCTTTTCTCTTATTTATTATTCGGGTGTTTGGCGACATGGTTGTCAGATCTCCTTGGAGTTCGGGAATGTTTCGTTTTTGCTCATGTATTGTTGTTCACGAGTCACACGCCATTCTGATAGAAATCAGTTATAATGAACCACGTTTTGTTAGAAGCAGTCGATAAAAATCGCCCCATCTTAGCTCTGTGTTGATGACATGTATGGAGGCCTGGTCCTGCAGCTAGCCACTCGGGTTTGATTGGCCGAGCTGCATACATCTTCCGTATTTTCCCCGTACATATTAGAGGCCCCCTCACCTCTTTTGATGGTGGGGTCAAATCTGTTCATTTCAAATGAGCTCTCAGCTTCCATGATATCACAGAATTCCTCGACTCTTCGCTCCGTCACCACTCGCGGGGAATAATGCCTATGAAAATGACGTCGCCATGGCTCCAAGATCACCACTTACAGTATTTGAAGCTGCGAAGTGGGCTCTCTCCTGACCAAGCAATCCCGCGAAGAGCGCAGTTCACAGCAGAAAGCCCCCACACGTGCGCGTATTGCCAGAACTTGAAGATCAAAGAAATGCCACAGGTACAGTCACAAGACGTGTGGTATTCCAACCCCGAATATTCCAGTACCTTCCAATTGGAGCCACGCGTAGACTTCCGGGAGGCAATCGAAGGAGCAAAGACCGGCTGCAAACTGTTGATTTGGATGGTTGATCACCTTGCTACTCAATTCTCTCTCACGGGCCTAGCTGCCAAAGTCAATCGAACCTACGTATTTGGCTTAATTGGAAGTGGCTCGATGCCAAGATTTAAGCTGCTTCTCACATCAGAAGGTTCGCGAGTTGATCTGCCACGCTCACGGTATGACAACGAAGTACTGCTAGATGGCTGGACAACTGAGGGTAAGTAGCGGAGTTTTCCCAATGTTCATCTCATACGAGAGATCCTGTCAATTTCTTAGTTCAAAACTTGGCCTCAATCAATGGTGTGTTGCTGTTGTCGCCAGCATCATATACCTTCGCAGCGTATGAGGATCTCACGGACAGCGAGACTGACACTTTATTGATAGACAGTCCCACCGCTAGCATCATCAGTCAAAGGCCGTGTGAATCTAATAAGGCATCTGCGATTTCTCGTGCGTTTTCTCAGCAGAGTCTCAAGGCCTGCTTTAATTACCATGCCCAATGTCGGTCTCAACGTATTGGTGACTCGTCCGACGACGCGCCCGAAATTTTGGAATTGTCTGAGGCACCCTCTAGGCTGCTACATATCCGACTGAGATACGACAAGCTGTTTGTGACCTTGACGGATACGTCTGCGATTTCCGACACAGAGATCGGCCAGAGACTCTCAGCTGGTGGTTACGTCACGCTGTCGTATTGCTGGGGAGGTGACCAGCCTGTAAAATTGTCACTGAAGCAAGGCATTGCCTCGACTGATCTACCCCAAACATTGTGCGACGCTGTAACTTTCTGCCACAGCATGGGCCTTGAATTCATCTTGATCGATGCTTTGTGCATTTTGCAAGACAGTGACGAGGACAAAGGCAACGAAATTGCCAGAATGCGGGACTACTATCAAAAGAGCGTGCTTACGATATGCGCCGCTTCCGCCTCGCATTGTGCGCAAGGGCTATTTGACATCAATCGACCATCATACGGAATGGGTCCAATCAAGTTGACATTCCAGCCAGTTGATGGGAAGCCTGGTTACATCTTCTTATCTACAACACCTGATCCGCAACCCGAGGTACTGACAACTCGAGGATGGACTTTGCAGGAGTCTATGCTATCACGAAGAATGGTCATATTTGCTCAAGACCAACTCTACTGGTCCTGCCAAACGAGCTACTCGGCCTGTTCGGGCGTCATGATCAACCGGTCTTTCGGCGGACCCCAGAGCCTTGTGGAAAACATCTACCCGATCACGAATCTCTATGAGCGACCTCTCCCACTCAGCAGGAGGCTATTGTCAGGAATTATTCAAGACGTCATTTTGGTTTCGCCGCAGACAAGCTCCCAGCAGCGTCAGGTTTGGCAAGCGTCGTTCATGACATTGCCCGAAGCCGAGGTTTCGACAAGTACGTTCTCGTCGCAGGCTTGTTCATCGACATGAACCAGCCTCATTCGTGGGCGGACGAGTTACAGTGGTGCACTCGTTCTATAGACGCTAGCCGTTACAACGACTACGTCGCTCCGTCATGGTCATGGGCGAGTGTTAATGGTGCCGTTTACGTGTATCCTCGAGGTGTCCACAAAGCCCCCCGAGAGTCAAGTTCCCCATTCTTTACCGTCGAGGACTACGGCGTCACTCTTGTTAATCGACGGATACCATACGGCGCTGTAACGAATGGCTTTCTCGCACTCAAGGCAAGACTGCGCAGCTTTCCTGGAATGGTATCACTGGATGGCATTGACATCATCTCCGCGTTGGAAGATGCCACACGGGATGATCGTCCCAGGGAAAGCCAGCTGCAAGCAATCACCAACCCGTACTTGGAGATTATCGCAGATACTAGAGAGTCCCAGTTGCTGATAGAGGCGAGCTGTGCAGATACAGGGGTATTTCTCCTGCGAATGGGCCCTGCGAGTGGTCTGTTAGTCACAGGCCTGGACTTGGCGGAAGGGCACCGAAGACTCGGATATTTCGAAGTGCGAGAGAACGAAAAGGGTGGCGAGTCACTAGGCAAGTCTACAGAGGCCATGACGGACCTGGTTTTTGAGCAGGAGAAATTTCAGAGCACCTTGTTGGTATAGGGTCTAGTGGTCCAATGTCTTACAGTCTGATCGCACTCTCGGTCCATATCGCCCCATTCATCAGGTTTAGCTAGGAGTTATCTGCCTAAGTAGCAACTTCCATCAAAATTATAATTACGATGGGTTAGGTTGAAGCCTTTGTGTGAGATGTTGATGGAGGCGATACGCCACAAATTGTTCTGCCAACGTCATACTGAAAACAGGATGAATCCTTTCCGTACGACTGCCCTGTTGCTTTACGATCCCCAATTCCGGCGCTAATAAAGACCTTTATTTTGATGGATACTAGCGCTTTGCTACTGGCGGTTTAAAGTCTGATAAAAAGCGGCTGATGAACTGGATGGCCTCATCTTGAAGGGGTTCCGTGCAAGGCTGTAGCTTCTGGCCCAGTAGATCATTCCCGTAAACGCCTTTTAGATAGAGGGCTACGTTCTTAAAACACTGAGGGCTTGTGCGCTGCTGGACAATGAAACTAGGGAGAGATGAGAAGGGGTTTTCAAGTTCGTTGAGGTGTACCACTTACGATTTGACATTGGTGGGAGACAGAAGCTCCCGAACATCTCTAGAAAATGTAGCATAGGGATTGAAAGTTTGAGATGTTATGGAAGCCTCCCAAGCTCCTTTTGGAGCATCTTGCCAATGTGCCGTGTGCACCCAGTATGGTGTTCCGCATCGAGATAGGCTCTCGTTATCATCTTTTCTGTTTGCATTATTCCAATCTAGTCCGTTGTAAATTTCTCTCGGAAGGTCCTTGAGCTTTATCCAAACGTCGATAAAAGCTTCCAGTTTCGACTCCCCAGGGATGGATAACCGAATACCTATAATCCATGAGTACTCGATCGGCCAACAAAGAGCTGAGCGGATCGTGTATTCGAGTTGATTGTCTTCCGAGCCGTGAACCACTCTTAATGTCTGATTTTCTTTTCCGCTCCGGACATAGGTATGATATTCAATTCTGCTGACGCATGCGGTTGGAGCATGACCTAAAAGCCGACTCAGGTCTTTGCGAAAACTCCTTTTGGTGGTAGTGAGCGGACGTGGTTTTAGCGACAGTGACTCTTTCTCGCATTGCCCTTCGGCCGTGTTGTCGCCATATTTGGGAAATAGATGGCCCTCAAAATCTTCTGGAAGTCTTGCGACAATAGGGTTTACCGTGACTTTGAGCCATTTATAGAGATTGGTAATTATCCCGAATTCGGGTTCCTTCGCTTCCGGAACCGTGTGACTAGTATTGGCCACTGCAGGAGCCCGGGCCCATCCGTTTACAGTAGACAAATTTTTACCAGCCGTATGGTTTCTTGCCATAACATCAAGCCATTCGTGTAAGAAGGTGGTATCTGGGGTCTTTTCTTGGGGCTTCTCGAATTTCACTGCCATCTTGCAGTCGCTAGCCAAAGCTTTCGCTTCAGGCTGATTCTCTTGGCTTGATCGACAGTATTGCTCAAGAGGAACTAAGGATGCCTTAGAAATATTCGGAAAACCAAGTATTTGAGCTTCTAGGAGGACAAGCGTGCGTTTAATAAATTGCTTGGTTTGGTTAGATGGAATAGGGATGGCTGGCAATGTGGAGATTATGTACTTAGAGAAAACTGGGAAACCCTTTTCCATTCAGTTTGAGGACCATTCAGGCTGCTCAAGTAGCAAATTGGATTGAACGGGTGCAAGCTGAGGGCTTCGCCGCGTGTCTGCCTTGTGTCTGCCTTGTGTGTGGGTGCCTCACATGTCCACTAACCCTGGGGGGGTCAAGCGCAGTATCAGCTGATTGAATTTACACAAGTCTAAAATGCTACTATTTCTAGAATTTTATGTTATCGGTCGTTACGTGTATGCAGAAATCTCAGTCGCGCGGATCATGTCGTAGATACACCTGTTCGGCTGTGCTCTTCAATAAATATCTGGCTCTGCCTCTACCTGAATGAGCATTTACTGAGCCTTAATTACCAACCCTGTTTATGCAGAGCACGGCAATATGTAGGGCAATCTCTTAGTAACATAACCCCACTTTTCACGTACATCAATTAAATCGTGACTTCGATGACCACTCTGGTTGAAGACATGCTTCACGCAATGCAAGTTCCTTCGAAATTCGTCTGATTCCATCTCAAGCCTTTCGCAATGTTCGTGAAATATCTTCTGTCAGTGATTTATTGAACCTGAAGATCAAATTCACTGAGCTACGCCTAGAATAAATCAAGTGAATGAATAGAGAGTGGTGAGGATATAAGACCTACATTGCTCAATAACTTGGGTTGAAAACACGGCATTCATGAAGTGCGCACAAACAAAATCGCCAAGAGTCCGATACAGAGATACTAACCCAAAACACAAATGGATTACAGGGGATATTACGGAAAGGAGCGCCAAGAGCGCATTCAACGGGAGCAGCGGGAGCAGTGGAGCGTCATCGCTCGCGAAGAACGAGAGGTTAGTATCGACTCCCATTTCGTGATCTCCATAACATGAGGAGAAAAAACCCCCTCAACTCTATTTTTTCCCTGGAAAAACCACGCTGGCGATGCATGTTTTGCTGAAGAGGCAGGAACGCGAGCGCAAACAGCGAGCGCGCACGCGTGAGATGAGGCAGTGTGACGCCAGCGGTTCTATGAAATGACACATCAAATTTAGAGCCATCGTTGGAGTAGGCAACTAGCAGCTTGAGAGCACAGAAAACCAAGTTCAAAGTTAGTCAGAATTTAGATTGGTTTCTGGTGTTGCCCTCTTGCGTGTCTTGTTTTTGGTCATTTGACTCATTCCCCAGGAAGCATAATTGATCATTGGAATTCATTTAGTAATGTCATAGAACCACGAATGATATCTCCAAATCCAATAAAGATTAACGTATGAATTCCTCTTAAACAGCAACTCGTTTTCTAGGCACCTTGGGCCAAATAGGCTCGAAGAGCCGACAAGTCTCCATATGAAGATCTTCGCTCCAAGGTTGGGTACTATGGTGCAACAAATCGTTTCCAAACATACAGTCCTTTTCGGAGAAAACAACATACTTTAACCCTAGATCACTTGTACGCTGGTCGACTGTCAGACTGTGACGGTTTCCGTTAGCGCAACAGTCTCCATGGCGGGTTCTTGGAATGGTACTTACGTTCGGCATCGGGAAAAGAAGCTCCGTGGGTCTTGGGTCATGGCAGACGGGTCATCGACGCTCTTGATCCTCGTCAGCGCGTACCAACCAGAGTCATTTCCCGGGCCCATCCACTCGATGTGGTGCTCCCAATACCCCTGCCGACGAAACAACTTTTCATAATCCTTTACTCTGGCGTCGTCGGTCCATTGAATACCCTTCTCCAGCTGCTTTGGAAGGTCCGCGAGAAAGAACGTAATCTCGCTGTACAAATAGGGGTCGTCTTCGTCGATCTCGAACCGAGCGTACAGCCTCCACTTGTACTTCGAAAGCCAGAGTCCTCCGCTGGTCCAGCCTGCCATGGAACTCGGAATTATTTGTTCGACCTCCCCCACGTCGAGCCCATCAATTATGCGCAGTGTGCGCTTCGTAGCGAGGTAGTAGTGGTGCTCGACCTTTTGAGCCGTGTAGCTAGGGAGCCATGCTGAGATTAAGGAGATCAGGTCGTCGATGTTCATGCCGTCTTGGCCGTCTTGGGGTCGACGAAAGTCATAGTTGGAATCCCTTGGGTACGAAGGGAAGAACTCTCGTGGAATTCTTGAGACGGTGGTACGGTTTTGTCGAGCCCATTCCCTCAGACCGTCGCACGCCTTTTTGTGATCCAGCCTAACCCATGTGTCTACATCCAGCATAGGGGTGGGTTCCTTCTTGGCGAGCTTTGACAGTGCGTCCGACGCTGTGAAGCAAATATCGACAACTCTGCACCGGAATTGAACATAGGCTGTGGGAAATGGAATGATGCGGGTATAATCCGTCGCGGACAACTCTCTGTGAATCCGATCTGCATCTTGAGTTGCAGCTCGCCGGGGCGCGTGGCGTGTCATGGCGATTGACGTTTGAGGACGGTCTCGACTAGCATTGTGAACCGTCGCCTTTTTGAAGGGATGGATGCGAGCCCTTTTTATGTTTTTCTTCGTACGTGTATGTAAGTCTTGCACCTTGGAAGGCTTGATTTGAACTGTAAATATTGGGAACGCCCGCAACCCGGATGACTATGGCGCTAGATATATCATGTAGCATTCATGCGGGAAGACGTTTTGAGCTTACGACAACAATATCAAGCCATTGCTAGCTTGTCGCACTTGTTGATGCTGTCGCTATATTACGGGGTATTTTACATTAACATCAGGGCCGTCACGAACCGGTCCGATCAAACAGTTGGAGCCTAGATCTCCCTTCTTGTTGAGCAAGTTGGGGTCCACCAGGAGCTCCAGGGGGGGTTCACCAGAGGGGAAAATGCAGTAAACTCTCCCTATCATCTTTAGCAGTCAATTATATCATAGCTTACTGAGAATCAAGTGATATTCTACCAAACAAGTGACAAAGCATCAAGATTTATGGAAGCACTGCAATGTCCAAGATCGATAGTCTCCGGCGACGGGCCGTGTGCTGCCTGGCACCGTGCCAATTATAGTCATTAACCGTGTGGGGCACACGCTGACCCCCGAACCGGCCTCCGCCCGCACCTGCCCGGGCTGTGGCGCCGTTTGATTCGTTGCTGACCGGGGAGCGTGGCCCCGACGAGACCGATGCGGAGTGATGTCAGTCGCACGTCCCTTCCCGTCTTCATCCACACTTGCTGATCTGACAAGCCAGACCACAGCTCATCACTTCAACGTCACACCTCTCACATCTCATCCACAAAAGGAACATCACGAAACATCCAGCACCATGGGTTTGAAGGTAAGTACTGCTGGAAATGCTACTTATCGTGGTGCTCACAACGGCAATTAGACACTTTCGGCAAAGGCGGCAGCAGCGCTGGACAAGGAGCTGATGAGCACTGGCGCGTTCTCCATCGACCAACTGATGGAGCTCGCTGGTCTCTCCGTCTCTCAAGCAGGTCAATCAACAGCCGCTCCTTGCCCGTCGTTGAGGACCAATTGCTGACGCCAAGCCCAGTCTACCGCGTGCACCCGCTCAGCAAGGGTTCGAATGTTCTGGTTGCCTGCGGGCCTGGCAACAACGGTAAGCGTCACCTGCACCTCGCGCGTCCGCGATATAAGCTTATTTTTGCATCATAGGTGGTGATGGTCTAGTCGCCGCCCGTCACCTTCGTCACTACGGCTACAAACCCAGCATTTACTACCCCAAGCGGAGTCAGAATGAACTGTACCAAGTAAGTGAGGATGTGTCTACCTTTTGTCTATCTCGTCATTATGAGTCGTGGATGCATAATACATTGGGGGGCAAGCGCTCCTTCTGGGAACATTGCCACCACACTCTATCACCGACTCCTCGTCGTCGAGTCTCTTCCACATTGCACATGATTCAAAATGCTTTTGTTTTTGTGAGAATCTTTCTTCCACCTACGCTTCGCTATGCAAAGCCGCACAAACCTTGTTTTGTGCTCGCTCCTCCCCTCGAGAAAGAAAACGGCGGCATAGTTTGCGTGTATATCATGCTGCCCGTACAATCGAATTCCCCAGGAAAATTTTGTCGGGGGCTTGCCGTGCATCGGATTGGGGCTAATCGTTTTCTCAGCGACTGGCGCAGCAGCTGGAGGACTTGAACGTCCCATTTGTGGACGACTTTCCCACGGCCCTGAAGTCGACGGACCATATCGTGGATGCCATCTTCGGTTCGTTCAAGAAGTGCTCTTTTTACTGTTGACTGTCGTTCCGCGCGCCTAACGTCGTGATCTCAGGATTCAGCTTCTCTGGCGAGGTCCGGGAGCCCTTTCCGGCGGTGATCAAGGCGCTCGAGGAGACGAAACTGCCCGTAACTTCAGTTGACGCCCCATCATCATGGAATATTGAGGATGGCCCGCCATCGTCTGGCCTTGGCAGCTCTTTTCACCCTGAGGTACTCGTCAGCCTGACAGCACCTAAGCCGTTGGTGAAGCATTTCAAAGGACGACACTTTGTCGGAGGAAGGCATGTCCCAAGCTTGAGAACCCCCAAAACTAAGAAACTTTTCGCAGGCTAACCTTGGGAGCAGATTCGTTTCGCCAGGTATTGCTGAGACATACAACCTGGACCTTCCACAGTATGAAGGCATCGACCAGGTGGTAGAAGTGGACAATCACGGTCAGAAGCTGTAAATGAGGTTAGTTCTACCAAAATTTGGGACATGTCTCCCGACGATTTTGACAAAGACTCAGGGTTGCTTACTTTTAGTTTCTTGTCGTCCAGGGGTAGTTGTCTAAATGACCAGACAGCCTCCCACTCGGCTATTTGGACAGACAGGACTTGGACATCGACCGTCGAGCATCTGCATTGGGCGAATTACAAGACCCTTGGGACACTCCAGAAGGGGAGGATGGTATTCGTGGCAGAAGGCGACATAGACGAGGTATAGTCTCCGACAGACTGGACAGACAGATTTGTGCTCAACGCACATGAAAGCCGAATGAACAAGATTTCGCGCTTCTAGGAAAGCGTCGTTTTTCGGTGATGGTAGTACGTGGTGAAGGTGATGAAAACGCGGGTAGTCGTTCTGTGTGCTCGGAAGAGGGCAACATGGAAGTGTTACTGTTCCTCGTCAAGGCAATGGACAACAAAGCGGATGACAATAGGCGGAGGGACCACCAGGCTTGGTGCTGCTGCTGCTGCTGCTGTTGCTGCTGGCGACTGGTGTGCCAGACTGGCGGCCCAAGTGTGGCTGATATAAAGAGCAGATGTGGCTGCTGCCCCCCGGCGAATATGCCGGTCATCCAATGGGACTGCAGAATTTGTGAAAGAATCGCCACACGGTCGGTTCCACAGGGACCCTTGCCAGGGCCGGAGCGTTTTTAACGACAGACGTTGTGACGAGGGTGCCGGAGGATCTTTTTTTGGTTGGTAGATGCGGACTGGGGGGGACCGTTGACGTTGGACGAGGGGGGGGGTTCAAGGGTGTGTGTGGTGAGGCGTGAGCCACTGAAGAAAGCCTGGGCCAAGCGTACGTGTGAGCGACGAGCTTCCGGGAGGGCTAGGGGGTAGCGGTGGGGTGGTTAAAAACCAACGGAAAAAGAGAGAGGTGATAGGGGCGAAAGGTGAGGGAAGGGAAAAGAAGGGGGAAAGGATGGGAGAAAGGTAAAAGGGACCCGAGGCGACTCGAAACGACGTGAAGTGACGGGAAGGGTCTAAGGAAGGGGCTTTCCGAGGGGGCAGGGCAGAGAGGAAGAGTTGAGGGTGAGTGAGTGAGAGCGAAGTGAAGTGGATAACAAGCCAACGCAACGGCGCGGAACAGAGCGACAGAGAGCGAGGCAGAGTCTAAAGAGACTGATGAATAAGAATTTTTGATTTGTCTAGTTGGGTATATATTTTGGTGCGTCCCATATCCCATTCTTTTTTACGACAATCCCAGTCCGCGACTCCCCTCCCTTCAAGCCGGACGGACAGGCCAGGTAAGAAGGTAGAGGGTACGGGAGGGACAGCACGAGGTACTCAAGGTACAGAGTACATGGAGTAACAGTGAGTTTAGTCAGGCAAAAGGCAAGGACAGACAGGGTACAACAGTGTTAGGTGTGTCGAACAGCAGTGTAGAGAAGGGCAGAATTCCCCCATCCCCCATCTGCAATCCCCAGGCCCAGGGACCGAGGGATTCCGGGCTGGGCTTGGGAGGGAATCAGGGACTCAGGGAAGGTCTGGACTGGCCACCACCACCACCACCACCACCACCACCCACCAGGAGAGGTAAGGTTCCTACGGGTACACAGAGCAAAGCCACAATCAGTGGCCTCCAATTGCCCAATGCTCTCCAACAGGAGGGGAACTGAGCTGGTGAGGGCACCGAGTGGAGGGACTGGAGGAACTGGAGGGCGGGCTCAGGGAAGTTATTTGATGGGGCAACTCTCCAACTCCAACAGCTTGAAGCAGAAGACGAAGGCCGGGAAGTCCCCATTTGGAGCCTTTGGGGCCCTACCGGAGCAAATGCTCCTGGTTCCCCCTGTGATAGGCCCGAGCGGCAAGGCAGCGCTTACGGGGCCGCATGGAGCACTGCGTGGCACTACCGAACGGAGCCCGCTTTTATTTCTCTGTCGAACTCGAACGGAATCCACCGTCAAGCAGAGGACAAGCCACCCGTTTTTCGCAGTGCAGTTGGGGTGAGGTGAGGTGAGGTGCTGCTGCCAGTCCGTGGCCACTGTCGAGCGTGTGGAGAGTGGTGTCACTCGGTGCCGTGAATGGGTGGCAGGTGCAGGTGGCGCTACTGACGGGAAGGAAAGAATGAGATGCGCCGGTTCAACGCTACTGCCTATTGTATTTGCCCGGAACAATGGTTTGCCATGAGGGCACCTTGCGCTTGCCGTCTGCCCGCTAATTATGTACCGTGTGGGAATCGTTGTATTCCATTGTTCTTTCCCTCTTGGAGAAAGGAACCAGCCCGCCTCGGTCTTGCCCACGAGGCAAGGCAATCGCGACCAGCAGAGGGAAAGCACGGTTGGCCTACCCGTCGCCTGCCCGAGGAAGGAAGCCAGCCGTGCCGTACTTGTAGAATGGAAGGAAGGGTCCAACAGGGATTCAATACGAAAGTAGCAGGTACATGTGCCATATTCGTTCGTCGCGCCTTCCTCTTCCTCTCAACTGCGGAGTACGTATCCCGCAACTGCCCACCCCGAGATTCCCATCTGATCAGCTTCCGCGTGCCGTGCCTGACGGTTCCCGGCCTTCCTTACCTCACCCTGCTTGCCCGCCACGCCTCGTCCGGTCAACCTTCCCTCCACCTTGAGGTCCTGTCTTCGTTCTCATCATACTTCATCGCACGTCTCCGACAGCTTTCCCCGTCAACCAACAACGCCAGCGGGGTCGAAACTTGTCGCTTCGCTCTGTCCGCTTGCTATTTTGCTCCTGCCCTCTCCGCAAGGCCCATTCACAGACGAGTCGTGCTACTCTGCTCGGTTTCCGACCCCCGGGGCACTCCGTTTTGAGGTTCCAATCCCCGTGTCGGAGGGAAAAAAAAGGGCTTACCTTCGTCAGTTCAGGACGATTAGCTCCGGACCGCCAGGGCAGGGAGACAGGGCATCAGGGCAAAAAAGTGGCGGAGAACACACGACGACGAGCTCGATATCGCAATTCAACCCGAAAATCCCATCCGGCCCGCGCGGCCTTCGATGTACCAGCCTATCCTATCGCCTTGTCGCATCTCGCCTGTCAATCAGTCAGCTCCCTCCCCCTGCCCTGTCGCTTCCTCAAGAGCCGACCCAGTCTGGAGGTGCAAACACCACGTCATAGACGACCACAAGCTACACCACAGCTTCAGCTCCGAGGGATGGCAACAGCGAGCCCCTCCTGGCACATTTGGAGTCAGGACTTGAAGCTCAAATTTTCCGACAAGAACAAAATCACAAAGTTCTCGAACCGTCACCGCCTCAATTGGATCATGTTGGCCTCTACTCGGCAGGTGACGACGTCAAGACGAGCGAGTCCAGCTTCATCGGGCGTTCCCGACCCAGCCAACAATGAAGGCAATATGCCATTGACGCAAATGGCGTGGGGCCGCACAAGGCAGTCGTGCTGGGAGCCCCTCGCCTGAGGAACATGAATATTCACATCAACATCAAACGAGGAGAGAGAGAGAGAGCTACAGGCCACAAAGTGCACGAAACTTCTGGTGGCTTCGAGAAAGCAAAATGGGCGCGTCTGGACCATGTGGCGGCCCTGGACGGGAATGCCCTCTTGGCCTCCCGCCAGGAGGAAGCTAAAGCAGCCTTGGTGGCGAATCACCTTCCATTGGCCCCTACCAACTTGAGGCTCATTTCCTGGCTACTGCCCGCGCATGTGGCAGCTGGCGCACGACGTTCGCTGAGGCCATGCGCACTGCAGCTATTGGACGAGCCCGGCAGCCACAGTTGCCGTAATTTTGGCCCGTCAAACTCTGCGATCTCCCTCACACGACCCTCAGTCAGGGATCGCGCCGCTTCCTGGAGAAACCTCCCCACGCTGCTCCGTCCCAACCACAATTCATTGGTGCTTCATCAACACCTAGCTCCCGAATCGCTGTGTCATTGGCTACGCGCATCCGTCGAGAACACTTCCGTGCAATGCCTCGTCCACACTGTGCTTGGCGGTCAGCAGCTCGGCATCAAATTGCAGCCAGTCGCATGTTGGCTTAGATTGCGAAATTCGTCGGAGGAACGCCTCGGCATGGCGGCGGTCACCAATGCTATGCAACGATGTGTATTTCTTTGCTGCAAGCTTCGTAATACCGCTCTGCAGTTTGGAGCATTCCGTCCGCTTCAGATACCAGTGGGTGGTTGTAGGTCACCACGAGGGTCAACGTGGCGGATAACGGTCCCTTCCGACAAGATTCGGCGGATTTTGGCCTTTCAACCAGGGGTCTAACAAGGGCCCAATACAATGATGGGAGATAGCTGATGAGGCCCCGAGTGGGTATTACAATCAAGCTGGTGAACATGACCGGAGGGCCTCCGGTGGTCCCAGAAGGGCGGATAACGATTTGGCTTCAAGATACGGAGTATCGACGCTCAAACGAGATGCAACCGCTGCAGCGGAGCGGGCAGGCAGTATGAGCAGGGTATCGCAGTTCTGCATCTTCTTGCGTGCTACAACCGCTTAACGAAAATGGTCCAAATACCCCGGCATCCTCCCCGCCAGCTCGACCCTCGCACCCGGTCCATCATCATCTTCCCTGGAGAAACATCTCCGCCGTCAGCTCCTCGTCTCGACTCACGTCATCATGGATGGCAGTGGGCACACGAATCTGACTGTCACGGCTCGCATACCCGCTGTCGACACCCAACGAGATTGAGTTTTATCGTCCCAGCCGTCCCGGCCGTGTTTTGACCACAACGACACACCCCGGCCGAATACGCCCGTGGGCCTCACGCTCGAGTCGTGCTGAAGTTTTCGAGATACCACCATCAGTTTCTGCATGTAATTCTGTCTGTGTGTGTTGTTCTGATAACCGACAGCTGGCTCTGGCCCCACACCGAACCCCGCCTACACAACAAAAGGGGGCCTTGGTCTCCTGCAATGCAATGAACATTTGCTGCATCCTCATCCTTTCTCATGTTGGGCCGCGACCATGTGCCTTGGCTTTTGACCAGCGGCGTCCTAGGAATACTGGATGCCGGGCAATCCTCTCCGGTGCCGCTCTACGACACAACGCCGCTTTGTCCGTACCGGCGACACCTCAACACGGGCTCCCGGATCCCAGTCATCCTACCGACAGCAGCAGATATCAATGGTCCGTGTCTCGGAGCTGGCTCCGTCCCGACGGCCTCGCATGAAAATCAGTGCCCTTCTTGGAGACACCGTCTGCCATCCCACGGAAGCCTCAGCGGCGGTGACCACTGAATAAGCCAATCTTTTTGCGACTCGTCTAAATGATTCTAGAGGTGAGAGTTTCGGGCAAACCGTGCTGATCCTTGCCGCTTGGGGCAACGCACGGCGATGGTATCGCAGTAAAATTTTGATGGTCGCATGCCACCCTTTGCCCCTGCGGCAGCTGCATAGCCCCCTCCGACGCTTCCAAGGTTTGAGGGCATTCGCACATTCATCCAACCGGTGGTATTGCACTATTCCACTACAAGTGCTCCGGCCGGAAGCGATATTACGGCCGACGGCTACGCACGTCTTCCGTGCTAATCAATGCACACACCTGACCACGAGGATAATCAGTGACCAAAAATGCAGATTTCATGACAATCGTTTGCCGTTGTCGCCTGATTGAATCGGGAGTGATGGCACTCGGCCGGGTGTTTCGCGAAGATTCCAGCAATTTGGGGATCGGGTGGGGCGGGGTTTTGGGTTTGCGTCAGACAAGACGCGCCGGGGCTGCAACAACCCCGATTTCGGTTCCCGACATGCATGCGATCATCGTCAGTGACTTTTGCCAGCCGTAAGTGAGGGGTCCTGAGTTAGTTTTGACAACGAACAATGGTTTTGACGGTTCTCCGCATGGCATTGCTTATTCTATCTCAACTCAGCGGCAGAGCGGCCCGAGCGATACCTCCACGATGTACTCCGGTGTACAAGTACAGCCTCCTACTTTGTCTTCCCACTTGCAGGCCTCGGTATCGGCCAAACCGTCTTATCCATGCTCCCATGACGTTGAATGGCCACATTTTGCCTGCCGGTAATGTTCAACTGCATGAACCGATATGGAGGCCGGGCCACCTCTCGATTTGGATATCGTGCACTTATGTTAGAGGCCTTATCTCTCTACAACTGGGACAGGCCTCAATAATCTCCTAGTCAAGTCTAACCCATAGACTCCGCCGTAGATAGATAGTCTCCATTCGATGGCAAAAAGTTTATAATAGAACAACACCTGTCAAGTTTTGAAAAAGTTTTCTTCAGCAACAACTGGCAAAAAGCCGCGTCACTCCATCACGAAAGCAGTGGCGTATATTTCGTTAGCAGAAGCTGCGATTCGATTCTCTCTGACTACGTCCTTCGCGAGGACTAACTTCAATGGTCCATCTCCAGACATGACACCGCCTCCGAGCTCCGCCGTGTGATTCACCACCACCGCCGCTGCTGCTTCCTCGGCCCCGTTGGAAAGATCCCTCCAGACCCGACGACAACCTTCTCGCATGTGTCTCGACTCTCTTCCGGAGCATCTGTAGGCTGGCGAGGTACCGCTCGCATCGTCGGGTGGTGCTGACCAGGCTGTCGTGGGAGAAACTGCTCCGTTGCCACGGCGGGACGACGAAGGGGGCGCCGGCGGGGAGGGCGTGGTAGGGCCCGACGCGCGTCAGGCAGGGCGTGCAGCGGCCTGGGAGGATGTAGGTTGTGATGGAGTTTGTGTGGTTTAAGTGGCAGACTTGGGCGGCGGGCGTGAGGGGGCATGTGTGGCGGTTGGCGGAGGTGATGGCGTTGCAGGAGGGGCATTTGAGGATGTGGATTGTGCACATTGTGGCGATGGCGAGGGAGGTTTGGTGGAGGTGAGAGGAGGATACGTGGTGTTGGGTTATTGGGTGGAGAGTTGAGAGATGGATACGTGGTGTCGAGTTATTGGATTGGTAAGTTGTGATGCTCTTATGGAGTTGAGGAGGTAGTTGCTGATTGAGGCGTTGAAGTGAATTGGAAGGTAGGTTCGATGGTGGTGATTAAGTGAATGTGTTGCTTGAGTTGTGATGAAGTTGGTGATACTTGAGTTCTGGTGCCAGCTTGTGAAGAGGAATGGGTTGATGGGCGTTGAAGGAAGGTGCGATGGTGGTTGTTTGCACCTGCCTCATTAAACGAGTAACATTCTCAAGGCAAGGTAAGTTCAGTTGCGTTCTGAGCCGTCCTTGTCCAACACTTGAGTGATGCCCAGTCGCGACTTTGAGGAAGTACAGATGGCTTCGTTGCTCTGGCATGTACTCGGGTCCTCGGCGAACAAGAAATGCAAATGGCTTCGGTACGAAGCCTCTTAGTTGAATGGTGAGACTTCACCATGGCTGATTGATACGTGGGCTTTGCCATTGTTGACATCCTATTATGCCACGACCTATGCAAAGGTGTGATTTCATACTTCTATACCACTGTAGGCTGCATTTTACAGTATCACCACTTGCTTTCATAGAGACAACTCTACCGTCAACAGACCCTGTGCAATCAGTGAAAAGTAGAAGCTGACGGAAAGATGGCGGAGGGGACGATGGCAGAGACGAAGACTTTGAGGCTAGCGGCAACAAGAATGGAGGTGGTAACAGAGAGGACAGTAGGAACTACAGAAAACAAAAGCGCACATCTGTTGCGGACATTGTTCTTTCCTTTCAGAAACGATATTGAAGTAGATCAGAGCAAACTGATAAACCAGTTGCTGAGTCCTAGGTTTCGAATGCTTTGACGGTAAACATCTGACTTCCGAACGTTGTTACTGACCATCATTCAATTTCTTCGTCATCTCATCCGAAGCAAGTTGTGTTGATTGTAGACAATATGAATACGTAGCCACCCTCGAATGCTACTCGTCTCGTTCAATGTCGAGGCGCGCTCAAGGTTTGGCCTCTGTGTTTGGTCTCACAAGCCCGCTCTTATCCACAAGAACCACATCGTCACGATCACTACATCTGAACGCTTTGACGCTGTGATTCGAGACTTTGGGATGACGGACCGAATGGGAGGCATCAAATCTCTACATGAAGTACCCCATCTTGGGTCCGAGGTTTCTCGCCTTCACAAGGAATTTACTCGAGAATCCAATCAGAACTTTGCTGAACGAGTGATGGAGCAAGAAGACAAAGGCCCCTCTACTTCTTCACGAGAGCAAATTTTATTGTACACGTGGGTACAAAACCATGATCAAGTTATCCACGGAACTAATAGAATATCTTTCCTAGACTCTACAACATGCAAGTTTTAGTATGCCTGAGTAAAACTTTCACTCCTTCACAGAAAACGGTGTTTATTAAGTCTTTGAGCATTCACGAACAGACCCGGTCCGTCGACACTCGGATGAAATGGCATCGCCTCATGCCCAAGTGTACATCGGTGAGACTCTGGACCTGCTCGAAAAGCGGAAGCATACACGTTTTGGTGAAGATGGAAAGCTCACGGAAGACGATTTTCCAGCCATGGAGTAGTATGCTGGTGAGCTTGAGACAATGAATGCTGTGCAAGCCACCGGCTGTGAGCGTTGACGTGAGGTATTTTGCCGCCCATGCGAGCGATTTAGGCAAGCTTTTGGAGGCATTTCGGAGTATCTCGGAGGATGAAGCGACGATGTCTTTGATCTGCAATTGAACATTTTCGGATATGATTCCTTGAAGCGGGCTGCTGCTGAGGTAGTGTTGCGTCATCCATGGTTGAATTCTACTGAGATTACGCAGAGATTGAGAAGTGTAATAAAAGAGTAGGAGCTGTGCAGCAGCCTTTTTGAGCCAGAAGCGTGTTTCTCATGACACACGAAGTATTGCAATGATCTCTGCTCTTTCCAAATACAGCTCAATAAGTAAGATGATCGTTCAAGACATTCTTGGTAGATTTGACTACGAATGTCTCGATAGACACATTGAATCCGTGCCGAGGTGATTGAAACTATACACGGTTGTAACCGACGGAGTCCTATAGAGTAGCAGGCGCCAGCCAACTCCCTGGCCGCTAACCGCAAGTTCCGCTGAGAGCCGGATGTGAACTAAGATCCGATCGAGTGTCCAAAAACTAGTTCTGATCCACGCTCGGGCCCACCGTTCGCCAGCGCCGTTTCTGGGGGAAGCTAATCCCGGCACCGACCTTTAACCTCCGGACCCACTCGGATGTAGCGCCTGTGTCACGATCCGACTCGGAACTTGACTTACACCACCGGATTCAAGGACGAGAGTTCGCGGAGGTTTGACGACCGAAATTTTCGGTCCGCATTAGTTCCAAATGCATATAAGGCTGCTGGGGAGTGCGTGTCTCGAAAATGGCATCACCATCAGCAATTCAACTCATTCACCAAACCCTGTCCAGAAAACCTATCACGTCTGCCCATCATGTCTTTCGACCTCAGCAACCCAAACCGCAAGATCCACGCCGGCGTGATCTTGACCAAGGGGTATGAATCCAAGCCCCAAGATGGAGTCAACTAACGTGGCCACAGCATCACTGAGATGCTCGATGTAGCTCCCTTCGAGTTCTTCCACTGCTTCCAATGGTCCGGGGACAAGGAGACTGCAGCCGCTATGAACCTTCCTGAGAAAACGATGGAAGACGGACTCGAGTTTGAGCTGCACTGGGTCACTGAGGATGGCAAGCCGGCTAAATTGGCGAGCAATGCTCAGATCCTGCCCACTGTAAGACCACGCGAGCCCCACCAGACGTCGTCGCAATCCAGCTAACAATGTGAAGGACTCCTTTGAGTCTTGCCCGCCCCTTGACATTGCTCTCATGGGTGCTCATGACTTTAAGTACAAGACAAGCCCCGCCGAGATTGACTTCATCCGCAAGACTTTTGAACAGTGCAGCGCATTCCTCACCATCTGCGGCGGCATGGTGCCTCTGCTCGAGGCTGGCATTCTCGCTGGCAAGACATCCACATGTCCTCGTATGATGTTCGAGTTGATGAAAAAGACCGTGCCGGTAGTCAATTGGGTTGACAAGCGCTGGGCCCGGGATGGAAAGTTGTGGACGTCTAGCACCCTACTCAACGGTACGGACTTGATTCGCGCTTTCGCCACGGAGACTTGGGGTGGGAGAACGGGAATGATTGAGTTCTTCCTTGACGGGGGCCATTATCCTGATAGAGATGTTGACTTCAAGGATTTCAAGGGGCAGAATTATCAGATGAAGCAACTTCCAGCCTGATACAGATAGTCAAGACTTGCGTCAAGTGTCGATGCAAGAGATGCTCGAGGACTACCACGCTTCAAATAGGTCCTCCTGCACAGAAATATATCATAACTGCTATTTAGCGGTGCCAGATAACTTTTTTGATATCTGAATGTAATATGTAGAGTTGAAGCCAATCAGATGGCGCATACTGGTCTAGGAAGGGTCTGAATTCTGCGCGAATGAGAATGCGTTGAAGCGTTGGGCATGAGAAGGCTCATTTTAGGCACCAGTGCTTACAGAAGCCCCAGGACGCCTTACATTGGGGCTGTGTTTACCGTGTTATAATTCGTCCGTTTCCGAATCTGCATCTACGCCCAACATTCAAAACTGGATCGCTCAGCGCAAGTCACGACAACGCGACTTCTAGAGGCACTTGGTCATTCCCGTCAGATACTCCCCTCCCTGTCCTAACACCTTATGCCGGGAGAAGTTTTCAAAGTCTCCCTGATATAGACTCATAACTCTTCATGACCATTTGTAGCCTGCACTATGGGTGGCGTTGTTAAGAAAAAGGAAGATAACGACACCAAGGGGGAACAACGTCAAAGCACCAATCCAACACCTTCGTATCATCTCTGCCCCGACTTCAGTATTGCTCCACCGCCAAATGGACACCTGCAACTTGGTTCAATGCTTTCAGGCCTCGACATTGACGGAGTCTCGTCGCCACTTGACTTTAACGCGACTAAAATCGTCCCAGAATCGGAACTCTTACCACGCAACAGTCCTCAAGTTCTCAAGGGCTTCAGTCGAAGCTTGGGCGATCTTCGAGGTCTTCGTGGCAGCATGTGGGCTCGATTGTTCGGAAACATGAGCTCATTTGCAGGCGCCACAGCCTCGTTCCTCAAAAGCCGCGATCACGACGAAATTCTAACCATTGACAAAGTTTTTATTCGATATTTTATCCCGAGCAAAGAATACATGAAACAAGCACTTGAAATCGATGGGGTGGACTTCTACATCAAAGATACCAGAATGAGAGAATCTATATACATGGTGACTGGCCTTATGTGGGCCGAGGGCGCCAGACTTTCAAAGGTTTCGCCCAGGGCAAGCCGCCCCAGCGCACAACTGGCTATGGCAGGTCTAAACACTGACAGCACTGAAACAAACAGAACGGCCGCCGTTGAAGAACGTTTTGCGACAAGTTTTGACGGCTTGTCGCCCTTTCTTCTCGGATTGCGGGTGCGAAGGATATGGTGGGACAAGAGCCGTGTTAGACATGATGCCCTTGAAACTGTGGGTGCTACTCTGGGTAATCAAAACCCAACAGAGGAGATAGCGATTGACGGCATGTGTTTCGCGGATGATGAGTCAGATATATTTAACGGCAACGGACTGACTGCGGTTCAAGAAACTCTATTGGGAGAGCCTGGGTCCTTCATTTGGGTCTTGCCTTGATGTGGCTTGTACATTCCCCTGAAGCACTAAGCTTTTATCATGACCTTAGGCTGAATATTCGGATTCTGTGAGCCACATCATCGTTCTATCACTGTAACAAGTGGCTGAGTACAACAGCTCGCCAACACGTGGGATTGTAGACTTATCGGAGGCCTTGTACAATGTACAGTCAAGGCTGTGCTTTTTCACTGAAAAGGGGCTATTTATACCAATTTTATCAACATATCAACGGAAGCCTAACTACTCGATACCCCGCAAGACCCCGTTGATCCACGATGCAAACACCTCTGATGGAGTTTCACCGACCCGCCGTGACCCGGCCCCAATTCTCCAGGGAGCTACATATCGATAAGGATATTGAGTGCCAGTCCCATGGTTCGAAATATCCTCAAGCGCTTTTCTCATGTATCCAGGGCGACGTATATATCTTCTTGCCCATTCACTAACCTGTGGTACTTGTCTAGCCAGATCCAGAATCGTAGCGGCGATTCCGGCTGCGACTGGTGTTGCGAAGGAAGTACCAGATCTGTGCACTTCTAACCACTTTGGCCCTGACGATCCACTTCCTGTCTGGGTGCTTCTTTGCAAAAGCTTATGTCCCATGCCTAGAGTCATAAAATTGTCTCCGCTTGCTGCTATTGGGTTTATGCCACCATCGTTGCCCAACCCGTCTGAGGCATGGACACAGATGACTCCGCATCTTGAGCTCGCTGGGAACGCACGAGACTGGTTCTTTCCAGCATTCGATGCAGCTGCAAACATTATGCACTGCTCGACTGAAGCCTTCTGCATGGCGTCTTCGATTATGCGCCAGATTTGAATGCGCCTGTCCATGATTTCTTCCACGTTTCCCTGAGTGAGCACGGGCGAGAGCATTGTCGAGTCCATACCGAATGACATTGAAATAATATCGACGTTCCAGTTGTTGACGGCATGGTCAATGGCCTATTCAAAGCTTTGGTCAGCTTATCATTGTAGCAATTTTTCATTGTTTTGCTCTAACTCAGCAAGATGGCGTAAAACTGACCTTGGCTATATTTTCGGCTTCAGCTTCGTTGAACCTGGTACCGCTGAAGACTTTTGCAACGTAAATATCTGCTTCGGGAGCCGATTTATGGAGAAGGTGAACACAATTTGTGCCGTGAAGAGAGTCGTCCTCGTCGTTGTAGTCAGTACCCTCTCCAACCCAACTGTGGCACCATTCTTCCCTGATTCTTTGTCTCCTCTTTGCTGATCCTACTGCTGGACATGTAAAGTCGATCCCAGTATCGAGGATTGCTATTCGGACGCGTCTCTGTGCTGCAGCAACCGCTGGGGCGTTTGGCCGAGCATTCCTGCAGCTAGCATAGGTTTGATGAAAAGCATCTAATCTGTCCAAAAACTGTGTAGCTCTTTCAACAGCTCTAATTTGATTGGGTTAGTACTATCTTACCGAATTTGATACAGGCTATTGCCCTCGAAGAATCTGTAAGGTGTTGACGTACTGTAGGTCTCCAGAAGCGTTCTCTCCGTCAAATAAACAGATAGAATTTGTATGACTTCCCCTTTTCGCAATCAAAAACTGAGCAGGATCCTCTACGGGAAGGGTTAAGTTGCTGTCTAGCGTAGTCAAAATATCCTTAAAGATCAACTGCCAAGCCGTTTCGATTGGGACGATCGAACTTTCCATATTTATGAGTTTCCTGTATTGTGATTCGAATTCCAGACAGCGCTTGGCTGCTTCAAGGAATGGCAGTGTCTCTATATCTGGCTCTTTGCCGGTCGCGTCGTCAATGCGATTTGCGATTGTCCTTCGGAGAGTGATCCGTGATCGTTGTAGCTCACTGTAGGCTCCTGTGGCTCTAATCATTTCCAGGCGTTCGCCTTGCGCAATTCCGAGCAGAGTTTTGGCCATAACAATAAATATGCCGAGGAGTTCGGGCTCGTTAGATACGTTCGAGTTCTCTGAAACAGCCAGAAGGATGGAACTTTCCTGTTGACTAGCATTGTTCTCTACTCGGCATATCGATACGCAGGGCGTGAGGTCGTTCTTCACCGGATCGCCCAGAAAGAAGATAGATGTGGGGCTCCAAGTAACAATGGGATAGTCGTTATCGATGGACAGCATTAAGCCAAGAATAAGCTTGACGCAAAGCCTTCGTCGCTGCTCAATTCCTAGCTCTATCTTCCTTTGCCCGGTTTTGATCAAGAGATCCATGGGAGGCCGCTTCGCGAACCAGCCATCGACAATAAGATCCCAGAGATTGGTGTTATCATTTGGTAGTGGCGGGTCTTCCTTGCGCCCTTCCAGACTGTATGGGTCACGAGGAACGTGAATTCCTTCTTGGGACTCCTTAGGAACGTAAAACTCAAAGTCTCTGTCATCATCTTGAGCTTCCTCAAGACATTCGCAAAGTGTTTGTTCACTCTGCGTTGCGGCAATTTTGGGTCTGGAACACGTATCGAATTAGTAAGAATACTGTTTGCGAATACGACTAACAAGAATCTTACTTACTCAAGGTAGCACATGTTCGCAGGTTGCCATATGCTTTTCGAACACGAATTGATAAATAGACGAAGCTTGTGCCTCGCCTCAAGACTGCTTGTGGTATCTTCCCAGCCAGGCAACTGCAAAACTGCTCTGTGTGTTGGATATCTGCATGCGCCAAACTGCGAGATGATGACCTTGCATGCAGCATACATCTGATTGCGAAGACTTCGAAGCCCATTGAAAGAGGTGAAAGACTTCGATGAGGGAGCACGGACACTTGGCCTCGCTGTAAGAGACGTTATCGATCTTCGAAGGCGATTTACCACGTCATTTACGTCTGACAAGCATTCCTTCATAATGAGTATTTCTTCTATCATACGACGTCTCATGTCTTTACGTGGCCACTTTTGTGTTGGATCTCGGAGTGCAGCAAAGGCCGCAGCTACCTCTGCATCCGACGCAATATTAAAAAGGTATGATGTTTCCATGTCTCCCGACTTCGGATTTGGGATGAAGTCGAACATTGAATCTGCAGACGATGGTGATTGAATATACTCAATGAGATTCCCGAAGTTCGGATAATCAAAGCTTATCGCGTCGAGCGATGTCTGGTCTTGGATTGCTGATATATTGGCCCGGCTCTCGAGCAGGCCGCAAAGTCGCCGAAGTAAACGAGGCAAGTCATCAGCATCCGTTTCAGAGTCCGATTCTGAATCGTTATCTGCCTCTCGACAAGCCACTTCTGATTCCCAATGCAGAAGTACGTCGAGTTTCAAGGTTGTAAACGTCGTACGAATCTGGGTATTGAGCTCTCTAGCAGCGTTCCACAGCTTCCAAGACCCAGCCGAAGCATTGGGTAGCTCGCCGATATTTCCTCGATGATTTCGACGAGGAGGCCGAATGCGATCTGTAGCATTGCGTAGCGTATTCAGCAAGTACCACTCGATTGTGCTGCTAAGTCCTTCATTTGTCTCCGAGATAGGCGGAGCCATGGCGTCACGTCGATATTAGAAACTGTCCTGGTCGGCCTCTCAGCTCCGGGGCTTCCAACACCCGCGTCTCCTTCGCCAGTCTAGAACAATTGGGGAATAATTCGATGAGGGCCGAGAGCCATATCTGCAGCTGTGCTTACGATTCTGGTAAGACTTTCGGCGGAATAGTCGCTCAGGGCGTGGCAGTGTTTTTGAGGTGAGGGGTTGGTGGTGAGGCAAAAAGAAGAAAGTGCTGACTTCTGTCCGCTCACCCTACGAGGTGGGCTATGAGGGGTCCGGAGGTACTCAGCCTGCTGCCAAGTAAATCCTCACGTACATTCGCCAACGTGATTACGACAGCACTATGGTAGCGGCGTGGTAGACTCACTCCGTCTCAGTCTTGAAATTCGCACCTGCACGATAGTTCCGCAATTGCTTCATGGTGCCGTTCAAATTTGACGCAAAATCGTACGCTTTCCTTCATATTGTCTCGCTTTTTAACCCAAATAAGGGCACTTCCAGCCTGGCTGTGGCTACTGATGTTACCTGACATACATCCCGTCTTATCAAAATCTCGCCCATCTGTGGTACCGCCTGAGAACGTTATTGGACACGTCAGACATTTGGGCCGGTCCCGTGACAAGCCTGTTGATTTGCCATGCCTGCCGCCATTCCCCGCTCTGCATATCCTCATAATGCTGCCGTCAGGCAGTCTAGCTGAACTTGACGAAAATGACCAAGACTATCTACCATCATCTGAGCGATTGCTGCTCCGACTGAGTGCTACGGAATGTCCTCAGGGACCACCAAGCATTCCTCAAGGGCACATGTTCTCAGATCATTTGGACCATCCGTGATCAAACATGGCGAACATCATGTCTCCCAGAACGAGCCATTTTTCACTTGAGGCGGGCGGGTCTATTTCTATGACTGTGGCCGACTGCGAAACCAACCTCAAGAAATGTGTCGAAGCCATGCAATCCGATGAGGATGGCATATACGCAGGTATTCTGGAAGAGCTTCAGTCTAAATTTCTTACTTGGACTTCATACCTTGGCGTTTTTGCAGATAGCCAAGTTTGTCTGGATCGTCGTTTGGAACGCCATCCCCAGTACCGCGACCTTGTCCTCTGGGTGTTGGACACTCTCAATATGAATCTCTTGCATATGAGTAAGATTCAAGCAAAATTCTCTTGTTAAATCTGTCAAGATAGTCTTTACTAACTACATACTTAGTAACCGCGATCGGTCTTGACAACTCTGATTCGGACGATTCTTCAGATGATGAGCTTGAGCGACGAAAGGTCGAGCTCAGCGGTATTCAGTCATCCATAAACGAACTCAACCGACTTGCAATCTATATCCGGCAATCCTCCATGTCTTCACTTGACGCCCGAGTCAAGGCCTTTCGCTCCAGAAAGCCAGGTGAAATATGGAGGTTCCAAACAGTGGCGGATATTGCGCTGAGAACTCTTTACCCAATGGCGTCAGAAAGTCTTCGCCAGCAGCTAAGTAGCTCAATGGTAGATCGATATGCCAAACTCCTGTACTGGAAGGTCCATGATAGAAAACTGCGAACGGACCAACGTCGTGGAGCGGAGCCAGACTCCAGCAACATTTTGGTGCCCATAGAACAAATGAAGGCTGGAATGCCCACTGACTCGAGTGTTACAAAATCAAAGAACCACCAAAAGAACTCCAAAGGTGGCGCCAGAAGCAGCAGCTTGGAATTCAGGGCTGCTTCCGGGGTAAGCTCCTATCTTTCAGGTACAATCCCGTCCAACCTTGGTTCGCGACTCATTCTGCCGCCGGCGGAGAGCGAGTCACCGGCTAAGAAGCTAGCCAACGCCTCTACCGTAATTGGAACTGGAGTAGAGTTCCCGAAGCCACCGCACTTTGGTACTGGAGAGGATCTCAAGCCTTGCCCGCTTTGCCGTAAATTGCTCAAGAAGATCGACTGTTTTGATGAGAAATGGTGGAGGTAATAGCCTGCCGTCGCCGCTTTCAAGAAGGCTTTAGCTGACTTCGACAAATAGACATCATGTTAATGAAGACTTGACGCCGTTCATTTGCGTCTCAAACACCTGTTCTCAGTTTCCACAATTTTCCCGTCGAACGAATTGGGTAGAGCACATGGGCACCGAGCATGGTGCATTCTGGCAGCAGCACCACGCAAGAGACACTGGACGCTCCGACGACGTTTGTCCTATCTGTTGCATGGCTCTACAGGATCAGGAGCCAACGAGGCATCATGTCCAAAGTAGTGCGACGGGACATTTTGCACAGCGAATAGACAAAATGCGCCATTTCACGGATACAGCAAACCCTCGGCAACCGAGGCCCAGAACAGTCCAGTTCGACATCCCGAGCGGAGGCTCCAATATTAATGCACCTGCCGAACCCGCGCTTGGGCGTAATGTCTCGCAGCCCGTACGAATGTCCAACCCAAAAGAAAGGCTAATGATGGAACACATCGCCGGTCACTTGCAACGTTTGGCGCTCCTTGTACCACGATTGTCCGTAGAAACATTGACGTCTGGGGATGGAAACACAAAGAATATCGGTTCAGATGTCGATGCTAGCGGCAGCTTCTACGGAAAACGAAGCACTTTGGACGATTCCCTTGAGGACCTCACTTCAAACACCTTCGGCGAAGAAGAAACAGAGAGTTTGTACGAGGACCCTGCAGCAGAAAGCGGAAGTGGCCGTGAAAATCAGCACTCCAAAGATCCGGCCCAACTTTTTTTGGCATTTGACTATGGTAAAGCCCTTGAAAACCCAGAGGAATCAGAGGAAACAAAGAGCCTTCGCAAGGATCTTGAAGATCCGAGTTCTAACCTGAAGCCTCATGGGTTTTTCGTTCCGATATCACATCTACAGGATTTACTTACTGAGCCGAGACTTCATGGCATCCTACAGCAACACCGAAACATCGACAAAAATGTACTGGGTGGGATGAAAACATTCATTCTCAGACACGCCGTCAAAGTATTTGCTACCCTTGTATGGATCGGTAAAACAGAGTGCATTGAAAAGTTCTACAGAACTGGGTTCACGGACGCCATGCTACCCATTTGCAAGGCCAGCGATGGGGCTTTTATGACACTGGGACGTGCAGATCAACAAGGTGATAGAAGGATACAGGATATCTTCTTCTCTAAGCCCTGGTCAAGCACCTCCAGAGAAGAGTGGTGCATGGCGCAATGGATATTTCTGGCTCCCGTCTTTGATGAACTTCAGTTTCGATATTCTATTCACGACCAATACCCGCTACCAGTCATCAGGCATGGTGGCGAGGCAAACGATCTCTTCAATCACGTCCAGGCCGGCGAGATTCATTGGTCTCATTATCGTCATGCCGAATTGGGGGTCAGTATCCAACCTATCATTTGTTGCTGATAAGATACCCATGACACAAAGATGCTAATTTATCATCAGACATCGCCTCGAAACGTTCCGGTTGTAATCAAGCAGTCGAGAAAACCAAATGGCTTCGATCAGGCAGATTTCAATGCCGCCATCGAAATTGAGGCCGGGGCATTAGAAAGCATCAACAACTTGAACCATCGTCATTTGGTTAAACCATTAGCCTATATCACGAGAAAAGGAACACATTACTTCATATTTTCCGGAGCCGAAAACGGAAACTTGCGCAGTCTGTACAAGAGAGTGCGTCGGCCTCAACAACAGAAGTACACTAAATGGTTCTATGATCAGACCCTTGGCTTAGCCCAGGCAATTGAGGCACTGCACGCATCTCCAACGACGCAATTGCACAAAACTCTGACGCCGGACCACATAGTTTGTCTCAAGAATAGCTCGTCCAACTCAAACACATTGCTTGCCATTTCTGGCGTTGGCCTCGCCGGGTTCCGCGACATTGTCGCCAAGTCACGGACTACAAGATCACAATCCTTGAATGGTCGTGGCAGTGTCATTCTGTATGACCCGCCGGAGCAAGAGAAATCATCCTCTCCGTCACTTCAATGGGACATATGGTCTATTGGATGCATCTATCTTGAGATGATCATTTGGTTCCTTTACGGCAGCTCAGAGTTGGAACGATTCAGGGACGGCCTTGTGGTTGACAGACAAGTGGCCATGTTCTACGAACATTCTGAGTCCGCCAACTCTGAAGGTCTGACTTTCAGCAAAGCGGGTGTCCACGATAAAGATGAAGAAAGCTCGCACACATACGAATACACCAATGATGTGTTTCATGTCCATCCTCGGGTACGACATTGGGTCAGGAAGATTAGAAATGACCCTCGGTTTGAAAAAGACGCGGTATCCAGGCGGTTTATTGATCTGATCAGGGACAGACTGTTAGTACCCGAGGTATCAAGGTAATTTGAATAACCCATCCTGTCAATACCTAGCTAACAGTGATAGCCGAGCCAATTCTAGGGAGTTGAGAACAAAGTTAGAATCTATTCACAACGAGGTTATGGCCGCTCACCAGACAAATCAATGAAGGACCTTCGACCAAGGACCCCCAAACTTCAAATGATCTACCATCATATCGAGACTAGCGGGACGCCCCTATCAGATCGGCCAATTGAGCTTCTCCTCAAATCGAAGCACTGGGCATATTGCGATGTGGGAACGGTCTTAGAGCCAGGTAGTATCAATCTGAAACCAAAATTCATGGCATTCGCACTATCACCATTCTAGGTTATATGCCTGGCTGATAGCTCATTGCAACATGTAGGTATTTTGAAAGTAGGTAATGAAACACGACGGAATCATCCTTCTATGTCCGAATTATATAATGAGGTATCTGATGTAGCCAACAAACTGTTTAAATCACACGGTGTTCGAAATATGATTCAGTCAGTGATTCCTGGAAAGAAACATGAATCTGCGCCCCTGAAGCGTATTCCTCGCCACTGGCTGCGGCTCCTTGAGCTCGTCGATAGTATCAAACGACGCCACAGACTGCCTTGTGTCCCACCGCTCCAGATCCGGCCCGTTCCTCCTTGCGGCATCGGCCTTCTTCTTCTTGCGGTGCTCTGAAAAGGCGATCAACGAGATGCCGACGAGCAGGAGGAGTGCCACAACAATGGCAACAGCTGTCGTCGCAGGGCCGCCCATGCGCATGTCGGAGCCCGAGTTGTGAGAGGGGGCAGCCGGAGAAGGTGTCTGTTGGATGTTAGTTTCAGGTTTCATGCCATAACGCTTTCTTAGAGCGGAGAGCAAGACTTACGCTTGAGGCAGCGGGCACCTCATCAGCACGTCTGACCATCTCGATAAACATTGTGAATTAGGTATTGTGGGGGTATCTTGTAAGAAAAAACGCCGTAGAAAGAGAAGCAGTACTCCGGTAGACCAAAGGCGCAAGAGAGGCAAGTGATGTGGAAAGGAGAAGGTAGTGGAGCGAGATCCGAACTGCTGGGTTGGAGGTGATTAAAGTAGTATTCCTCGAATCCCATTAAACACAGCATGTTCGTCCCTGCGCATGTTTCACCGTGTGGGTGTCGTTCAAAACATTTCCCACCAACATCAGACGCCGTCCGTGATACCGCGAGGTGCAGCGGAGTAAGCAGCCTCCGGGCTGACCATGCATAGCACCTTTTGCATGTGTCCAATGTCTCCCCATCAATGCGGCTCTGTGTGGCAGCCCCTTATTGGAAACATGATTGGGCAGAAGTCGTGAGTGCAATGGGAAGGGTGCCGACACGGGGGTTGCCGGCCGCCGAATGACAACGGTCAACCTAATCATCTAGAGGGAGGGAAAGGTCGGCGGCGAGAACGTTGGCTGGGTCCATGCGACCGGCCGAAGGAGCCGGCGTGCATGCGATGTTTAACTCAACTTGTCGGACCGAAATAACCGTTAAGCTTGAATATTTGACACAGAACCCAAGGTGTCAGTCGGTCTTTAGGTTGAGATTATTTCAACGTCCCGTCGCTGACTGCCCAACGGCCTTTTCGCAATCCGGACACAATGGTGTCAGCAGACTTGCCCAAATACAGAGCGAGGCTTTTTCGCTTGGCAAGAGCTGAACTAATCAGAGGGAACCAGCTGTCCACCCCATTAGGCAGAGCTTCATGGTGACAGCGGGAAAAGGCGGTATTGCTTACATGATTCTACGATGATTCGACTGATCAATGCCATGAAGGCAGGCTGCTTACCTACGTTCATCACATCGTAAGACTTCAACGCCCGCAGAAGCGGTGAAGGCGACGGACCCTCCGGGAAGCATCACCAACAGCCAGATCCATGCCTTTGCAAAAAGAACTTCATGCATGAAGCCTCTTTTCCAGAAGCAGGATGCATGAAATTCCGCCAAGAAGGATGTCGGATTAGGCTCAGGTGAAGACCCCCATCCCCCATCCCACACCGAAGCTCACCTCTCTCACCTGTGGATGACAGGTTGGCCCGTGCACCGATAGTCAGGCACACCCATGTCCAGCCGTTCCTGAGATGGTGGGGCCCAATAAACAACGTGGGAAAGAGACATTCGCAGTGTCCGCCCCGCCGATTCCAAAAACAAAGAGGAAGCCACCAGAACACTCAACACCACATCCGTCATCACCACGACATCCTCCCCAAAAGCGCCAACACGCAGCATTCCTCACTCAACGCCATCCAGCGCCGCGACTTCCTCCCCCACCGACGTGAGCGAACACAAAAACCCTCCGTCACCAATCGATCGCAGACGACAAACCCCGCCAAAGCGGTCGGCCGACACCGCAAAAAGTAAACAAACCACCACGACGCAAACCCCCATCCAGCAACAACAAAACCACCGACCCTGCGCACACAAACGGGAAAACAGGAAAACAAAATGTCCGCCGCACAAAACGCAGCAACGTACGCAGACTGCGTCGCCTCCCTCCGCAACTCCCTCACCTACCTCCAATCCTCCGTCGAGACCCTCGACCAGGGCGTCTCCGACATGCCCCGCGTCGCCTCCGTCCTCCGCCCCACGCGCCACTTCGAGCTCATCCCGCAACCGACCCTCGCCGCCGCCGAGGCCTCCCTGCGCGACGAGATCGGGCCCTACATCTCCCTCCTGCTCGACCGCGCAGACGCCCAGATCGCCCGCCGCGAGCGCCGCATCGAGACCCTCAAGGCCCGCTGCGAGCTGCTCCAGGGCCGGCTGTCACAGCCCAAGGACGGCGACGACGAGGGCGCGTATGCGAAGAAGAAGGGCAAGGGCGTGGGAGGCAGGGGCAAGGCGCTCAACGGGGAGCGGGCGCTGCGGGCTAGGGCGGTGAGGCAGAGGAGGGAAGGGTTGGAGTACAGCGTTGAAAGGCTGGAGCTGGAGGTTTTGTCAAAGGAGAGGGAGCTAAGGAAGAGGTTGGAGAAGGCTTGAGAAGGGGGACACAGGCGTCGTGCCTCAGCTGGATCTTGAGATTGTGGGGGAGACGACGGACGCATGCGGAATGATGAAAATGATACCCGATGACGAAGGTGGAGAGGCTACCCCGGACCCGTCCCGACGAACTGGATTTGGTCTGTGAGTCCCGCAAGATGCGGCCCGATGAAAGGACAAGGTCTCGGACGCCGAGTACATGACGTGAGAGTTTTAAGTTGGTTAGCCACATCTCTCGTGACACTCCTTCAGCTCGTGATATTGCCAGGCTCCATCACCAAGCTGGACGTACTTCGCACAGCATGAGCCCACAGGCAGAGGCTGTTCTCGTCTAGATAGACATTTCGCAGGTAATCGCATGATAGAGCAGAGTCACGAATGATACTGTATATGGATATGTGCAATTGCCATTTGTAAACGACAAGGGAACACCAACATGCATGGGTATCCCACCTGCGAGCTACCATAGCTATCCGAATGATCCGACCCGTTGCTCGTAACCCGTCCCAGAAAGCAGAAAAAAACAAGACACAGCCCCCTCTGCGTCGCGCGTCGGCAACATACACTAGGAGTATGGGGGTGGAAAGCCGGCACGCGTAAGTGGGCGGGTAGAAGTAAAAACAACAAGTAGAAGAAGAAAAAAGAGGCCGTTTCGGCGGATATACGAGTGCCGCCCGTGGCTCGAAAACAAGGCGGCGGTTTTTATCCCGGACAAGAGACCCTAATGTACTCCAACAAGCATTGAGCGCGAAAACCATCCCATGTCCCATATGGTCATTTTTTGCTCCCATCTCCAACGGCGAAATGAAATTCGTGAGCTCATCATAACAGGATCAGGTAGTTGCTGGGCGCAATACCCGTCTCGCCAGTCTCCTTGCGTGCTTGCCACCACCTTCCGCTCACATCGCTGACCTCCAGAATCTCGTGCTTGGAGAAGGAAATCTCGTTCGCATCGTCGGGGTTGGCCTCGTAGCTGTAGATGGCCTTCGCGCGGTACGGGTACTCGGTTGGTGGCACCACCTCCTGATCAGGAGTCTTTTGGGGGCCGGCACCGGGGGTGCTGAATGTTGGTGCCACGGCGGACTCGCGAGGCTGGGTAGAAATGCCCTGGACGGGGGATGGGTTCTCGAAGCCGTTCAGTTGCGCCGAAGTGTACATTTGAGGAGGCTGCACCGAGGTGGAAGTCTCGGGACGGCCGCCGCCGTACATCATCTGCCTGTTTCCAGACTCCTTCTGGAGCGCGAAGGAGTCGAGGTAAGCGCGCGGCTTGGCGGAGGGGGCTGAGCCGAAATAGAAGATCCAGACGATCTGCGCGCGAATTAGTAAAGCTTCTAGTGCACATCGACAACTAAACATACGGTAACCATAGCCATCAGAATGAAACCAGCTCCAGCGGCCTGGCGAGCTCCATTGGCGGAGTAAATGAGGGAGTGGATGGTGAGCGAGTTCAGAGCCAAGGCGGCGCCCAGGTATCCCGTGAGGGCGACATGGTATGTCTGCGTCGTATCGGATGCGACGACGACGAAGACACCGGCAATGAGGAAGAACATGTAGACAACGGTCCACCATGCGAAAGCGGGGAAGGATCCTGTGCTATTCGTGACCTGTGTCGTGGCGATGATAGAGCTGATGAATGCGATTATCCATGCAAGCTAATGAGGGGTCAGCAAGAGGTTCACGAATTGAAACCAAAAGTTGTGCAGCCCAGACATACCATGGAGATGGAGACTGTGGCCAGGGCGAAGGGATCACCAATGATGTTTCCCAAATTGATGCCCTTTCTCCCGTACTGAACCCGTGATTGTTCCATTTTGCGCAACGATGGTGAATGCAGAGAACCGTAGGAGGGCATAAGGAAGACGGTCGGGGTTTGGTGGGGTGCAGAAATTAGATGCCTCGAGGCAAGTATCGAGAATTGGTCTCGATTGAAGTGAGGATTCAAAGATTGAACCTGGCAACTTCAAGGCGCTGCGACGTGGATAATCGTAGCAAACGGTTTTGTAGAATTGGCGAGGCAGTGCTGATGTAGCGTGCTGTACGTAATTCGAATGCCGCAAGGGGGTTGTCGTGGCTGGCGGGAATGCAAGTCGTCGAAAAGGAGTGACTGGTGGTTGGGCTCGTAGGCGAAATAAAAGAAAGAGTGCCGGGGATGTTGTCGGACGGTTTGCCGTTCAATGCGTCAGGGAGCGGAAGTGCTGAGCTCAGCTGAAGAAGGCAGCGAAGGAAGGCTGGATCAGATGAGGTGAAGGTAGGTCGTAGGTAAGGCGGGGGAGAATCTGTAATCTCGAATGCAAGTCGATCGTTTCAGAGGGTTGTCCAGCAAGGCAGCCTCTTTTCTAGGAAAGAAAAAGAGAATGAATGGTCGGAATGAAGTTGTCGAAAGGCGACGAGTCAAAGACAGCAGCAATGTGGTGCGGTCGTGAAGGTAAGGCAGGAAAGGGAGAAAGTAAGTCGAAGGAGTGAGGAATCGGATGAGAAAGGATGCAAGATGGGAAAAGACAACGGAGGTCGAGAATCGAGTCGAATGGGGTCGAGACGAGACAAGCCGATGGAACGAACTGCGCACGGCGGGAAGCAGGCGACAGTTGTAAGGGGCAGCGAGGCGACGGCGCAGCGCGGGAGGAGAGAACAGGGCGGGCGCTGTTGGTGTCTCTGGTGTCGGTCGAGCGAGTCGAGTGTGCGAAATGAAGGGCACCGACTAGCTGGCCCAAGAAGGAAGCAGGCGGCGTGGAAAGCGAGGCAGGAGAAGTGAGCCGGACCAGCAGACCAAACGAAGAAGAAGGCGTGGTGTGGCGTCGACTGTTGGTGCCGGCGTGGATTTTTTTTTATCGCAAGAAAAGCTCAAGCCAGGCACTTTCACCGGTAGGCAAGTCGACTAATCGAGGACCCAAAAGGTCGACTAACGGGCGGGCTGAATTGGAGCTTGTGGTACCCGATCGCGCGTCGAGGTGCAATCCGCCCCTATTATTTTTTCTTGCAGGTCGATGTCTCTATGCTTCGAGTCGCGCGTCGACTGCTGTGTTGAGGATAGGATGGGGTAGGCTGAGCTATCCAGTCGTTAGGGAAGCCCAGGCAGGATGTGTTTGTCGGCGGCGCTACGAATACGCTACGTAGGATACGCGGCGTGTTTGGCGGGTATTTGTTATTGTTCGGCCTCAGTCGCGCAGGCGTCCTACTCGTTCTCGACGAGGGCGGCAACCAATGTCTTTCTTCCTCTCTCTTTCTCTCTCTAGTCGACAGTGAACGGCAGCCGTAAACCGTTGTCGGGGAATGGGTTGAAAGGAGTCCAGCAAGAGGAATGGACGGGGGGAGGGGAATGGAATTAAAAGAGGAGAGCGAGGAGAGACCTGGGCTCAGGTTGGCAGTTGGCAGACCAGGGAGCAGGAGCAGGAGCAGGAGCAGGAGCAGGGCCAATCCAGTCACAGTGAAGGTGGGAGACTTTACAAGGGCTGCTGCAGGTCCCTGGGCCTGGTCAGCGTGCAGCGTGTCTATCGCCTGCTGCCATGTATCCGTAAGGAGGTAGCAATAAGGCCAGGTCAGGTCAGGTAGGAGGCTGTGCAGGCCAGAGAGTGCGTCCGGCGTGCGTGTAGGTGCAGCAATGGAAGAGTGTGTCCGTATGTTGCTACTGTACGTTGCAAAGGTGCCATCTTGTCCCTATTCCAGCTGCATTTCTCTCCCTGAATCCCGAATTTCCCAATAGGCCAGGCATGCCTTTCCATCTGGTCTATCAGCCTTTGATCATCTATCTCTACACTGTATACAAAGTGTGCGCACGGCATAGTGGACGTGGACATTAATTAAATGAACGTGCAAGTGGAAACCCAAAACCAAGAGACGGGATCCAGACTCAATGAGACGCAGAGAACGTGGACTGGGGCCCACAATACGGGAAGCGAGACGAGCAGCGCAATGGGACGGACAGCCAGCAAGGCCAGCCGCAGCATCAAGCATCCCGTCAGCAGTGAGGTGGGAGCGTTCTTTCCACTGTGGAAGGAGCACAGAAAAAAGAAGCGGGACCAGGCTGGCGTGTCGCACCCGCGCTAGTCCGGAAGGAGCCAAATCTTAAATCGACTCGTCCAGGGCGTCCGATGGAGAGAAATCAATAAGAGCAGCAATCATTGCCAATGAATGCTGCTGTTCGAACATTCGGATGGACAGACACCTGTGACCACCACCAGCGATCCTCGTTGCAGTGCGGAGGGCGGAGGGCTCTGACGGGAAGGATGGGAGACCTGGCCTGGCTGCTTTGGCAAACTCGGGTGCTGTCTGATGAGCGACACCGTTTGAGCATCTCGAAATGGCACCGTGTGCTGTTGGAGACGGTACCTCACAGTGCAGGCGTGGAACGGTATCCGTAGACGGCACGTGCCTCAGCAGATCCATCTCATTCCATTTTCAGCATCTACCTGGCCAGCAAGGAAGGTCTCCCTCGTGGACAGGTCCTCACGTCCTGCCTAGAACACCCTCTCTGATGGAGTAAAACGCGCTACACGACAGGAAGCACGCAACAAGAGAGGATCTCCCGCCAGTCCACAAGCAAAAGGCCCGGTGTCTTCTCACGATATCCACCACCCACCTACCTACCTGAGGTACTTACCAGGTAAGGCACCTCACCTCACCTTGCAGTGGTGCCCCAGAAACCGAGATTTTTGGTCTTCTCTAGACTCTCTTGGTTGCTAACTTGCTGGTTCCTGCAACGCATCCCACCACACCAATTGGACAACCACCACGGCATGACTCTGGTGATTGGCCACCACGCCCGCTAACCCCTGAATCAGACCCGCTCTTCGAGGCACGTTCCGGCGGGTGCTCTTACCTTAACTCACCTCTCTCCTCTCAGTGTCTCCCTTCCCTTCAGGTTCAGCCCTGGAGCCTCGAGGCCCTGAGGCTGCCCGCTGCCCGCTGCATCGCACCGCTTGCCTTGCCTTGCCTCGCCTGAGCGGAGACTTGGCCAGACCTTTGGATCGTCCCTTCCACGTCGTCGTCGACTTTCAGTTGCACCTGTTCATCATGGCAATCCATATGCGCTATCCGAACAGTTCCAATTCAAATTGGTTGACGTCCAACTTTGCCTCGCACACCTGACCCCGGCTGCGAATGCGAATCGCCTTCACGACGAAACTGGAACCGCCCTCCCATCGTCTTCACATTCCACAGCAAAGTCGACACAGAGAGGATGCAGGGGCGTCCTATCACTTTCCCGCCCGCCTCTCCTGCCGTTTCATCGCCGGCACACCTTCACCGCGTGTGCGGACAGAGATCAGCATGCATTCGCCCGATGCAGTCGCTGACTGACCGGAATCTGAAGATGCTCAGCACAAAAACGACGGCCTGATGCGCTGAAGAGTCGTACCCGTGGCGGGGGGCATCCGATACCCGCCTTTCAAGTCCCAAGTCCCAAGTCCCAACCCTCGGACCCTCACTCGTCCTCGAATCTTCGCACTTGCTTGTGGGTTCTGTCCACCCGGGCTTTGCGGCTCCTTTGACGACCGATTGTCCGTGTCGAGTCCGTCTGTCCATCTGTCCTCTGAGGGCTGGCGAGAAAGGGTGCTGACAGCTGCAAATGCCACCACTTGATACCGTGCTGCTGCCAGCGCCCCTGTGATCGACTGGTTCACGCTCCGAGTCCTGCACTCGATACCGTTTGATATGCAGGGACACGGCGGGTCTCCGCTGCCCGCGCTTGAGCTCGGTTCTGTCACCGCTGGATGACATCTGCGCTGCGACATCCGGCTTCTGCTCAATCAACTTGTTTACGGCGCCATTTACCCCGGCCTGGTTGGTGTCTGGTTCATCCTACAGCGAGACTAATCGCAGGCAGCGGTTGGCAGGTTGTGGTCTTGAACGCCCGAGACCACAGAAGCCGTAACACCATCTGCCGCAGGCCATGTCTTCTCTCGCAGAACAAGCGCCCAACAACGAGACAATCAAGTACCGGAAATGCCTTAACCCCCGAAACATGGCTTGTTCAAGTGACACTAGCCTCCCAGCTTCTTCGAGGACACCTTCGAATCGTCATCACTACCGACCATCCTCACCATTGCCTCGTGATATTACTGCTGGTAGCATACGTGCAGCACCATCCAGAGCTTACCCTCCTCGGCCTGGGATGGACGCTGCTTTGACGATGAGCGCACAGCCCAGCCCAATGTCACTGACAGCACTTGACTCGCGTTTTCTTCTTTCATCCCATGATTTCTCACCAATGCGTTCGCGAGTCTGGGGGGAACTCCGGAGATCATGTTGATCAGCACCCGACCAAACTACCGGTTGCGAAACACTTTGCTGACAGGCGACGAAGGAGCAACACCTTGACAACGCTTCTGGCAGAGCCTCATCCGCTGAATTCGCTCTGGAGATCTGGCTGTTCGCGGCCGACGGTGCTAGTCTCGGCCTCGCTCAACTCGACCTGGCCCAAATTTGGAAACCCTTTAACCGCGAAATTACACGCCGCCGCCAGGCCGATCGCCGGGTCTCTCGGCGCTTCGTGCTGGTCGGCTTCTAGGTCACTACCCACCGGACCGGGCTTGAAGTATTCCCTCCCGCTGCAGATCGACGGACCACAAAGCTGCCGGCGTCTCTAACAGAGTCTAGTCGCTGGCATTAAGGAAAAAATTCGCGAACCGCGTCGCGTGCAAACTGTATTTGTGCTCGTATGCTAGTGGTTCGCCGGCTCTGAGTTGCGGCGCATATGATGTTCGTGGTGTTCATGCAGCCCGAAGGTCCCGAGACCGTTCATGATTCAAATTCCCTAGAATCCACCCTATCACCGCGCTGGGATTCATCCATCTCCGATGTTCGTGTCAACTGCAGCGCCAAGTCTCTGGTCAATATTTGACGTATCGAAGGATCTCGTGAGCAGAGCATCTGTACAACTACACGAAAAACGGCAGTTTCCTGCAACCTGCATTATTGCTCGTCAGCACGATAGACATCTCTTGTGGCCACCAAAATCTCTGAATCGCCGCATTGATTGACACCGGCAATGCGGTTTGCGAACCACGGTCCTGCAGAAAGACAACGAAGACACAGTCAGCACAGAGCACACTGTGTCTCTTAACAATTTCTACCACAGCCCCCTCCTGCAACCAACACCCCTGGCTCCGACCCCTGCAGCTCTCACGAACGACCAAGCTCAAGCGATGCTGCGCGCTCCATTGGACGACCCTCGCTTAGATCAAGTCAACCAGCGGTTGGCCTCGTCCCCTCTGCATGCACCCAACGCCTCAGTGGCTTCTTCGTGTGGCTGACACGTCAGCGAGCTGGGGACAAAATCAAGGAAACACCTGCTGATCCGGTAGTGAAGAACGCGGGGTAAATGGAATCCGTACAAATGCCGCCGTGGAGGCCAATCGTCTCGCGATCATGGCAAGGAATTCCACATAGAAAAGAAAAGGCTGTCGTGCCGTGCCGCGGCAGCGGTTGTGCCGGCACGAACAATCAGCAACGCCACGTCGTCGCCTCGGAACCGAAGTTTGCCTCTGACCAGACCTGCGCATCAACACCGTCATGTCATAATCATCCATCCGGGGGGGGG